>CM041783.1:92282997-92376090 GCA_023374045.1 Limonium bicolor | reverse complement strand
ATAGAACCACTTGAAATGTTGTCAGGGTTCGAGAACAACCCGAGGAGTGTGAGGTGACATGGTAAATTAAATTCCGGGTAAAAAGGGTATGATTTCTTCATGCCCGTGTATCCTAATCTGGTTACCCGATTTGTTGCTTACTTGACCACCTAATAGATAAATGCATGAATCGGATATTATTGCACTTACTTGTGCTTGTTTACATTGTTCTCGATATTTGTCTTGAACAATAGTTTGTATAATTCATGAATATATGAAGGATGATGATGTGTAATTGTACCTTGTAGTGTATTGTATATTGTATTGTATTGTAGGAGGTAATGAATAATGTATTTGTGTATGTGGTTGGATGTTGACTTTACTAATTCCTAACTAGGTAAATTGGAATGAGTAGAAGTCCGATATAGCTTCGGCCACGCGTGAGGATGCAGAGCACAGAGGTGGCTGCAATCCTGACTCTTAACTGGTCCGCGGCCCAAACCCCTTAAATGGGTAGCATCCCTGATTGGTGAGTCAAGTAAATCCCGGTGGTGGGACGGAGTAGTCCGGGCGGAGGTCCCGACGACTTAACATGAGTAGAGTAAGAGTAGAGTAAGTAAGTAAGTATGAGTATGAGTATGAGTATGTATGCGTATGTATGAGTAACGAGTAAAAGAGTAATCTCCACCCGATTAACCGGGTGGACAAATGAAGCTAACAAGAATTGTATATTGTGTATGTAATGAGTAAGTGTATTTCGGAAGATGGTAAGTATGTATTGGATGGTATATGCATTCCTTGCAGTAATGAAGTGGATGTATGTATGCCTGCTTAAGTATGATTGTAGGTGTATGAAAGCATGTATGCCATGTTGTGTGAATAAATGAAGGCATGTATAGACCAAGTTGTCGGCGTACCCTCACTAGTACGCGGGGTATGCGGTTTAATGCGCAGCGAAGCTGACCCCCTAGGGGGAACGTTTTTAGTGTGCAGGTACCCGAAGCGGATACCGGTCAAGATAAGAGACCGGTGGCAAGCCTTCATATTTAGAAGGAGGTAGTGTTGTGAGGAAGGGGTAATAGATAGACTCTTAGTGAGTATGTATAAATTTAGGAGAAGTATTGGATTTGATTTGGAACCTATAAACTCGGTATGTGGATTATTTTGTATGAACTTGGAGTATTGTATTGAATGAGGATTAGTAATTCTAGGTAAATGGAGTATGTGTTACAGGTAGTGTAGTACTCGGGATTCCGGTCCATCAGACGATGCTGTATATAGAAGTAGTAGCCTTATTAGCCACGTGGGGGTGACTAACGACATTGTATCACCCATTGTATGTAGTAGTACCCGCTGCATGACTCTGAAAGCACGAGGAGATTGGACGGTAATGTTCGTATTAATAGTAGGGGTGTTACAAAAAGTCGGTATCAGAGCGAAGTACGCTCTGATGACTGGAAATACCGAGTTAGGATTAGAAGCTTAGGGCTATGGGCTGAGTGATAGCATTAGAGAGATGCTATTAGGAACTCCGGTGAGTACGGATACCTACAACACCAGTCCCGCCACCGCATCCTCAATGTATAACTTGGGAAAGGACGCTAGAGAGAGAACAGCCCTCTCATACTCGGGAAATCGATCTGGCAGTAATGAGAATATCCTACAAGAGGAAAGAACATGGACATATAATAGATACCAGAAAAATGGAAGGCAGGAGATGGATCCCGGTTGGACAACAATACCGCCACTTAATAGCGGTGGAAGAAGCACTCCAACCACAAGGAGGCTACAACTTACACAGCATGGGGTGACATGCTTAGCAGTCGCAGACCTAGCTAAACAACCCAGTAGCAGGAAAAGAAGCACTAACCGTACAATGAAATGGAAAAAGGGAGCAGTAATGGAACCCGAGACACAAGTTACGGGGACAACAGTAATAGCCAAGCAACACCACCAACGGTATGCTAGCTGGCTAAGGACATAGTCGGGAGTGATTGACTCCAAAACTACAACGCCAAGGAGGTACAATACTGGCCCGACATAGCTCACACAATTACAAGAACCTCCACAAGATATATCTGACGCAACTACAACCGTAGTGCTTTAAACCAACTCAGGCTCAGTAACCACAACAAACCAGTGGGAATGAGCTACAAGGAATAACATAAGGCGAATAAATGGGAGTCTCCAAGGATGGAGAAGCATCCCGATCAACGACAATCATGTCAAGACATTGAGAAGCTACCTAAAAGATTGAGTATCCCAATCATAGATCAATAAAGATCAAGGGAGAGTCCACAAGACTATCAAATACGAATGGAAACCATACCGTGACGGTATAGGTAACCCAAAAACACCACTACCACGCTTGCCACGGCAAGTGCAGTAAGAACAGGAACACGTAGAGGACTTTAACACACACCAGGTACATAGTAATGTACGTGACTGCAATGAAGAACTACCGGATCACAAATCCTGAAATTAGAAGAATGGAACCCTGGAAAGGCTTAGCAGCCCGACCATTGTAATAAGGACATACCAGTCAGCAAGAAACTGAAACTTGGTCAAGACCTCAAACATGGCTATGCCATGAAGACTTTTTTAACACGAACTGCAATTTTCAAAACCCAATTTTTCTTATTTTAAAACCACAACCTTTCTTTAAAACCTCAGATTTTAAAAACCAACAACAGAACTACGGTGAGTATCACAGAGTGATACAAGAGGAGTTGACAATAGAATACTTCACCTAGGCGTGTGACGAACACTACAAGTGTACCCAATAAACGGGATGTGGAACGACCGCACTCGAAGGAGCTTGCAGGCCTGACAGATAGTCAGGTAAGTGGTAACGTATCACATGGTACCCCACGTATGTATACATGTAGTGCACGAAACACGGGAAGTAGTCAACTCCATTCTACGGACCATGAGTAAGGCAAACCAGAACAACTGGACAACTTAAGACAATCAAGGAGAAGGATATCAGCTAACTAATAAGTATTAAAGGAACACAGAGAACCCATCTGAAGATAAGGGAATGAGGATTAGGAAGCGAAAGAGCGCGACTAGTAGTTAGAGACATGTGATGTCTCCAAGACTTCGAGCAATACATGGCAGCGGAGCAAACATTCAGCCCAACACAGTAAGGCCAAAGCCTAACGTGAACACCACAACGATCAACAACGGGATAGAGTTCCCAAGAACATCACAAACTACAAGGAGCATAATTGTCATTGAAGATGAGCTTAAACTAGCTAAAACACTAGGAGAACGTATAAACAGTTACCCAAGGACGGGAGGCGTGATAACCCTAAAGGGGATAACTTTAAAATACATACCACAAGGCGGATAGTAGACACGACAATGTCATAAACATGAGCCGATGTAACGGATACTAACAGCAGCACCCTAGGAGCAATCTTGAAGGGTGGTCTAAATTAACAACAGTTGAACAAGCGTCAAATAAGAGCACGGAAGCTAGAAAAACACTCAGTTAGGACACCGAAGGAGATTTCATTAACAGGAAAATACCATAAGTTACCAGAAGGCACAGGATTGCCTAAAGGTGTCTCCTATGAACGGAAAGCGTGATGTCAGACTTGCCATGGAGCCAGGTCAGTAATACTATATCTATGGGGTATACAAGAAAGTGGGAAAACAGAGTATATAAGCAGCTTGCCAAGAGCATAGCTTGCGAAGCAACAGGCTCAGGAGCCATTAAACCAAAATGTTATATAAACTTTAACGGTTGTAAACCACACCATTTAATAACAGGACTTGCAAAAAGATGTTACTTCATATGACAATAGATCGACAACTGAACCACCCAATTTGAGCTCAATATAATGAGTGGCTTGGAGTAATGGCTATCAGTGTCACTGTCACTAGAGTATTAGCCTAGTATACAGTTGACAAGCTTTAATTGCCTTCATGCCTTCTGTAGCAATGATAACACAGAGGCATAAGAATCGTGATAATGCCAACATTGGCCTAGTCCACACTTGGACACTACGAGAAACCCAAGGGAAGGTACCCCTCGTAAGCCAAAGACCACCAATGTGGTGAAGAGGTGAACCCTTATAAAGGCTTCCATCTATAATAACGGAAAAGCCTACGCATATAGATATTGCCAAGGGGCGAGGGAATAAGGAAATGAGATTTCCAAACCATTATGACTTAAGGAGTAAGCATACTCCATATGCACCCAAGCATATGGTGAACCATTGTATAAATAATAACATAACAAACTTTGTCATTAGACCTATGAGTGGAAACAAGCCCCTCAACAAGGACTTTCATTTATCAATGATAGAACGGGACCAGAAAACCCTTGAAGTTTCTTGGGATGTCCCGGTGATGTACATACGAGTAGAACTACATAGCTGGAGCCTATAACCAATGCTCAGCACTGAAGGACAATAATTGTCAAAACAATCAATGAGAATACACATTGAACACCACGAATGACTAACGCTCAAAAGAGCTTATAACCCGATGAGTTATCTCATACTTGGTCAACCAAGATACTTGGTAAATTGTATCATAAATGATGATGGAATGTGAGGTAAGCTAACCTACACATAAAACCTAAGTTGAATAAGACATCTCCACACTGGGAAATAAACATTGTGGTATGCCACGACAACCGTCATACACATGAACAGAGGAAACCCTCAGTGTTCATGTCATAAGTAAATGGTGCCAACGACAATGGCAATGAGTAAAGACAAACTACCACAGTAACGAGACAGTAAAAACGATGTTGTATACTGAGTAAGAATGCGGGGCGCAACAAGCGACCGCTATGAGGAAGTAGTTAAACAATGACACGAAGTATAAGTATGAGAAACAGGTAGAAATATTTATTCCTATGCGATCACATAAGTGATTTACTGTCAAGCGTTTACGCCTCTGCACTCTGTATGACTGAGTGTTTTGGTATTGCACTTGTGCAGCTAATGATCAAGTGGGATAGCTAGGAATGTAGGAATGTAAATCGTAGTAAACCTTTGTTTAACCAACAACATGGCATAAGCCAGTTAAGCAAGTTTAGAAACAACCGTGCGGCCTAAGGCCAAAGAAGCACGAAGAGTGTACAATACACTAACAATCACAAAATGTGAATCCCAATGGAATAAAGGTGAAAGGAGACTTAAGATAGTCACTAGGACCGACGCATAGAAATGCAAGGTCTTACAAATAAAGGACACTTGTACTGAACCAGAAGAACTGGTATAATTCAGAAGCTATTGACAACAGAGGAAGCACTACAACTAATTAGTGACTTAACCTCGCCCGACAATAAGTCGGAGGAACTTAACGAATAATTGTGGAAGCACGAATAACATGTGCAGTAGATTACCAGAGAGCTGGTTATAAATCTTAAACTCATTGAGTTCGAACACGGTAGAAGGATACCACACGGTTAGTACACCTTATCCCCATAATAGACGGATAAAAGGTGATGTGTAACATATTAAGGATAACACGAAGGGTAAGTAACCCAAGTTATCAGGGTCGCGCAGCGGAAGCTAGTGGGCCCTAGCTAGGAGATAATATACCTAGTAAGTATAATAGAATGGCTATTAATGCCTTGAAGCCTAATAGGCTAGAACCGAATTAATTATGAGTTAAATAAACTCATATATGAATCCTTGGTGCAAAGACTAAACCACTGTTATGATTAGGACCCTTTGACAAGGGTATATTATGTAATAAACCGTAAAGAAGCTAAAACGCTTCAGAGAGCCCGAACTTAGTAACCAATGTTTAATAATAATAACATATGGTAGATTACGTGGGCGTAATCCCTTTTAAGGGGGGTAGAGCGAAAAGAGCGAAAACCGCTTAATGTAAGTTTCGTGAATAAAACACATAAACCATAATGTGCATAGCACAATGAGAATCAAATTGATGATTGATACTATGTTAAATAAACATAAGTATTCATTCATATGGTAATTATGGTAACTAGGCATGAGAGATGCAAATACCATAGGATGAAAATACCCATCATGTAACCCCAGTGTAAGAGTATTAGTAAAAGAAAAGTAATGAGTAGTGGACGGAGCTCCACAAGTATTGTAGCCTTTGAAGAAGTAGTACGAAATGAATGAGAGTAGTAGACGAATGAAGTCTGGGGTAGTATATACCTACGTAAATTATTGGAAGTAAGTTGAAGACGACTGAATTTTTAAGTATTGCATCCCTTAGTTTGATTATTCGTGATGATGGAGAGTAATGGATGAAAGTAGTGAACGGCAATGGAATGAGCACTTAGGTATTGAATCTTGGAGTAAAGTATTTGGGAAGTAGAGCGAGGATGATTAATGGACTAAATTCCATCCCTTGGAGTTGTATGAATTTGTAATTATGACTAGGAAGAGTAAAAAGATATAAAATGCAAATAATGGAATTATCTGTTTGTTTGAAACTGATGTGGGAAGTCGAACTGATCCTGATCAGATCAAGGGAAACCGAACAAATTGGGGTGGAAAGATAGTTCAACACTGGTGCTGATCACATCAGGGCGAACGATTCTTGAAGCTCCCCTCAAGTGGTCACAAGAATCACGCTTAGGATAGGAGTAGTGAATATAAATTGGAATTTGGAGTTGTATGCTTTAGAAAGATTTCTAATTAGCTGTTGGGAAGGATTTTCTTTAGACTGAGAATGAAGATTTGGTTAGAAGCTTATATCAGAGAAGATAGTAGTGTAGCATATTGTATTATTCCAAGGGCAGCGGGACATAGAGGAGTCCTGTGTCAAGATGACCTGAGTGCCTGCGGGATTGTAGTGTTGTTGCATTGCTTTGAGGGATAGCTTGTGCACTGTATGTATGTATAAACCTTGTAATGTGGAACCAGATGGTTGGATGTAATGCGGATTGGAGTAATAATGGTACATTTGTATGGTATGGAAAGTAGAAACTTCGAGTAACGGATTGGGAAGTTGTAAGTAGGAAGGATGTATGACTTTGGCATAGACATGTATGAATGAGTAAGTATCGTAATCCTATAACCTTGAACAACTTTGAGGGCAAAGTTTCTTAAGGGGGGTAGATTGAAATACCCCGAACTTAAATATAGAGATTAAAATTATTTTTATAGGTATTTAAGGGCCTAATAATTCCTAAGTAATATTGGTAAGGAAAAATAAATCCAAAAGTAATGAAGAAACACTTAAAAAGCGAAAAACGCTAAATAAGCGTTAATTGAACATAGGAGGTATGAGACCTCGGTTAGCGTATTATATGGATTCCTACGGCTTATTCATGCCTAAATATTATATGGGAACAATTCCCGAAGAAAACGGATCCATAAAATGGATTAAAACCATAAATGAACCTTAAAGCGCGTTTTTCAAGGAAACCAGGAAAACGCGACTTTAAGCGGGTTAAATAGACTCATAACAACTTTGGTCAACCAAATATTCAATAATAAACATTAATGAAGGTCTAGAACCAATAAAATCAATTAAAAGAGAAAATAGTAAAAACTGTAAAAAACGGGTAATTGTGGGGTGTAAACCGTAATAAGAACAAACTAATATGTCCCACTTGCAAATAAAAATTAAAAATCTGTAGGATTTGTGTGTGTGTGGCCGATTTTCTGTCTCCCCCTCACTTATATTAATTCTCTCTTATTCACTACAAGACAAATAATAAAATAAGCAAAAAGTAAAAGTAAGAAAGTACATTACCTCACTTGTGAGACTCTCTCTCCTATCCATTCTCTTCTTCCACCGTACTCCATCCTCTCTGATTTCTCTTCTTCCCCAAAGCAGCTCCAATGGCGATTTGAGCTCACCCATAGAAGCTCCATCTTCTCTCCTTTGTTGAACACTCAATACTTGTCCAAAAATCACCAAATTGGTACCGTTGGAATCCTCTTGTAAAGGAGAACAATCCTCTCTGTTCAAAAATCGAAAATACCCACTTTCATCTCCATGGGTATTCCTCATTTGAAGGTTTGAAACCACCATTGGAAGCCCCTCCTTCATCTTGTTGGTTTGAGGTAAAATGAAATCCGAAAATCTCTTATTTCTAGCTCTCATTTGCATTATAAGAATTTATAGTTTGAGCTCTTTGTGCCTTGTTCTCCAGCCGGTTTTGGCTTCCCCTTGGAGATGGAAATTTTCCTCTTTTTCTAGCCAAGTACCTCACTCATTGATTGAAAGGTAATGCCCTCTTAAAGCCCTAAATTATATACTCCTAAGTTCTAGGTAATTAAGGGTTAGTTTTGAATTGTGTTGTTGCTGGATGGGCTGTAGCATTAGCAAGCTCATTGGTCAAATTGTGAGTCAAGAACAAGATAAAAGAAAAGATGAAGGAAGAAAGGAGTAATGAAGAGAGAGAAGAGAAGCTAAAAATCCAAGGTAATGCCCTTACCTTGAGTTGTTTCTTTTGTGACTCTTGAAACAGATTTTAAAGTGTTATGAGAGAATGAAATATTTACAATGGGTTAGTATGTTCTAAAAACTACTACAATGGTGAATGAGAAATGGTATTAGAATTGTGTATATGGATGAGTAAAACTTTTGAGCTAAATGAGTGAATGTGTAAGTGCTGGAATCGAATGTGTGGGTAATGTTTATGAATTAAGTTGATTATGTATATACATTAAACAGGGATCTGAATTGGGTTGAACAAGCAAATAATGCTTGGGAAAATACTTAAGAAAACGGGGAAACTATGGCAAAATTTTGGTAGGAATTATGCATTATTAGATGACTTGGTGAATGGTAGAACCAAGGTGTGTATTGGAGTTAGTAGAGATGATTAGTAACTATGGAATGGTAGTAGTAGCATGTGAATAAAAGAGTGTAAAAGATGTAGCAAGAAGTGTTAAAACACATTGGAGAAACTAGGAGGAATTAAGTGTATTTGGAGGACTTAAGGTGAGTAGTTTGATACCTTAAAACAGATTTGGAGAAGAGCTAGGTAATGGGATGGAAGTAGGATGGTGAGATGATGCAATTAGAATGCTAGGAGTGGCATTGGTAGAGGAAGTATTGGAGGGTAGAAGTTGGTTTAAAAATCTGTAGCAAGAGAGCAACAAAAACTGTTGCATGTGTTGAAGAAGAAGTGAGAAAAATTGTGTAAGTTGATTTAGAAGTGAAAATGAATTTGATGGATGAACTAAGCTGAATTAGAGGATTTAATTAGTGTTTAAACATGTATGAAACATGTGGTAATGAGTAGGAAAATATTGGGTGAGAATTGAGGTGAATTTGGAGTCCAAAGTAGATAATTAAAAGGGGTTCTGCAGCCGACCTACCCAGGCGACCTACCCGAGACTGGGTCGGTCGGGCCGAATTCTATAACCTGGGTACTCTCTGCAGCCGACCCACCCAGGCGACCTACCCAGAGTGGGTCGGTCGGCCTTTGTAAAAAAAAAAATTAAAATTTGATTAGATGAATATATATAAATAGATATGTACATATATACATATATACATATATACATATATATATTATAATAATATATATATACATAATACATAATATATAATACATACATATATATACATATATATATACATATATATATACATACATATATATATGCATGAGTAAGGCGTTAGTGCTAAAGTAATGAAGGTAAGAAAGTTAAGCACACTTGAGTAAAACTAAAGTTAATGGATAACGGGGTTAATTACGGGAGTATTAATTTTACATACCATAGTATCTTAATATTAATAGAACCACTTGAAATGTTGTCAGTGGTTCGAGAACAACCCGAGGAGTGTGAGGTGACATGGTAAAGTAAATTCCGGTAAAAAGGTATGATTTCTTCATGCCCTGTATCCTAATCTGGTTACCCCGATTTGTGTGCTTACTTGACCACCTAATAAGATAAATGCATGAATCGGATTATATTGCACTTACTTGTGCTTGTTTACATTGTTCTCGATATTTGTCTTGAACAATAGTTTGTATAATTCATGAAATATATGAATGATGATGATGTGTAATTGTACCTTGTACTGTACTTGTATATTATATTGTATTTGTATGGATGTGTATATGAATAATGTATTTGTGTATGTGGTTGGATGTTGACTTCTACTAATTCCTAACTACCTAACTCCTAACTTAAGAGAGTAAATTGGAATGAGTAGAAGTCCGATATAGCTTCGGCCACGCGTGAGGATGCGGAGTCACAAGAGGTTGGCTGCAATTCCTGACTCTTAAGCTGGTCCGCGGCCCAAACCCCTTAAATGGGTAGCATCCCGGATTGGTGAGTCAAGTAAATCCCGGTGGTGGGACGGAGTAGTCCCCGGGCCGGAGGTCCCGACGACTTAACATGAGTAAGAGTAAGATTAAGTAAGTATGAGTATGAGTATGAGTATGTATGCGTATGTATGGAGTAACGAGTAAAAGAGTAATCTCCACCCGATTAACCCGGGTGGACCAATGAAGCTAACAAGAATTGTATATTGTGTATGTAATGAGTAGGTGTATTTCGGAAGATGGTAAGTATGTATTGGATGGTATATTGCATTCCTTGCATGTAATGAAGTGTATGTATGTATGCCTTGCGTAAGTATTATTGTATTGTGTATGAAAGCATGTATGCATGTTGTGTGAATAAATGAACTGCATGTATACGACCAAGTGGTCGGCGTACCCTCACTAGTACGCGGGGTATGCGGTTATCATGCGCAGCGAAAGCTGACCCCCTAGGGGGAACGTTTTTAGTGTGCAGGTACCCGAAGCGGATACGGTCAAGATAAGAGACCGGTGGCAAGCCTTCATATTTAGAAGTAGGTAGTTTGTGAGGAAGGGGTAATAGATAGACTCTTAGTGAGTATGTATAAGTTTGGGAGAAGTATTGTATTTGATTTGGAACCTAGTAAACTCGGTATGTGGATTATTTTGTATTGAACTTGGAGTATTGTATTGAATGAGGATTGTAGTAATTACTTGGTAAATGGAGTATGTGTTACAGATATGTAGTACTCGGGATTCCGGTCCATCAGACCGATGCTGTATATAGAAGTAGTAGCCTTGTTAGCCACGTGGGTGACTAACGGCATTGTATCACCCATTGTATGTAAGTATGTACCCGCTGCATGACTCTGAAAGCACGAGGAGATTGGACGGTAATGTTCGTATTAATAGTAGGGGTGTTACAACTTTACTGTGTGTATTTGCAGGTCAAAGGCTATTATTATGTGGGAAATTCAGTGGTTAAGTTTTAAGTCATTTAAGGGCCTAAGTGCCAAGTAATTTAAGTTTATGCACTATATTATGATGTAGTGTAGTTTGGGTGAAATTTGTGTGTAGAGAATGTGTGCTAAGGATTTGAGTATTCAAGGTTGCTTATTGGTGAAAAACTAAATGTTTGGGTGTAGGAATATACTAGAGAAGCCATGTCAAAATTTGATTGAAAAACTTGGTGTTTAGGATGTTCTAAGGAGATTTTATGACTAAGGATGTACTAGTAAACATTAAGGGTTGTTTTGGTGAAGATGAATAAGTTAAGGTGTTCTTGAGTACTACTATGACCTAGGGATGCCTAGGAGGAACTAGGGGTTACAATGGTGAATTTAAGGCACCAAAACCATGGTAAGAGAAGTTTGGAACCTTATGAAAAGTTTGAAGGAAAATAAGATTGTGTTGTCTTGTGAAGATTTAAGCATGAGCTAGAGTAAATAACCTTGAGGAAGTTTGAGAAGTTTGTGTAAAGAAGATGGGAATGATTAATAAAGCTTTAAGAGTGGTCATAATGGTTATGGAGAAACACTTTGGTTAGTTGAGGTTTTATGCAAGTTTACATGTTAGAAATGTAGGAAACTAAGCATAAGTGTTGGGAATTTTTGTAAGAACTTGGGTGAGTGATCAAGGAATTAGGTATGAGTTGGTGGATGGATTAGGAGGATTTTAATGTGCTAAAATGATGTTAAAATATGTTAGAATACTTATGGAAAGGTTAGGAAAAGATTGGATAAGAATCGAGGTTGAAAAGAGGTCAAAAATCATCATTCTGGACACATTTAGTGTTGGTCCGGGTTTGTAAACAAGTACATAAACCCGGACCACACCAAAAACTATCCAGAGAGTTAGGCCGTGACTTGGTCCGGGTTTACATCCCGGTAAACAAACCTGGACCAGTCACAAAACTGTCCAGAAACTTATGCGATGTATTGGTCTGGGTATACATCCTCGGACACAAACCCGGACCAATCAAAAAAAGCCACAGAATGTTGAAAAATGGGGTTTTAAGGTTGGGACTTGTTTGGTAATGATATTATAAGATTGTTAGGACACAATCAAGGACATATAATGGTCATTAGGGGCATAAACAAGTTTAAGAAATAATGAGAAGTAAGTGGCTTTTGAGGTTAAGTTAAAACTACAAGAGCTTAGTGGTTATTAGTGGATAAACATTAGTGGCAAAGTAAGTGAAATACCCCAATGATACGAAAGTTTTTACGAGGAGATTTTACTAGGCATTAACGGCTTAGTAAAAAGTTAATCATTCCTTAGAATTTTTACCTTAGTATAACCTTGACTTTTACTAGGCATTAATGGTCTAGTAAATAGATATTCACTCCTTATAATTATAGCCTTCACAAAAGCTCAAGTTTTGGCCAAGAACTTACCTCAGTAAAAATCCGGTTTTTACCTCGGTCATTTTTGACACTAAAAAGAGGTATTAACTTATTAACCCCTTAAAGTACTCTTTAAGGTGAATTAAGCTAGATTTTATTATATTATTTAAGGCTATTAGAAGTCCTAAATAACCATGAGATGGTAGTAGTATAGAAGGTGAAATCTCTTGGCAAGGTAACTTGGAAATTTACCGAAGAAAGTTACCTAAGAAAGGTTGTTTTATATGATTCCAATTTGTAGTTTTTACCCATTATATCTTCATGGTAATTACCTACCTTAGTTACCACATCAATCTACCAAGTTACATGTGTTGACAAAGCAAAAAAAAGAGAGGTAAATGGCATACAAAATTCGTCCATACCCTCTCCCACCATTTCAGCACTACTTTCAACACATCAAGTCTTTAGCTTATTAATTTCTTCCTTTAGCATCTTTGGGTCCCTTACATGTTAGGTAACCTCCATTATCAGACATAGAACATGCCCATTACATAAAATATAAGAAGAGAAAGTAGCAGCAAGGCAATCAAGTAGCCAGCCACATGTGCCATTACAACTTTTCATAAAGCACAAATTCCCTTCTTTTGTTTTCCACCTCATGTTCTGCCTTACTTTAGCTAGTTTATGAATTGGATGAGAGCATCTTATAAAGGCCCTGATGGTAGACTAATAATGTATTCAAGTGGAGGAATTAATGGAGCACTATAATGCTGTCTAAAGCAAGCATTATTACAAAGATACAAATCTGGCCAGAAATGATGTCTAGCACTCTAAGGCTTGTATACTCCATATCTTCCCTATATAAACCATGAGCCACGACCTCTAACACTCACCTTACTCTCTGGACATTCCCAAGTCCTTTTACAATCACCAAGAGAGCCTAGGGTCAAAGGAAAGTGCAAGGGAAGGTGAACAAGTCATAAAAGACAGTTTCTGAGTTCGAGAAAGTTTGATCTAGTAAGCTTGTTCTTCGAGCCTATCTTCAGGTAAAACCAATCCCAAATTAATCTTCATTGAATCCTCTTCATTTTGGGCTAAAACCCCATTCAAAAACCTTACCGAAAGCTCTTGTTATAAAGCAATAGATTTCTGTGCGCAAGGAAAGGCAATTTGAGGAGCCTTGTGGAGTTTGTGCCATCTAGCAAGTTGCCAAGGCCTTTTGGGAGTTTGAGCCAAAAAATTCAAGGTAATTCCATTGTCTAAGATCCCTTCCAAGCTATACAATTTATTTGGGTTCGTAGGTACCCTAAATCTTGGTGAAAGTTAGACTAAGGGGGAAAAACGTGCTTTAAGATCCCCTAACTTGTGAGAAGGATTTAGAAGGCTATACTCATTCATTTTTCTATTAATACATATAATCTACTAGGATTTGAATCCTCTATCCAATGAACCTATTCTCTATTTTTCGACATCATTTGGATAGTTAAATTTGTTACGCTTAAGATGTCGAACTGAGTATTTAAACCAACTAGCTTAAAGGTGGAAAAACGTAATTTGTGATACCCTAACTTGTAACATGAGTTTAGGGAGTTTTACTCATCCAAATTTCTATTATTACATATCAATCTCTACTGATTTGAACCTCTATCTATTGCACCTATTCGCTCTATTTTAGAAGTCATTTGGTTAGCAAATTGGTCACGTCTTTAAGAAGTCGAAATGAGTTCTAAGCTTTTTATGGTGACAAATATGTTTTGTGGTCTTATGACTATGGCCCAACTTGTAACTTATATTTTGGTTGTTTTAATCTTAAGTATATGAGTTAAGTGATGCTTGGATGATACTCATTGAAAGTACCTTGGTGTTTTGATAAAACTTTACCTTTGTACTAAGTGGATCTTCTAAGTGGTGAAAGTGATTTAAGCCTTGTGCTTGTTTGTGTTCTTTATTTAAGAACTTGGTGGTTGAATTGATTTATTGTTCATTTGTGGAAAAGTATTATTGGATACTTGACTTATTCAAACTTGGTTTTATGAGAGATATATATAGGATGATTGGGTACGTTTGCCCGTTTTAACTCTTGGTACGCCGCGGGCTCCTTGAGTTTGCGTCAGGATTTCTACTCTATAGTTTAAAGGTACTATAGGGGGTGTGCACATCTTTTAGTCCTGGTGGAAGGATAGGTTGGATTGCCTTACTGATCAGGATTTGTCCCACGTTATGAATTAAATGGTGAGAAAAGATTAACAGTGGTCTTGTTACCACAAGGTCATTTATGAACTCTTTACGTTCTGAACTTATTTTGCAGTTATTAAATGCTTGAGTTGATGATGTATCTATATCTACTTTGATATCCTATTTTCTTGATCTTGACTTGGATTTACTCAGCGTTTTGCTGACGTTTTATGGCTTTGCCCTGCGGTCCCTTCTTTGTGTTGTTTCAATGACCGTAGATGAAGAATACTAGTGAGCTTTGGAGCTGCACGAGAGCGTGGGGAAGACTTGGGATTAGAGACTTCCACCTAGTTTGTTTAAGGTTTTCAGGAATGTTTATTATTCAGACTTTTATTTTGGGTTTGGATTGTTGTAATAAGCCTAGGCACTCACAGAGGTTGTGAGTGTGGCGGTAACGCTCTTGTAAGACTTTTATTTGCTTCCGCGTTTTATTTGTGCACTCTGTCTATCACACCACGTGATAACAGTTGGTAGAAAATGGGGCGTTACAAAGTGGTATCAGAGCAAACGCTCTGATTAAAAAGAAACTAGGATCTAAAATGAACCTAGGATGGGGAAACTGGGACGTATGTGAGGATCGTCACTTTAGCTACTGTGATATCTGTGACTAACCTGCAGGGACATGGAACAGAATCAGGTATGTCCTAGGGTGATTGCTTAAAAGTTCTAGAATTGTGTGATACCTTTCTTACTAGAACAAGTAGAGGTTTAAAGTTAAACTAGAGTACCTAGGGTACTAAGAAAACCGATATTCTTAAATCTTCAAGATGGGAGGACGCATCCAAGAAATGGCCCAAGCTATGGCAGCAGCAATGGCCCAAATCCAAAACGAGGGGCACAATGGAGGGAACAACATCATGAGACAAATCGCTGCAATGAGGCCCGAGTACTACCATGGGGAGGAGGATCCCCAAAAACTAGAGAGCTGGATTCGACAGTTCGACAAGGTGTTCAAGGCAACGAACTGCCCAGCTGACAGAAGAGTGGGATGTGCTACCTACTACTTCAAGGAAGAGGCGGACCTATGGTGGGGAGCGGTACAAGATGTTCACGGCGAACAACCAGACTTCGGTGGGCCGAGTTGAAGGAGCTCATGAGGACGCGGTTCTACCCTGACCACCTAAGGGAGAAGAAGCAACAAGAATTCTTGAACCTGCAACAACGGTCCATGACTGTGTCAGAATACAGGACCAAGTTTCTGGAGCTTGCAAGGTTCGCTCCATTCATGGTTCCAGACGAAGGGACCAAGGCCAGAAAGTTCAGGATAGGACTCAACTTCCGAATCCGTGAACTGATGGCAGGATTCAACTTCGAGACCATGCAGCAAGCATACGAGAAGGCTGCCAGCATTGAGATGATCCAAATCGAGAAGAGAGAGTTCCAGGAGGGAGCTAAGAAAAGACTTCATAAGGAAACAGAGAAGGAGCCAGAAGCGAAGAAGCCAAACTATGGCCAAAAACAAAACCAGGGGAAAGGAAGGCTCCTATGGCCCCGAACGGGAGGACTTTCTTCTGCAGGAAGTGCCAAAAGAACCACCCGGGAACAGACTGTGAAGGTAAACAAATTACTTGTTTTTACTGCGGAAAGCTGGGACACAGGTCGTTCGAGTGTTTCCGAAACCCGGAGTCCAAATCCTTCAAAAGGGGTATGCCCCCAGTAAACAATTCAAACCAGAGCAACCCCAAGGCAACCTACGGAGGTGGAGGAGGTCAGACCAGCAAACCTGCTGAGGGGAACCAGTACAGGAAAACGGGCGATGAACGTGATGAACGAGTCGGAGGCCCGTGCTCAAGGAAATGTGATCACAGGTACATTCCCTGTTCATGGACTTGAAGCATATATTTATTCGACTCGGGTGCTACGTACTCTTTCGTATCTACTACATTTATGGAGAAGATAAATCTGCCTAGGAGTACTTGTTTGGACGTATGCGTGACTATACCCTCGGGGGAAAAGATTAGATGTTCGGAAGTAGTAGAAAACTTGAACATAACTATTAAGGAGGTAGAATTCCAGTAGACTTGATAGTATTCAAGGGGCTAGAGTTCGACATTATATTGGGAATGGATTGGATGCAACGGTACAAGGCACGCCTAAACTGCTTCGAGCAGAAAATAATCCTGAAGGGTCCCTCAGGACAAAGGGTGTCATACAAGAGGGCGGCCAGACAGCCAGGAGCAAAGATCATTTCGGCTATGACCATGGCGGCGGAGATCAGAAAAGGAAAACAGGTCTTCCTTTGTTATGTACAAGACACGAAGGAGAAGAGAACGAGCTCGCCAAGATTCCAGTTATTGCTGAGTACCCGGACGTGTTCCCAGAAGAAATACCTGGAATGCCTCCAAGAAGGGAAGTAGAATTCTACATCGACTTGGTGCCGGGGACCGGACCTATTGTGAAGGCACCATACCGGATGGCGCCAATCGAGATGAGGGAGTTAAAGACCCAATTGGAAGAATTACTGGAGAAGGGCTACATCAGGCCAAGCGTATCGCCCTGGGGAGCACCGGTGTTATTCGTGAAGAAGAAAGACGGAAGTCTCCGTCTATGCATCGACTACCGAGAATTGAACAAGGTAACAGTAAAAACAAGTACCCACTGCCCAGGATCGATGATTTATTCGACCAATTGAAGGGAGCAAGCGTTTTCTCTAAGATAGACCTGAGGTCGGGATACCACCAGATCAGAGTGGCGGAGGAAGATATACCGAAGACAGCTTTTCGATCACGATACGGCCATTACGAGTTTACCGTGATGCCATTCGGCTTGACCAATGCACCAGCAGTGTTCATGGATTTAATGAACAGGATATTCAGCCAGTATTTGGACAACTTCGTCGTTGTATTCATCGAACATCCTGATATACTCCAAGGACCAAGAGGACCATGCGGAACACCTGAGGAAAGTGTTGGAAGTCCTAAGAGCGCACAAGTTGTATGCCAAGCTATCAAAATGCGAATTTTGGCTGAGGAAAGTTGCATTTTTAGGCCACATCATCTCAAGTGAAGGTATTGCAGTAGATCCCTCAAAAATTGAAGCAGTAAAAAGTTGGCCTCGCCCTACGAATGTTACAGAAGTCAGAAGCTTCTTAGGACTCGCAGGCTATTATAGGAAGTTCGTGAAAGATTTCTCAAAGATTGCCAGACCCATGACGAACCTGATGAAAAAAGCAGTAGGATTCGAGTGGGATGATAGTTGCGAACAATCATTCCAGCAGCTGAAGGACAGGTTGACGTCAGCCCCAATATTGACTCTACCAGAAGGAACCAAGGGACTGGAGGTTTATTGCGACGCATCGAAGAACGGCTTGGGATGTGTCTTGATGCAGAATAAAAGGGTGATAGCCTATGCTTCAAGACAATTAAAGACGCACGAGCAAAACTACCCAACGCACGACCTGGAACTAGCAGCAGTAGTTTTTGCCTTGAAAATTTGGAGGCACTACTTGTACGGAGTCACCTGCAAGATATTCACGGATCACAAGAGCTTAAGGTACATATTCACTCAGAAGGAGCTGAATATGAGGCAAAGAAGGTGGTTAGAGTTTGTCAAGGACTACGACCTGGAGATCCAGTACTACGAAGGAAAAGCTAACCTCGTGGCAGATGCATTGAGTCGAAAGAGAAGTCATGCAGCTCAGGCTATGTGGATCCTTCCAGATGACTTATGCAGAGACTTTCGGAAGCTGAACATTGAAATGATTGATAGAAGGACAAATCAAACAAATGGGTTATACCAGATGACCGTCTCGCCAGACTTGTTCAAGAAATCCGAGAAAGCAAGTAGGCGATGAGAAGCTCGATCATATAAAGAAGAAAATGGCAGGAGGAGACGCTCCAGACTTCAAGCTACACGAGGATGGAAGCTTGAGATTCAAGGGACGATGGTGTATTCCCAAGAGTTGTGACGATATCAAAACCATGCTGATGAGGGAGGCACACCAAACCCCATATTCAGTACATCCAGGAGGAAATAAACTGTACAAAGACCTAAAACAACATTTTTGGTGGCCAGGGATGAAAAGAGAAATAGCTGAATTTGTGGCACGATGTCTCACTTGCCAAAAGGTGAAATTCGAGCACAGTCGACCAGGGGCTAGTACAACCACTAGAAGTTCCGACTTGGAAATGGGATTCAATATCCATGGACTTCATAGTAGGACTACCACTGACAAGGTCGGGAATGAACCAGATCTGGGTTGTGGTCGACCGTTTGACTAAGACCGCCAGATTCATTCCAATGAAAGACACTTGGGATGGAGAAGCTAGTTGATGCATACATCAAGGAGATCGTCAGATATCATGGAGTGCCTTCTAGCATCGTATCCGACAGAGACTCGAGATTCCTTAGTAGATTCTGGCAGAGTTTCCAGAAAGCAATGGGATCAAAGCTGAAACTAAGTACTGCATTCCACCCAGCGACAGACGGACAGACTGAAAGAACCATTCAGACGTTAGAAGACATGTATGAAATACCCCTAACATTTAAATAATTAAATATAAGTAAATAAATATTATTTGAGGAATTATAAATATTATTTGGGGGATTATGAAACCCTAAGGAAGTATATAAACACTTGGGCGTTAAAAACGCACCTAAACTCCTTAAGGTCAAAAACGTGCGTTAAAGCCCGACCTTAAGATAAACAAGATATAAGCTATAAACTTCACATGAAGTTAACCAAGGATCATTATATGATCTTCAGAACAAAGGACTTCATCTAAAACTGAGTGAAAATACAATATGCTCGGGAATTCCCTTAAAGGCCCTTAAGGCCCGAAAGTCCCGGAAATACAGTTTAGGATGAATTAAAGCAATACAATTCATTTCAAATGCACCATATCACCTTAATAAACATTTGAGATGAATTACTCACACTAAATTCTCAGTTAAACGTAAAGTGCTAGGAGATGCCTTATGAGGGTCCCATAAACCCTCGGGAATGCCTAGGAGGAGTGCCGAGGTGGCACGAACTCCTATAAAATTAATTCTTAGAGTTCCTAACATCATTACTCAACATTATAAAGAGAATGCACGAGCTACTTCCTCAAAAATAAACAAAGTGCTCGGACGAATTTCTTAACGCTCTTTTTTGCCCAGTTAGGCCGGGAGTTGTGTTTAGAGTTGATATAACCCCATATAACTCAATGTAACATCTTAATATATTATTATTGACTATAAACAATGTCAATAAACACTTGGAAGTCATAGCGACTAATTAATTCCCAGAAAAATCCTTAAAGCACAAAAACGCACCTTCGGGTGTCACGAAAATGCGTTTTACGCAATTTCCTTGAAGTTTTTGAGGAGCCACGAGTTGATAAACTTAAAAGTGGATAAATGGATCATCTAAATCAATTAATTCCAGTACTAAACTCATAGTACAAATGGGGGCGATTTTTAGGACAAAAGGTACCTAAAATCAGCATTTTTACCTTAAAACTTTCATCTTTTACCATAATAAAAATGTACCAATTAAATGCTGGAACCTATTACACATATTAGTATGGTCTTATTACAAATAGTGTAACAAAAATCAAATGAAAAATCAGTCCCATGTGACCACCAATGTGTGCGAGATTTAGGCCTATTTTGGGCTAGTTTACTTCAAAAAAACATGTCATATTATATAACTCATCCCTACCTATATCATTTGTTAATGTATCTATATTGTTGTCATTTGGAGCTCTCACCCACGGTAGAACTGCAAGAAAATCACAAAGATTAGCTTGACTAGAAATAATGACATTAATGTGCAAATCTAGTCACACCTCACCTAGACAACTAAACAAATTGAATCATTTGATCAAAGGGGGTATGGTTGCCGATAATGGGCAGAGCAATAAGGGGCTAAGTGCTGTATAATTGCCAATTGATTAACCTAATAAAACATATACCTAACTTATATAATTACCTTGTCTACAATTAATAGTCCAAAGTAGCCTTCTAAGAACTCCATTACCGTAGGACTTTTCCTCTTGGAGTTGTCTACTTCAACCTTGACCGATCACACCTGCAAGAAAGACAAGGTAAGAGCTGGTAATCAACTTAATTAATCCTAAATAATTGACATGCTAAAATTGAATAATCTAGTTAATCTCCTACCACTCCTTTAACCATAATACTACAATATTAGGAGATGCCTAACTCCATTAAGGCCACTCAGCCACATACCTAACAAGCTAAGGGATCATAATAGCTAATTATGTAATAAAAATAAACATAAACATGACATAAGATAATGAGACATAATTTAGCCAATTCCTAGCCTTAATAACTTACGAGACTACCTCCATTTCCTTGCCCACCTCAATCGAATAGGTAAGTCTCTTCTCTAACTCTCTCTTTTCTTCATTTCCTAAGTTAGTTCCTAAGTGTTAATAAACTCCATTAATGGTGTTCTAGGTTCTAACACCATTTTAATGTAATTTCCTAGTTAATTCTATCAAGTCTTGAAGCAAGAAATCATCCTAGCAACCTTGCAAAAATCGCTAAGCTTAGGTGTTCTAAGGAGGCTTCTTGATTCAACAACAATACAAGGAACAACAAGATCAAGTTATGGTATATTTTCATGTTGAAAATCTTAAGAAAATTCCTTAAGTAATTTTTGAAAATTTAAGAACTTCTAAACATATATTCTCTTCATTATTTCATGAAGGAAACTTGGATCTACAATCATCCCAAGGTGTACCAAAAATACCTTGTTAAATTCTTAAGGTAAACTCTTGTAAAATTACTACAAATATTATTTATAAACTCTTGTTAGAAGTCTAACAAATAGATCTCCTACATATGTACAAGGAGTTCGAAATATCTTCATCAAAATAACATTTGGAGAGCTTGGAATTCAAGGAAAAATCAAGTACAAGAATTGTCTTGATTTAAGGGGTAAGTTGATATAAGTAAGGTTTATTAAGTTTAAGTTTGATTTAAGCTTCAAACTTTGGTATAAAAATCTTGTATAACCTTTAAATAAATTAAGACCGAAAACTATGGGTTATATTGTCAAGAAAATAATTTATAACATATAAGGTAAGATTACTACCTTAAGTTATATTTTTGGGTCACAAAATTAATTATGTTACATATATATTAGAACCGAATGGTCTAGGGATTTAATGTTCTATTTTTAGTTTATAATCATTCTAAGTCATTACCATAATTTTTAGAAGTGTTATATGGCTTATATACATTTATATATACATATTATAAAGTTTAAACCAAGTTTTAAAATCATATGGTAAGAATTAAATTGTGGCCGAGAGCAATACAAGAGATTTGGTGAATTTTGAAATATAATAAGTGTATTTACTTATTTTATAAATTTTGGGAATATTAAAATAGCTACAAGTATTTAAATGGCTAGTTTAATAAGTTATGTGGCTAAAATGTAAATTTTGAAAAGTTTAGTGTACAAATGTTAAATGCCGAGAACAAAGGGGTTGATTTGGTATATTTATGTTATAATATAAGGTAGGAATTAATATTATGAATTTTGGTGAATTTAAATAAGCGGTTAAGTGTTAAAATAACATTTAATAAGGTTTTGGGGCTATTTTGTAATTATTGGAAAGTTTGGGAGTATAGCCAAATTACAAGTGAATTTATGGGTATATTAAAGTATTAATTATGAAAATTAAGTCTTGGTCAAAGTGTTGACCAAAAACTTTGGGTTAAAATGATTTATGACATAAAATATTAAGTTTATATAAGTTTTGGGGTGATTATGTGATTTATGAAAATATATGTATAATACTGAATGGTTTAAGGGGCAAAAATATAATTTGTGAATTTATATGGGTCTTTTCAGAGATTAAAGAAAATTAAATATTAAAACTATAGTTTATAAGTTAATATGTAACTTATATAAAGTTTTTGTAACACCCCTACCGCTAATACCGTCATTACCGTACCATACTTACCTTCGCAGCGGATATTACTTACTCAACGGCGGGTGTACAATGCCGTTAGTCACCCACGTGACTAACAAGGCGAGTTACAATACTACATACTATCGGTCTGATGAATATGAAGATACCGAGTGCTCTACACAATACATTACTTTCCCTTGCATACCAATCCATAATTCGATACAACTCCAATACAATACTATACCGAGTATACTACAATCCGTACATTACCGATACAGTTTAGACATCCAAATTCATACTACGTTTACACATATAATTCCCTTTACTCAACTACCCATGCTTATGTAGCAGTCCCCGTCCTACTCTCTCGAACGGTGAACGGCCTCGGTACCTGCACACTAAAAACGGTCCCCCGAGGGGGTCAGCTTACGCTGCATATGAAATCCGCATATACTGCGTGCTAACCGCGGTACGCCGACTACTTTGGGTCGGATATACATGGAGTTCATTTTACATGCATACATACATACTCATACTACACAATACAATCAAAGATACCTACATAAATACACAAGTACAATACTTACTAGGGAAGACAATTCAATAGTCAACCATTCGTATTTGTTATACATTCATTACTCTTCGTACTATGTTCAATATTCGTTACTCTACTCATGCTTACTCCTTACTCTTGCATACTCATCACTCCATGTTCAATACCTTACTCGTACACGATCCTTACTCTGTGCTCGTTACTATACTAGTGCATACTCACTACTCAATTCCCCCTACTTACTCTTACATACTCAATACTCGATACTTACTCATACGTACTCAATACTCGGTACTCATTACATACTCATACTTGCTTCTTACTTGATACTCATTACCTTACTCATACATACGCAATACTCATTACTTTGGCCTCTGGGCGGAGTCATACTCAAGACTCGCCACCGGACCTGCAATACGAGGGCTATACGCTTAGCTCCTCAAATACTCAAATGTCCGTTCTACCGGACTACACGAATTCCCAACACTCTTCTCTAGAGCACAATACAACCTCATGGATTAGCCTAGAAGTATATCTCTCGATAACCTCTGTTAGCTTAGGAATTACCACCGTCTAGTATCCTCAGATTTAAGGGTTTCCCCAACATATCGAATACTCTCATGGTCGGGACATACTTACATCAGTCGGGTCCTCTCATAATGGGTCGACTAATTGCTAAGGGGTTTGGAGATCCCTCATCATTCTTTTCTACTCCCATGGTTCTTGTCTTGCACCAAGATTAGTTCCTCTAATATAGGTTACTTATGTACTTCCACTACTTTTGTTTGTGGATTATTCATTTCGTTTCTCCTACCGTTATCGGAAGGTTATTACTCCCGTACACTCTCTCACATTCTAGTGAGTTCATTGGTTTACGTTATCATTTATTGGTTCGTTGGTTTAGTGCGTTGCTACGGTTCCATTAATTCACACATGACTCTCACTACGAGCCATTACACAATAAGACTCATCTATGAGTCGGTCTACGCACTAAGTAAAGCCACACAATCAATCAAGAAGGTTAGCTCAATCAACATACAGCAAGACATATAATGAAAGGCAGTAAACCGTTTTCATGCTTTAGTCTTGATTAGCCGGCATACACACACAAATCAACGTAACTCGGTTAGCATACGGCATGAGGAAATCATACCTTTCACCGGAGTTAGCTTTAACACGTGTTCCCTTGTTCCTTGGTTCACACTTATTCCACTGATATTGTTTCAACATTATTATTAATACTATACTCTTACGATACACAAATAATTACCACTCCCGTACTTACCCCGTTATCCCGGTGTACTTAATGTTCTTATACTCTCAACTTGCTTAGTTACTTTTACACTTGTTTTCATACTCATATACTTACTTTCTTACCTTTATTATTTCAATTGTAGTGTACTACTACATATATATGCATATATGTGTATAGGCATATAATATATACATATGATTATCATAATCATATAGTAAATTTTTTTTTTGACTCGACCGGACTTGCGACCGACCTTGCAAGTCCGGTCCATTCCAGTAGCTACCAGTACGGGAAATTTTCTGGCTCGACCGAACTTGCAAGTCCGGTCGCAAGTTTGGTCCATTCCAGTAGCTTGCATTACGGGAATTTTTCTGGCCGACCGAACTTGCAAGTCCGGTCGCAAGTTCGGTCCATTCCAGAAGGTTTCTGACGGGAGAATTTTCTGGTCCGACCGAACTTGCATGTCCGGTCGCAAGTCTGGTCGATTCTAGAAGGTTTCCCGTCTTTGTAAATCTGGGCTCGAACGAACTTGCAAGTCCGGTCGCAAGTCCGGTCCGGCCCAGTACTTCAGTTTTAAAATCTGTTTTCAATCCTCTCTTTTACCCATTACTTCCCCATTCTTCCTACATGTAATCCCACATATTTTAACACTACCCAGGCCCTCCAAATTTCCTTGGTTCATCCAACAATTCCTTACTCATCTCTAAATCCACATACATAATTTTCTCCTCACTTCCTTTCAATTCTTACAATTTTCTTTACTCTCATGCTAGATTTTCATTTTACCCTTTACCATTCCATACCCCTCTACCAATGCTACTCCTAGTATCCCAAATACATTTCCAAGCAAATACAATATCTATACCCAAGTCAACATTCCTTACCAATTCTTGCACATTAAATTCTCCTAACTTCTCAATGTATTCTTATACACTTTGCTACAGATTTTACACTTCTTATTTCTCATACTACAATTACCATTCCAATGGTCATTAAACATCTCTACTATCCCCAATACACACCTTGGTTCTCCCACTTACCAAGTCATTCTCAATGCACATTTCCTACTAAATTTTTGCCATAGTTCACCTACTTTCCTTACTTCCTCAAATACACATCCTCTCATCAAATTCAACCTAAAGCTAGCCACACCCAACAAGGGTCCTACCAGCACATAAGGTTCATACAAAAATTCAATACACCAACATTTCTTCAACCACAATACTAATACACCATTACTTCCTCAAATAGCAATACTAATACACAAACACCATTCATTTGGCTCTAAGGCCTACAAATCCACATACTTGCTCACAAGTTCTCAAACTTCAATACTTCAATACTAAGTACAACAGTTTAGGTTCTTTTATTTGTTTACCCATTCCCACTACACTAATGCATTAGATTAAGCATTGAGATAGGTTTTCCTTACCTTAAGATCACACTTCTTCCTTTGAGTCCTACTCCTCTCCTCTTCTTCATTCTCGGTCAAGTTGGTCAATGGGGTTACCCAACCCCAAGCCAACATTCAAAACACACAAATAAATACAATTAAACTCCTTAACCCATTGGATAACTTTAATTCAATGAAATGCTTAAATGCCATTAGTTAGGGTTTTACCTTGGAGCTTCAAGAGAGGTTTTTAAGCCTTGAATACAAAGGAGGGTTCCTCCACCATTGGAGAGTTGAACCAAGCTCAAACAAAGAAGAGAACAAGGCATTAAAAGAAGCCAAAATCGGCCAAGGCATGGAAATGGAGAAAATGAGTTTTTCTCTTGAATCTTTTTACCTTAAGTGGAAGAGGAGGCTCCTAGCTTCAAGAATATGTGGTTTACTCTTCAAATGCCCAAAACCCATGGAGGTCAAACTCCTCCATTTCGAATTTTGAAAAGATAGAAATGTAGAGCTTGATGAGGGGAAGAAGAGTATGCAATTTATTTTCGATTTGGGGCTTTATTGAAGCTAGAACATGGAGTATAATAGTGGAGAAGCCATGGGAGCCATTTTGAGCTCTTCAAAATCGTCCCAACCAGAGGAAAGAGAAGAGAGGAATCAGGAGGGAGGGGGTTCTCACAGGAAAAGAGAGGAATGAGGAGAGAGAGAGGGAAAAGGTAAGTATTTGTTACTTTTTGCTTTATTTCTCTTGTCTTCTAGTGTGTGTGAGGGAGTAATATTTAATTGAGTGTGTGAGAGGGTATTAGTACCCTATAAAAACCGGCCCCCACTATACTGTTAAGCTGGTGCAGTTTCTCGTCTTTTACAGAAAATGCTCGTTATTTACCCGGTTTTGATACTACTCACTAACCGGGCCCGTTTCCGGAATTTTCTTGTTTCTTTATTTTTATTGGCTATTAAGCTTCCATAAATGCTTAACAATTATTATTTAATGATTTACAATTTTTACGGGTCTGTTTGACCACTTAAAGTCACGTTTTCGGGAATCATTCCCGTATACTAATTAGGCATGAATAAGCCTTAGGAATCCTTACGATACTATAACCGAGGTCTCGTACCTCCTATGGTTATTTAACGCTCATTTTAGCGTTTTCCGCTTTCTAAGCGTTTTTCTCATTTCTTTTTGGATTTATTTTCTTTACCAAAATTACTTAGGCACTATTAGGCCCTTAAATACTATATTAGAATAATATAATCACCATATTTAAGTTCAGGGTATTTCAGTTTTGGGGTTAAAATGAGAATAAAGGAAAATATAAGTGAAAACCGAAAGTTATAGGGTTTATTTGTAATTTATAAAAGTTGGTATAATGAGATTGTAATTTACGAAAATTAAGGTGGACATTTGGTAAATTAAAAAGGTAATGTGGTTAATTAATAATTATAAAGGTTAATGTGGGTAATTAGTGAATTATAAAAGTTATAAGGTTACTTGGCAATTTATAGAAGTTAATATCATTGTTTTACAATTTCCAAAAAATAATATGGGTATTTAGTAAATTATAACAGTATATGGTTGTTTGGTAAGTTGTAAAAGTTAATGGATTCAAATTATAATTACCGGAAACTATTTGTGGCTATTTAATAATTTATAAAGTTGTTGAGTATAAAATATAAATACCGAATTAAAAAAGTTGGTTTATAATTTAATAAGGAAAGGAAATAAAACTAGGTATATAATGTATTATGGCATATTAAGGAGTATGATATAAAGTTTATAAAATAATTTTGGTTATAATAAAAATGACCAGGGGATATGATATAAAGAATAAGTAAAAATAATTATGGATGTATGATTAATGAAATAAAGATATGCAGTACAGTGGGAATTCATTATCACATGTGAATATCACATAAAATAACGAACTGTTGAACTACCTAGAGTCACTATAAAATAACATGGGGAAATAAAAGAACATATGAAGTTATTATACAACGGGTATAAACATTACAGTGACAGTACTATAATATTTGATGAATGGTTGTGTTAATATTACCCGGTATTGCATGTTTAAATAACAGCGTACGGGGAGGAACTATTGAACATGAGTTTGTCAAGCTAGCAGTTACTTGGTGAACGGTATGTTAATTGTGTGGTTTGAATGTCCTAAGGATTATCCTAAGGTCCAGACATTATGTGTTTAATTGTTAAGAGCGATATCTGTGATTTTATGTATATGATATTGTGTACTGTATTGCTCAAACTGTTGCGTTGTATTTTATACGCGAACGTCTTATGACTGGAAGTTTATACATCTGAACTGGGAAAAAGACTAACTGACCTTTAGGTATTATTGAACCTGACAAAGGTCAACTGTTAAGGTCTTAATTCAAATATTGGTTATTGTACCACTGACAAAAAGGGGCTAACTTATAAAGAGAGGAATCCAGACTGTTTCGACATTCTGGTTGCGCATTGTGATCACTACGAGAGACTTCAATGGAGAGTCACTCAAAGAAATCCATCAGCCACATTCGGGGATGGCGGAGGGCACTGCCGTTGGTGCACAGGTTCGACCGGATCGGTCAATTAACCAGGGCCATAGGGTCAGCTGGTAAACAGTTCCAATGGAACACAGGGGACATTCGTCCATTAATAAGTTATTAAGGTTTGACTTAACATGACACTTGTGGTGGAAGTTAATTGGAAAGGTTAAATGATTGGTTAAAAGATAAGGGTCAGGTGGCTAACTAACGAAGTACAAGTTTAATACGCGTATCTTGTTTGGTGATTGTTATGGGATATTAATGTGTGACTAATGATTATTGCTATGGATTATTGTTGTGTGGTTATTGGTGGTGTGTGCTATCGTACACTGATGTTTACTAGAGAGTTGTTATTTGATTGTTAAATGTTTATAGTTATTACTGTTATCATTGTAAACTGGTATTTTATGTAATGAATCTAATATCAAGATGGCTAAAACAACTTAAGGAATCCAAATGATTTAAGACTACATTTAGCATACCAGCATTTCGATTGCTGAGCCCTTCAATGGGCCAAACATTCCAGGTTATTGAAGAAGACACAAGCCGGAGTGCGGGACACGGGGGTAGCTGAAGTGTTTTCAACAAACACCGTTGGTTTTATTATGTATTGTATTAAGAAGGTTGTTGTATTCAGTTAGTTGCTCATGTAGTTGGATTTAATTTGTAATAATTAGAGTGCTCAGTATCTGTTCATCACAGCGTGAGAGGTTGTAATGTTGAAAAGAGCAAGGATGCCTTGTTACTCACAATGGTGAGTAACGGCGTGTAACACCAAGGTAGTTAGTTTTATTTTCCGCTGCGATTTGTTATTTGTTATGCTACGACATGCGACGATATTACAGGTTTAGGATTAGGGGTGTTACATGTTAAGATCCTGCATGATGGACTATCAAGGAGCATGGATTGACCACCTACACCTGATTGAATTCTCTTACAACAACAGCTATCACAGCAGTATAGGGATGGCACCGTATGAAGCACTGTACGGAAGGAAGTGTAGGGCTCCATTGTGTTGGAACGACATCTCAGAAACGGTAACATTGGGCCCGGATATGATTGAAGAAATGGTCAGCCAAGTTCGACTGATTCAGCGGAGGATGAAAGCAGCCCAGGATCGACAAAAGTCCTATGCCGACTTAAAGAGGAAACCTTTAGAGTTTGAAGTTGGTGAAAAGGTATTTCTGAAAGTATCACCAACCAGAGGAGTAATGAGGTTCGGGAGGAAAGGGAAACTAAGCCCAAAATTCATTGGACCTTATGACATTCTGAAAAAAGTTGGTTCCTTGGCATATCGTTTAGCATTACCTATGGAATTGGACAAGGTACATAAGTTTTCACGTATCTCAACTGAAGAAGTACGTCCACGATCCTTCACACGTCATTCAACCAGAGGCAGTGCAAATGGACCCATCTCTGACATATGAGGAGTGTTCCAATCGAGATACTAGACTCCAAAGTCAGAGAAACCAGAACAAAAGCCAAGATGGTAAAAGTGCTTTGGAGGAACAACAAGGTAGAAGAAGCTACTTGGGAAACGGAGAAGACTCAATGAGGAAGAGATACCCTGCACTTTTTGGTGAGCCTTAAGTTCGTAGAGAAGTCACGGGGTCGTGACTTAAAATTAAGGGAGGGTGAGTCCACTGACCTTTCCTTCGTGACTATCACAGTACAGGTATTACATGCTTATTATCAGGAAAATTTTGCTATGAATGAAGTTGATATTTGAGAATGGATTAAGCTACTGATAGCTTCGGTATAAATTTATAGAGATAAGAAACTTCGAGGGCGAAGTTTGTGTTTTAAGGGGGGGTGAATGAAATACCCCAAAGATACGAAAGTTTTTACGAGGAGATTTTACTAGGCAAAACGGCTTAGTAAAAAGTTAATCGTTCCTTAGAATTTTACCTTAGTATAACCTTGACTTTTACTAGGCATTAATGGTCTAGTAAATAGATATTCACTCCTTAGAATTATAGCCTTCACAAAAGCTCAAGTTTTGGCAAAGAACTTACCTCAGTAAAAATCCGGTTTTTACCTCGATTTTTGACACTAAAAAGAGGTATTAACTTATTAACCCCTTAAAGTACTCTTTAAGGTGAATTAAGCTAGATGTATTATATTATTTAAGGCTATTAGAAGTCCTAAATATTAACCATGATGGTAGTAGTATAGAAGGTGAAATCTTGGCAAGGTAACTTGGAAATTTACCGAAGAAAGTTACCTAAGAAAGGTTGTTTATATGATTCCAATTTGTAGTTTTTAACCATTATCTCTTCATGGTAATTACCTACCTTAGTTACCACATCAATCTACCAAGTTACATGTGTTGACAAAGCAAAAAAAAGAGAGGTAAATGGCATACAAAATTCGTCCATACCCTTTTCTCCCACCATTCCAGCACTACTTTTCAACACATAAGTCTTTAGCTTATTTCATTTCTTCCTTTAGCACCTTTGGGCCCCTTACATGTTAGGTAACCTCCATTATCAGACATAGAACATGCCCATTACATAAAATATAAGAAGAGAAAGTAGCAGCAAGGCAATCAAGTAGCCAGCCACATGTGCCATTACAACTTTTCATAAAGCACAAATTCCCTTCTTTTGTTTTCCACCTCATGTTCTACCTTACTTTAGCTAGTTTATGAATTGTATTGAGCATATTATAAAGGACCTGATGGTAGACTAATAATGTATTCAAGTGGAGGAATTAATGGAGCACTATAATGCTGTCTAAAGCAAGCATTAATACAAAGATACAAATCTGGCCAGAAATGATGTCTAGCACTCTAAGGCTTGTATACTCCATATCTTCCCTATATAAACCATGAGCCACGACCTCTCATACTCACGCTTACTCTCTGGACATTCCCAAGTCTTTTTACAATCACCAAGTGTAACACCCCTACTCATAATACGGTCATTAACGTCCAATCTCCTTACTCATCGGATACGCGCAGCGGATACATACTTACATACCTTGGGTGATACAATGCCGTTAGCCACCCACGTGACTAACCAGGCTACTACTACTACATACAGCATCGGTCTGATGGACCGGAATATCCGAGTACTACACACTTACTATACATACTCCAATTATCAAATCAAATATTAGAACTTCCCATTCATTACAATACTCCATGAGTCCTATACAATCGAATACACCGAGTCTACTAAGATCCTTATACATATACAATATCACTTCAATTCCAAACATACTCATTAAGAGTCTACATCTACCCATTCCTCACCACTACTTACTTCCTTCATACAAGGGGTGTGCTAACTTGTACACCTCTACATTCTACTACTACTATCCAAATGTAGTCACCGGTCCCGTGCCTTGACCATATCCTCTTCGGGTACCTGCACACTAAAAAATGTCCCCCGAAGGGGTCAGCTTTCGCCGAGCATGATAACCGCATACCCCGCGTACTAGTGAGGGTACGCCGACCACTTGGTCGTATACATGCGGTTCATTTTCATACAACATACATGCATACATGCTTCATACATATACTACAATACTTACACAAGAATACACACATGTACTTCAATACATACACTTCAGTTCATACACAGTAATCCATACAGCCCAACGATACATACTTACCTTTCCTGGAGTACACGTTGCACGATACAATACATACGCGTTCAATAAACTTGTTAGCTATTGGTCCACCCGGGTTAATCGGGTGGAGATTACTCTTTACTCGTTACTCATACACATACATACTCATACTCATACTTACGGATCCATACTTACTTACTCTTACTCTTACTCAAGTTAAGTCGTCGGGACCTCCGGCCCTGGGGACTACACCGTCCCACCTCCGGGATTTACTTGACTCACTAATCCGGGATGCTACCCATTTAAGGGATTTGGGCCACGGACCAGTTTAAGAGTCAGGAATTGCAGCCAACCTCTTGTGACTCCGCATCCTCACGCGTGGCCGAAGCTATATCGGACTTGTACTCATTCCAATTTACTCACTTAAGTTAGGAGTTAGATAGTTAGGAATTAGCACAAGTCAACATTCAAGCCACAATAATACAATACATTGCTCAATATACATCCATACGAAATACAATACAATACACAAGTACCCTACAAGGTACAAATACACTTTATCTTCATCCATATATTTCATGAATTATACAAACTAGTGTTCAAGACAATAAATATCAAGAACACATAAATCAGGCACAAGTAAGTGCGATATAGTCCGATTCATGCATTTATCTTATTTAGGTGATCAAATAAGCACACAAATCGGGGTAACCAGATTAGGATACAGGGCATGAAGAAATCATACCTTTCACCGTTGTACTTGTATCCCAACGTTCCTCCGGTGTTCACAAATCAAATCCTAAGATGTACATACAATCGAGTGGTTAATCTAACTATCATTAACTTAACTTGATTACTCTTACGTTTCCCAACTCATACTTACTAAGTCTTTACATTTCTATACTTACATTTTATTTACTTACTTTTAATTACTTACATTGGTTTACTTACCTACATATGCATGTACGTATGTATAGGTGGGTATACATACATATATATATATATATATACTAGTTACATTCATTTAGTTTTAGTTTTTTTTTTTGTAAGTTATGGGTCGACCGACCCACGACCGACCCAACCCTGGGTCGGTCCATTCCAGTAAGTTTCGTTCTCTGAAATTTCTCCCGACCGACCCAGAACTATTCCGACCGACCCATACGCTCCTGGGTCGGTCCATTGCCGAGAGTTTCGGGTCTGTTGTCCAAGTTCCGACCGACCCACCGACCGACCCACCTCTGGGTCGGTCGAAGTGCGAAACTTCGACAACAGGAAATTCGAGTCCGACCGACCCACGTCCGACCCACGGCTCCTGGGTCGGTCCATTCCCGAAAGGTTTTTACTTGGTTCTTAAGCTCCGACCGACCCACGGTCCGACCCAGACTCTGGGTCGGTCGGTAGCAGAACTCTGCTACAGACTTCGTTTTTCTTTTCCTTTCTTACCCATTTCTTCCCCAATCCTTCTACATGTAATCCCCACATGTTTTAATGCCATTTAGGCTTCCTAAAATACCTCAATTCATTCACCAATCCCATTACTAAATCTATCAACCATTCACACAATTTCCTTACTTCCTTTCAACACTTACAATAGTTTTTCTCTCTCTTATGCTACAGATTTTTCTACCACTCCTACCATTCAATATTTCCTCACCAATGTTACTCCTAGCATCCCAAATACATTTCCAAGTCATTACATCACCTACACCCAAGTCCAACACTCTTCTTACCAATTCTTGCACACTAATCTTTCCTATCTTCTCCAATGCATTCCTATATACTTTGTTACAGATTTTGCACTTCTCATCCCTCATGTCACAACTACCATTCCATAGCTACTAAACATCTCTACTAATCCAAATACATATCTTGGTTTTCCCATTCACCAAGTCATCAATACCTATACATATCCTATCAAGATTTTGCCATAGTTTCTACATTTCTTACTTATCCATACACACATTTTCTCACCAAGTTCATACCTATTCTAGCCACACCCTTACAAGGGTCCTACCAGCAATCAATACAATATGCATTCACCAATACTTCTTCAAATACCAATACTATACTCATACCCAATCATTTGGCTCCAAGGCCTACAATTCACTTACTAATTTCACAAATACTCAAACTTCATAAACTTCAATACTAATACCTTAGTTTGGTTTCTTTTATTCGTTTACTCATTCCATTACTCTAACGCACTATAATTTAACTTGAGTGAGGAACTCTTACCTTGAGCTTTTATTTCCTTCCATTGTTTTTCAATTCTCCTCTTCTCTTCATTGCCCAAATCGGCCATGTGGGGAATGGAGTTGCCAAACTCCATTCCCATCACCCAATGAACACAAAGCAACTATAATTAATATACTAACCCTTAATTTAATGCTAGTTCATTGAGATGGTTTAAACAAATTTCTAGGGTTTACCTTTTGAAGCTTTTAGGAGGGGTTTTAGCCCTTGGTTCAAGAGGTGAATCCACCACCATTGCAAGGTTGATATTATGCTCAAAAAGAGAGAGAAAACAAGGCATTACTAAGAGGTAGAAATCGGTTACCAAAGGAGATGAAGAAAACTTAAGGTTCTCATGGAGATTTTTACCTTGTTGGAAAGAGGAGACTCCAAGCTCCCTAATGGTGTGCTTTTCTCTTTGAATGGGGTATACCCACGAAAATGAACTTCCTCATTTTTGGATTTTGAAAAGAGAGAAGTGTAGAGGAGGATGAGGGGAGTTCGAATATGTGGTTATTTTTACCTTTGGAGGGCAAATGAAGGTGGAGCATGGATGGAAAGTTGAGAAGCCATTGAAGCTTCTCTTGGAGCTTCAAAATCGCCAGCCCCCTTAGGAGAAGGAGGAGAGATCGTGAGAGGGAGGGAGGGAGGAGGTTAGGAGAGAGATGAGTGAAATGGAGGTGAGAGAGTAAGTGGGTACTTTTTACCCTTTTTACTTTTGCTTTTGTCTCTAATTAACTAGCTAGTATGTGAGTGTGTGTGAGGGCTTTTAACTTATTAAAAACCGGTCCCCTTACAGTATACTAGCTGGATCGTTTTTTTCTTTTACAGAAAACGCTCGTTATTTTACCCGGTTTGGGTACTATTCACTAACCGGGTCCGTTTTCCGGAATTTCTCGTTTAATTAATTTTATTGGTTCTAAAGCTTCACTAATATTAATAATGATTGTTTAGTTGACCAAAATTTTACGATCTATTTGACCCGCTTAAAGACACGTTTTCCCGGTTACCTCGAAACGCGCTTTAAGGTTCGGTAATGTTTTTAAACCATTTAAAGATCCGTTTCTTCTGGGATTTGTTCCCTAATATTTATTTAGACTTAATTAAGCCTTTAGAATCCTTATGATACGCTAACCGAGGTCTCCTACCTCCTATGGTTATTTAATGCTTATTTAGCGTTTTTCGCTGTTTAAGCGTTTCCTTATTTCTTTTAGATTTATTTTTCCTTACCAATATTACTTAGGCGTCATTAGGCCCTTAAATACGTATGGATTAATTTTAAATCCCTATATTTAAGTTCGGGGTATTTCAATCTACCCCCCTTAAGAACTTTGTCCTCAAAGTTGTTCGAGGTTATGGGATTACTATACTTACTCATTTATACTTGCCTAATACTGAAGCAATGCATTCCTCCTCCTTACAATTCCCAAATTCGTTACTCAAGGTTTCTCCTTTGTATACCATACCAATGTACAATACTCACTTCAATCCATATTACCATCAACCATTCGGTTCCTCTTTACGAAACTCATACATACATACAGTGCAAAGCTATCCCCAAAGCAATGCGATCCACATTACAATCCCGCAGGCGCTCCGGTCATCTAGACACAGGACTCCTCTATGTCCTGTTGCCCTTGGAATAATACAACATTCTACCTACTGTCATTCTCCGGTATAAGCTTCTAACAATTACTTGCTCTCCGGTCTAGGGGAAATTCTTTTACAACTACCAATTAGAAACCTTTCTAAAGCATCCAACTCCAAATTCCAATTTCTATTCATTACTTCTATCCTAATTGTGATTCTTGTGACCACTTAAGGGGAGCTTCGAGAATCATTCGACCCTGATGTGATCAGCACCAGTGTCGAACTATCTCTCCACCCCAATTTGTGTTCGGTTTCCCTTGATCTGATCAGGATCAAGTTCGACTTCCCACGTCAGTTTCAAACAAGCAATTAATTCAATTATTTTCAGGTTTTATCTTTTTACTCTTCCTAGTCATTCATACATCTCCAAAGGATGGAATTCGATCCATCAATCATTCTGAATCTATTTCCCAAATGCTTTACTTCCAGGCTCAATACCTACGTGCTCATCTCATCGACCTTCACTACTTCCATCCATCACTCTCCATTGTTTCAAATGTTCTAACTAGGAATTGCCATACTCGTAGAATTTAGTTGTTCTCAGTTTTCTTCCAATAACTTACTTACAAATACACTACTCCTAGAATTCATTCCTCAATTACTCTCATTCCATTCGTACTACTTCTTCAAGGGTTACAATACTTGTGGAGTTCCGTCCACTACTCGTTACTCTTCTTTACTAATACCCTTACACTGGGTTACACGATGGGTATATTCGCCCTATGGTATTTGCATATCTAATGCTTATTTACCATAATCTCATTATGAGTGAATACGTATGTTTGTTTAACATTAGTACCAATCGTTAATTCGATTCTCATTTGCGCTATGCACATTATAGTTTATGTGTTTTATTTATAAAACTTTCATTAAGCGGTTTTCGCTCTACCCCCCTTAAAAGGGATTACGCCCACGTAATCTACCATATGTTATTATTATTAAACATTGGTTTAATCAATTTGGGCAATCTGAAGCGTTTAGCTTCACTATGGTACACTATACAATATGCTCTGGTCAAAGGGTCTTAACCATACCAATGGTTTAGTCCTTGCACCAAGAATTCCTCTATGAGTTTATTTAACTCACAAACAATTTGGTTCTAGCCTATTAGGCTTCAAGGCATTAATAGCCCTTCTACTATACTTACTAGGTATATTATCTCCTAGCTAGGGCCCACTAGCTTCTGCTGCGCGACCCTGATAACTTGGGTTATTCACCCTTCTTGTTATCCTTAATGTGTTATACATAACCTTTTATCCGTCTATTATGGGAATAAGGTTTACTAGACAAATTCGGTACTCTTTTACCGTGTTCGAACTCGATGAGTTTTAGGTTGTAACCAGCTCTCTGGTAATCTACTGCACCTGCTATTCGTGCTCCCACGATTATTTACTAAGTTCCTCCGACTTATTGTCGGGCGAGGTTAAGCCACTATTTAGTTGTAGTGCTTCCTCTGTTGTCAATAGATTCTGGATCATACCAGTTCTTCTGGTTCAGTACAAGTGTCTTTACTTGTATGACCTTGCCTTGATATGCATCGGTCCTAATGACTTTCTTAAGTCTCTTTTCACCCTTTTATTCCAATGGAATTCACACCTTGTGATTGTTAGTGTGTTTCACACTCTTCGTGCTTCTTTGGCCTTAGGCCGCACGGTTTGTTGCTAAGCTTGCTTAACTGGCTTATGCCATGTTTGTTGGTGAAAAAGAAGGGTTTACTACGGTTTACATTCTCCATATCCCTAGCCATCCATTAGATCATTAGCTGCACAAGTGCAATACCAAAACACTCAGTCATACAGAGTGCAGAGGCGTAAACGCTTGACAGTAAGTCACTTATGTGATAGGAAAGAATATTTATGCCTGTCATCTCGTACTTATACTCCGTGTCCTTATTTGCTACTTCCTCATAGCGGTCGCTTGTTGCGCACCGTATTCTTACCCATTGTACATCCTTGTTTTTACTGTTTCTGTTACTGTGGTAGTTCCTCTTCACTTACTGCCATTGTCATTGGCACCATTTCCTTATGGTGTAAGTACACTAGGAGTTTCCTAGTTCATATGTATGATGATTGTTGTTGCATACCGTAATGGTATTATCTTCCCATTGTGGAGATGCCTTATCTCAACTCGGGTTTCATGTGTAGGTTAGCTTATCTCACATTATTTGCTCATTTACGATACCATTTTACCAAGTGTCTTAGTTGACAAAGGATGAAGTAATTTATCGGGTTACAAGCTCTCTTGAGCGTTGATCCTTCATGGTGCGCATTGTGCACTCATATTGATTGGTTTGACAATGACTGTCTTCTCTAAGCTGAGCATTGGTTACAGGCTCTAGCTGTGTAGTTTTATTCTTGTATGTACGTCACCGGGACCTCCCAAGAAACTTCCAGGGTTTTCTGGTCCCGTTCTCCAATTGGAGGGTATTTTATCACTGACAAGTGAAGGTTCTCGTTGAGGGGCTTGTTTCCACTCATAGATCTCATGACGAGGTTACCCTGTTAGTACCTGCTTATGTACTGCATATGGAGTATACTTACTCCTTTAAGTTGTGATGGTTTGGAATGTCTTTTCCTTGTTTCCTCGCCTCTTGGCAATATTCATAACCGTAGGCTTTAGATGAGGCCTTTCTAAGGGTTCACATCTTCGCCACCTTGGTGGTCTTCGGTTATTGAGAGGAGGCTTTCCTCAAGTTTCCCGTAGGGTCCAAGTGTGGACTGGGTCAACGTTGGCTTTATTGCGATTTCTATGCCTCTGTGTTCTCATTGTTACAGAAGGCATGAAGGTAGTTAAAGCTTGACAACTGTATGCTAGTCTGGTGCTCTAGTGACAGTGACAGTGACGCTGAGTTGACCATTACTCCAAGCTATTTAGGTTCTTGGGTTTGAGGTGATGGTCCAGTTGTTGATTTCTTGTCGTATGAGACTATATCTCTTGAAAGTCTTGTTACCAAATGGTGTGGGTTATGCAACCGTTAAGGTTTATATAACATAGTTGATTGATGGCTTTTAAGCCTTATTGCTGCGAGCTGTGCTCTTGCAAGCTGCTTATCCTGTTTCCACTCCTTGTATACCATCACAGGTTGGAGGTGTTGCTGGGCTCCATGGTAAGTCGTGGCATCACGCTTCCGTTCATAGGAGACTCTCAGGCAATCTGGTGCGGATCAGTGCCTTTTTTAGTCTAGGGTATTTCCTGTTAAGTGAAATCCCTTCGGTGTCCTAACCGAATGTTCCTTCTAGCTCATGTGCTCTTATCATGACGCTTGTTCAGCTGCTGTTATCTCAGACACCCTTCAAGGATTGCTCCTGAGTGCTGTTAGTTGTGCCGTTACATCCGGCTAATGTTTACGATATGTTATGTCTACTATACCGCCTTGTGGTATTGTATTTGAGTTATTCCCTTTTTGAGTTATCATGTCTCCCGTTCTTGGGTAGACTTTTTACACTTTCTCCTAGTGTTCTTGACTAGGTTTATTATCCTCTTCAATGATGGGTTATACTTCGTGGTAATCTTGGGGTTGCTCTTGGGAGTTCTGTCCCGTTTGTTGAGCATTGTGGTGTTCACGTTAGGCAACTGCCTTACTGTGTTTAGGCTGGGTATGCTTCCCAGCTATCACATATTTGTTTGATGTCTTCGAGACATATCCAATGTCTATATTTACTAGTTTGTGCTCTTTGCACTTCTAGTTCTTATTCCTTACTTTCAGCTGGGTTCTCTGAGTTCCTCATACTTATTCCTTAACTGAGTTTCCTTCTCCTTGGTTGTCTGTGGTGTCCAGTTGTTCTGGTTAGAATTCACTCAAGGTCCGTAGAACGGAGTCGACTACTTCCCGTGTGTCGTACACTACAAGTATACATACGTGGGGTACCATGTTGATACGTTACCACTTACCCAACTATATGTTAGGCCCACAAGCTCCTTCGGAGTGCGGTTGTCCCACCTCCCGTAATTGGGTACACTCGTAGTGTTCGTCACACGCCTAGGTGAAGTATTCTATTGTCAACTCCTCTGGTATCACTCTATGATACTCACCGCATCGCTGTTGGTTTTGTTTAAAATCCAGGGTTTGAAAGGAGAGTTATGGTTTGAAAGAAATTTGGTTTTAATATTTTCGTGTTTAAAGTAGTCTCTCATGGCATCCATTCTTGAGGTCGGGCCGTTGCCTTCCCAGGTTTCTACGTCCGGTCGTTAGGAGTTGATCCTGTGGTTGTTTCAATTACGGTCACTGTACATTACTATGTACTTGTGACGTTTATTATTGTTTCCTTTCATATTCGTGTTGTACTTTCACTTGCCGTGGCAAGTGCGTTGGTACTGTGGTTTTTGGGTAATCCCATGTCGATCACGGTACTGTTTCCACTCGTATGTTTAGTCGTTATTGACTGTTTCCTAGATCATATTGATCTATTTTGGGGTACGATCCTTTTAAGCGGCTTCTCATTGATCTTGACATGATTGTCGTAGCCCTGGGTACTCCTCCCTCCTGGAGTTCCATTTCTATTTGGTTTAGTGTCGCTCCTTGTGGCTGTTCCCACACTTTGTGGTGGTTACTGAGCCTACTTGTTTAGGCCTATTTTTGTAGTCCTATTGGATGGTAACCCGTGGATGTTCTGTAGCCGTGTAAGCTATGCTGGCCAGGTATTGCAACCTCATTGGCGTTGTGTTTTTTTTTTTGGAGTTAACCGTTCCTGACTATGTCCTTAGTCAGCCGACATACCGTTGGTGGTATTTTTCAAGTATTACTATCCGTAGACTTGTGTCTCGGGTTCTGTCATTACTTCCTTTTCCCTTTCCCTTTCATTGCATGCTTAGTGCTTCTTTCCTACTGTTGGTTGTCTAGCTGGGTTTCGCGACTGCTAATCACGTCGCCCCTATGCTGTTGTACTTGCAGCCTCCTTTGTTAGTTGGAGTGCTCATTCCACCGCTATTAAGTGCGGGATTCGTTGTTTCAACCGGGACCCTTCTCCGGACTTCCAATTCTTGAAATCTACTATATGCCGGTTCTTTTTACCGTGTGATTGGCCTTCACTTCACTGCCAGATCTGGTTTTCCCGAGTATGAGAAGGCTTTTCTTCTCTCTGGCGTCCTTTCCCAAGTTATACAGTGGGGGTTTGGCGGCGGGCGGGACTGGTATTGTAGGTATCCCGGTACTCACCGGTAGTTCCTAACTACCACATTTAATGCTAACTCTCAGCCCTTAGCCCTAAGCTTCTAATTCCTAACTCGGTATTCCTAAACTCGGTATTTCCAGTCATCAGAGCGATACTTCGCTCTGATACCACTTTTTGTAACACCCCTACTCATAATACGGTCATTAACGTCCAATCTCCTTACTCATCGGATACGCGCAGCGGATACATACTTACATACCTTGGGTGATACAATGCCGTTAGCCACCCACGTGACTAACCAGGCTACTACTACTACATACAGCATCGGTCTGATGGACCGGAATATCCGAGTACTACACACTTACTATACATACTCCAATTATCAAATCAAATATTAGAACTTCCCATTCATTACAATACTCCATGAGTCCTATACAATCGAATACACCGAGTCTACTAAGATCCTTATACATATACAATATCACTTCAATTCCAAACATACTCATTAAGAGTCTACATCTACCCATTCCTCACCACTACTTACTTCCTTCGTACAAGGGGTGTGCTAATTTGTACACCTCTACATTCTACTACTACTATCCAAATGTAGTCACCGGTCTCGTGCCTTGACCATATCCTCTTCGGGTACCTGCGCACTAAAAAAATGTCCCCCGAAGGGGTCAGCTTTCGCCGAGCATGATAACCGCATACCCCGCGTACTAGTGAGGGTACGCCGACCACTTGGTCGTATACATGCGGTTCATTTTCATACAACATACATGCATAATGCTTCATACATATACTACAATACTTACACAAGATACACACATGTACTTCAATACATACACTTCAGTTCATACACAGTAATCCATACAGCCCAACGATACATACTTACCTTTCCTGGAGTACACGTTGCACGATACAATACATACGCAGTTCAATAAACTTGTTAGCTCATATTGGTCCACCCGGGTTAATCGGGTGGAGATTACTCTTTACTCGTTACTCATACACATACATACTCATACTCATACTTACGGATCCATACTTACTTACTCTTACTCTTACTCATGTTAAGTCGTCGGGACCTCCGGCGCTGGGGACTACACCGTCCCACCTCCGGGATTTACTTGACTCACTAATCCGGGATGCTACCCATTTAAGGGATTTGGGCCACGGACCAGTTTAAGTCAGGAATTGCAGCCAACCTCTTGTGACTCCGCATCCTCACGCGTGGCCGAAGCTATATCGGACTTGTACTCATTCCAATTTACTCACTTAGGTTAGGAGTTAGATAGTTAGGAATTAGCACAAGTCAACATTCAAGCCACAATACAATACATTGCTCAATATACATCCATGCGAAATACAATACAATACACAAGTACCCTACAAGGTACAATACACTTCATCTCATCCATATATTTCATGAATTACAAACTAGTGTTCAAGACAATAAATATCAAGAACACATAAATCAGGCACAAGTAAGTGCGATATAGTCCGATTCATGCATTTATCTTATTTAGGTGATCAAATAGGACACAATCGGGGTAACCAGATTAGGATACAGGGCATGAAGAAATCATACCTTTCACAGTTGTACTTGTATCCCAACGTTCCTCCGGTGTTCACACAATCAAATCCTAAGATGTACATACAATCGAGTGGTTAATCTAACTATCATTAACTTAACTTGATTACTCTTACGTTTCCCGACTCATACTTACTAAGTCTTTACATTTCTATACTTACATTTTATTTACTTACTTTAATTACTTACATTGGTTTACTTACCTACATATGCATGTACGTATGTATAGGTGGGTATACATACATATATATATTATATACTAGTTACATTCATTTAGTTTTAGTTTTTTTTTGTAGTTATGGGTCGACCGACCCACCGACCGACCCAACCCTGGGTCGGTCCATTCCAGTAAGTTTCGTTCTCTGAAATTCTCCCACCGACCCAGAACTATTCCGACCGACCCATACGCTCCTGGGTCGGTCCATTGCCGAGAGTTTCGGGTCTGTTGTCCAAGTTCCGACCGACCCACCGACCGACCCACCTCTGGGTCGGTCGAAGTGCGAAACTTCGACAACAGGAAATTCGAGTCCGACCGACCCCACGTCCGACCCACGGCTCCTGGGTCGGTCCATTCCCGAAAGGTTTTTACTTGGTTCTTAAGCTCCGACCGACCCACGGTCCGACCCAGACTCTGGGTCGGTCGGTAGCAGAACTCTGCTACAGACTTCGTTTTTCTTTTCCTTTCTTACCCATTTCTTCCCCAATCCTTCTACATGTAATCCCCACATGTTTTAATGCCATTTAGGCTTCCTAAAATACCTCAATTCATTCACCAATCCCATTACTAAATCTATCAACCCATTCACACAATTTCCTTACTTCCTTTCAACACTTACAATAGTTTTCTCTCCTCTTATGCTACAGATTTTTCTACCACTCCTACCATTCAATATTTCCTCCACCAATGTTACTCCTAGCATCCCAAATACATTTCCAAGTCATTACATCACCTACACCCAAGTCCAACACTCTTCTTACCAATTCTTGCACACTAATCTTTCCTATCTTCTCCAATGCATTCCTATATACTTTGTTACAGATTTTGCACTTCTCATCCCTCATGTCACAACTACCATTCCATAGCTACTAAACATCTCTACTAATCCAAATACATATCTTGGTTTTCCCATTCACCAAGTCATCAATACCTATACATATCCTATCAAGATTTTGCCATAGTTCCTCTACATTTCTTACTTATCCATACACACATTTTCTCACCAAGTTCATACCTATTCTAGCCACACCCTTACAAGGGTCCTACCAGCAATCAATACAATATGCATTCACCAATACTTCTTCAAATACCAATACTAATACTCATACCCAATCATTTGGCTCCAAGGCCTACAATTCACTTACTAATTTCACAAATACTCAAACTTCATAAACTTCAATACTAATACCTTAGTTTGGTTTCTTTTATTCGTTTACTCATTCCATTACTCTAACGCACTATAATTTAACTTGAGTGAGGAACTCTTACCTTGAGCTTTTATTTCCTTCCATTGTTTTTCAATTCTCTCTCTTTTCTTCATTGCCCAAATCGGCCATGTGGGGAATGGAGTTGCCAAACTCCATTCCCATCACCCAATGAACACAAAGCAACTATAATTAATATACTAACCCTTAATTTAATGCTAGTTCATTGAGATGGTTTAAACAAATTTCTAGGGTTTACCTTTTGAAGCTTTTAGGAGGGGTTTTAGCCCTTGGTTCAAGAAGGTGAATCCACCACCATTGCAAGGTTGATATTATGCTCAAAAGAGAGAGAGAAAACAAGGCATTACTAAGAGGTAGAAATCGGTTACCAAAGGAGATGAAGAAAACTTAAGGTTCTCATGGAGATTTTTACCTTGTTGGAAAGAGGAGACTCCAAGCTCCCTAATGGTGTGCTTTTCTCTTTGAATGGGGTATACCCACGAAAATGAACTTCCTCATTTTTGGATTTTGAAAAGAGAGAAGTGTAGAGGAGGATGAGGGGAGTTCGAATATGTGGTTATTTTTACCTTTGGAGGGCAAATGAAGGTGGAGCATGGATGGAAAGTTGAGAAGCCATTGAAGCTTCTCTTGGAGCTTCAAAATCGCCAGCCCCCTTAGGAGAAGGAGAGAGAGATCGTGAGGGAGGGAGGAGGTTAGGAGAGAGATGAGTGAAATGTGAGGTGAGAGAGTAAGTGGGTACTTTTTACCCTTTTTACTTTTTGCTTTTGTCTCTTAATTAACTAGCTAGTATGTGAGTGTGTGTGAGGGCTTTTAACTTATTAAAAACTGGTCCCCTTACAGTATACTAGCTGGATCGTTTTTCGTCTTTTACAGAAAACGCTCGTTATTTTACCCGGTTTGGGTACTATTCACTAACCGGGTCCGTTTTCCGGAATTTCTCGTTTAATTAATTTTATTGGTTCTAAAGCTTCACTAATATTTAATAATTGTTTAGTTGACCAAATTGTTACGAGTCTATTTGACCCGCTTAAAGACACGTTTTCCCGGTTACCTCGAAAACGCGCTTTAAGGTTCGGTAATGTTTTTAAACCATTTTAAAGATCCGTTTTCTTCGGGATTTGTTCCCTAATATTTATTTAGACTTAATTAAGCCTTTAGAATCCTTATGATACGCTAACCGAGGTCTCCTACCTCCTATGGTTATTTAATGCTTATTTAGCGTTTTTCGCTGTTTAAGCGTTTCCTTATTTCTTTTAGATTTATTTTTTCCTTACCAATATTACTTAGGCGTCATTAGGCCCTTAAATACGTACTGGATTAATTTTAAATCCCTATATTTAAGTTCAGGGTATTTCACCAAGAGAGCCTAGGGTCAAAGGAAAGTGCAAGGGTAGGTGAACAAGTCATAAAAGACAGTTTCTGAGTTCGAGAAAGTTTGATCTAGTAAGCTTGTTCTTCGAGCCTATCTTCAGGTAAAACCAATCCCAAATTAGTCTTCATTTAATCCTATTCATTTTGGGCTAAAATCCCATTCCAAAACCTTACCGAAAGCTCTTGTTATAAGGCAATAGATTTCTGTGCGCAAGGAAAGGCAATTTGAGGAGCCTTGTGGAGTTTGTGTCATCTAGCAAGTTGCCAAGGCCCTTTTGGGAGATTAAGCCAAGAACATTCAAGGTAATTCCATTGTCTAAGATCCCTTCCAAGCTATACAATTTATTTGGGTTCGTAGGTACCCTAAATCTTGGTGAAAGTTAGACCTAAGGGGGAAAAACGTGCTTTAAGATCCCCTAACTTGTGAGAAGGATTTAGAAGGCGATACTCATTCATTTTTCTATTAATACATATAACTCCCTACTGATTTGAATCCTCTATCCAATGAACCTATTCGCTCAATTTTTCGACATCATTTTGATAGTTAAATTTGTTACGCTTTAAGATGTCGAACTGAGTATTTAAACCAACTAGCTTTAAAGGTGGAAAAACGTAACTAGTGATACCCTGACTTGTAACATGAGTTTAGGGAGTTTTACTCATCCAAATTTCTATTATTACATATCAATCTCTACTGATTTGAACCCTCTATCTATTGCACCTATTCGCTCTATTTTTAGAAGTCATTTGGTTAGTGAATTGGTCACGTCTTTAAGAAGTCGAAATGAGTTCTAAGCTTTTTATGGTGACAAATATGTTTTGTGGTCTTATGACTATGGCTCAACTTGTAACTTATATTTTGGTTGTTTTAATCTTAAGTATATGAGTTTAAGTGATGCTTGGATGATACTCATTGAAAGTACCTTGGTGTTTTGATAAAACTTTACCTTTGTACTAAGTGGATCTTCTAAGTGGTGAAAGTGATTTAAGCCTTGTGCTTGTTTGTGTTCTTTATTTAAGAACTTGGTGGTTGAATTGATTTATTGTTCATTTTTGGAAAAGTATTATTGGATACTTGACTTATTCAAACTTGGTTTTATGAGAGATATATAGGATGATTGGGTATGTTTGCCCGTTTTAACTCTTGGTACGCCGCGGGCTCCTTGAGTTTGCGTCAGGATTTCTACTCTATAGTTTAAAGGTACTATAGGGGGTGTGCACATCTTTTAGAGTCCTTACGTGGTGGAAGGATAGGTTGGATCACCTTACTGATCGGGATTTGTCCCACATTATGAATTAAATGGTGAGAAAAGATTAACAGTGGTCTTGTTACCACAAGGTGATTTATGAACTCTTTACGTTCTGAACTTATTTTGCAGTTATTAAATGCTTGAGTTGATGATGTATCTATAACTACTTTGATATCCTATTTTCTTGATCTTGTCTTGGATTTACTCAGCGTTTTGCTGACGTTTTATGGCTTTGCCCTGCGGTCCCTTCTTTGTGTTGTTTCTAAATGACCGTAGATGAAGAATACTAGTGGAGCTTTGGAGCTGCACGAGAGCGTGGGGAAGACTTGGGGATTGGAGACTTCCACCTAGTTTGTTTAAGGTTTTCAGGAATGTTTATTATTCAGACTTTTATTTTGGGTTTGGATTGTTGTAATAAGCGTAGGCACTCACAGAGGTTGTGAGTGTGGCGGTAACGCTCTTGTAAAGTCTTTTATTTGCTTCCACATTTTATTTGGGCACTCTGTCTATCACACCACGTGATAACAGTTGGTAGAAAATGGGGCGTTACAGTAAGTTAAGTAAGTTGGGTTGGATTAAGCAAATAATGACTTAAAACTGAATGAATGTTTTAGGGCTTGTGAATTGGGACTTGGAGAGAGATTAAACAAATGACCGCCGACGGTGAACGGCATGGTTTTCTTGTAGCCTGCTTGCTAACGAGGTGTCCCTCGGCTTGTGTGCTATCTGTTTATTTGCTATTACTAAAACAAGATAAAGCATGCAACCAGACCTTTTATCTTCTAGTGTGTTTGCATTGTACTAGCACACTTGGCTTTGAGATTAGTTACTAACATTACTTAGTAACATTGGATGAGATAAGAAATTCACTCCCAAATTGTTGGTTGGTTAATACCCGAGAAAGGTTTAACTAACATTTCGTCTTTAAGACTTTCTACTAACTGGAACTTGGGGGGAGTGAGGAATCCGGGACCGACTCCGGTCATGCATGTTAAGGAAAGGGGGCCAATATCTGAATCAGATCCGACTTTCGCATGAGGACTTGTCTTCGGACTTGTTGCCTAGGGTCGAATGTCGACTCAGCTACCTTGGATTTCAGTCCAAGGTAGGAGGCAGATTAAGATGGTAAGGTAGGATCACCTAAATCCTAAAATTAAGATAAGTTGTTTATTCAACCAATGGAGTTAATAGCTCATTGGCTAGGGTTACTTTTGAACCGACAAAAATAAACATTGAGTTAAGATACAACCATTTCTAATTAAAGAACGGTTTGTATACTGAGATTGAGATAAGGATTAAGATTGAGGTAAGATAAGGATGGATTGAGATTAAGAGGATTCATAACTTGAGGAGTTAAATGATTAACTCACTTACTAAGGGAACGCTTTTAAGTCGTTTATTGTGTGTGAATTATGTTTGTTCATATGTGGCTTGTTGTTTTATTGCACTTCTTACTTATGTTGTGTATCTAATCAACTCCATGCTATCGACAATAGTCATCGTAGCCCCGTTAGCTTGGGGGCTATAAGAGAATCGTACCAGCAAAGGTGCTGACCCCCTCGGGGCTATTGTTTACATTTTGCAAGTAAGCGCCCTCAGAAGACTCACCTTGAGAGTAGGGGTGGCTAGACTTAGGACGAGTTTAATTTTGAGTACGGGATGCGCATGTGCACCCGTCTGTTGATATGAAAACTTGTGGAGAATATGTTGATACTTGAGATACTTGTAAACTCAGTTGGTGTATATTTTGGGTTGAACAGTTGTAAGTATTTAAGTTCGGTATGTTCTGTTATTTCAGACCGTGGCAAGGTCCTGGTGTTGGTTAATTTCCGCTGCGACGTTTATTTATGTTTAGTTAAGATGCGACAACCACATTTGGAATAAGATGGGGTGTTACAAACAATAAGAAACATCTTCCACAAGGGAATCCCATCCATTATGGCTCATCTATTGTCAGATTCTTTTGTAAAGTTTGACAAGATTCATAATATCCTGGTCTTTTGTTTGTAAAGAAACCGATAAAATATTGGTAATCCCCAAATAAATTCATCATCAACTTTAAACCAAATGCAAAGTCAAAGGTACACAAAGAACATAGACCACATGCTTGGGCTATTTTTTCAAACAAAATCCTTCCATCTCTAATGTATTCCAAAACTTTGAACACTATGCATAGTAAGGAATTTTAACTCACTAGAGTTCCATAGTGCAATTCCCAACTTGTATCTCCATCTCTTTTCAAAACCATTTCTTGATTCAACCCTTTCCCACTTTTGACTTCTTCACAATTTAGTGCTTCAACAACTTTAGCAGCTTGAGTAATGGATCTAGATTAGTGACACTCTAAATATGTATCCACATTTTGCGCTTTACATTTTTCGCATCACATATATTTTTCAACGATAATTCAAAGTATGCACCACACAAGGCATCCAGTATATGTGAGGATAGATACTTCAAGTAATCTCACATGGTCCTCTACAATTAGAAGCATTGTCAGTAATTATTTGAACCACGTTTCGAACTTCAACCTCATCTATAACCTCCCACGTCAAATCTGCGATAAACTACTTATCTTTCACAGTTCCAAATCAATGATCATTATTGGCTACAAGCATATGTAGCTATCTTTGGCTACATTTAAAATTGTACAGTTTGTATCGTGTAAAAGTGCATCTTTTTAAGCTTATTGTACAGTTTAAGAAGTTAATATGTACATCTAGTAGAATTTCAGTAATATCAGAATTCAATGTATAACTTTACATATGCATCCGTACAAATTTTATTTACTAACGGTACAGTTTTTATAGAACAAATGTACATGTATGTAGCCATTTATAGCTACATTTGGATGTAGCTAAGAAATTACCCCAGAAAAATGCCTTCAAAAATATAGGACCATTAGAAGAAGTAGCCATGAATTGATAAGTGGCCTCCTTTGTGGGTCACTCCATCTATCGAACACAGTAGTCACCCCTTCTCAGACCAAGTACATTATATTGGTTCTAATAATCTCTCGACATTTTGTTTCTATTGTTGATGCGGAAAGGTTCTCATTTGATGTAGTTGGGAGGCACATATCCGCCTAAAGCATGGTTAGCAGCAAATTATACAACTTGATAAAATAAGGACTTCTAACTAGATTGAATGGTAATCCAGCCATGTGAAACATTCTCACAATCAGTTGATCTAGTAGATTCCGGTGTTCAAAATCAATCGCTTTTGCAAGAGAAGATTGTTCAATTTTTTTCTTTGAGATATTTAGTGAACGACAAGGTAAATGTACATCTTTAAGTTGAGAATTGCTTGTTTTTTTTTCAAAATTATCTCCATTTTTCTCATTTCAAACAATTCTGAAGAACTTAACTTTTTACATCCCAAAATCCCTTTGCCGGGATTTGAAGTAGATGGGTTTTTACTCTACAAAAAATCTTCATCTTTACAGTTTTGCAAAAGTTGCATTGAAATTCAATTGTTATCCCAATGCCAGCTTGCTTATCAAGAAATTTGACAAAATTCCACATTAACGATTTCTCAGCATCGTGTGAAGTAGAGTGATCATATTCCTTATCACCATGTAACACCCCTACAACGCTCCTATCATCTACCGAAATCGCAGCGGAAACAACCAGCCAAATAATAACTAACGCTTTGGTGTTACAACGCCGTTAACCACCCACGTGGTTAACTAGGCAGAATAAATACAAGAGTATCGGTCTGATGATCAGACTCCCGAGCATAGTATCTAACATCCATATATAAACATAACCAACCATACCGAGTATTTAATTTACAACACACCTACAAGCCATAATCATCCATCACTGTTTAACAACAGTACCAAAATGTAATGCCTCGGGAGCACAGGCGCATCCCGGGCTTAAAAACCAACATATCCAAAAGTACACCAACAACCTAGGACCTAGAGCCACTCTGCCTCTTCGATCCTCATCCTGCAATAAAAATATGGAGCCCCCGAGGGGGTCAGCACCTTTGCTGGTATGGCTAACGCAGCCCATCGACTACCGGGATACGCGCAACCAATTGTCATAATAACATGGCATTCATTTTAGAACATCCAACATATATATACCATAGCATAGCAAGGGAAATTGCATAGCATCACAACATCAATACATAACACCATAAACTCGGTTCTCACAAGGAACCTCTCACCATAGTTAGTATACCATATGAGCCTAGGGATTTTACCAATCCCATGTTAAACTCGTTACCATCCTCGTTACCGTCCGGTTATGTAGAACGGTTAACTTATACCAAAGGTGTGTCGGATATAGTAATCCCAAGCACACCGAAATAACATACGTATGCCCCTATGGCCCGACGTGAGTCAGTAACTAGCTTTGGATAAGCTAAGGGAAGGTAGAAACCAAATTGGAATACCACCTATACATACACCAAGAGAGCCGAACCGGATATGATATCGACCCCCATCCATCACACGCGTGGCCGGAACAACCGGACTCCTCACTCCCCCGGTTAGCACTTGTTAGTGATCACACAATGTTTTGTTAAGTCACATACAAGCAAACATTTGGGTCTTGTTAGACAACCAAGAAAGGAGTCATAACCTTACAACATCATAATGTATAACAACTGTAAACTCTTTTCATGCCTTCTTCTATAAAGTCGTAACACGCAGAAAAGCAAACCACCCAAGCCGGTGTAAACCGGTAGGCAACAGACTGCAAGAAAACCATACCTTGGTCCTTGCCTCGTTTCGTTTCCACCTTGAGATAATCCTAAACACATTAGTAACGTCGGTTAATTAACGCACTAATCCATTATTAACATTATCTACTCAACATGACTAGTTTATTTTTATTTTACACTTGTTACATCTTTTCATCCTTTTAATTGCCTTTAAAACCCACCTAACATGTCTTATATAACCTTATTATATCATTACTAACCAACTACCATTTTTAGATAACAATTCCCATCTTAAAACAATAATTTTTGGTCCATACAGTGGCCTGTCCGAACTTGTGTCCCGAGCTTCCAAGTTCGGACACAAGCCGTGATTTTAGGCAGAACACAGACACACGTCCGAACTTATGTCCGGACTTCGGAAGTTCGGACATGAGCCGAGAAAATTTTAGACAGAAATCCATGCGTCCGAACATGTGTCCGGACTTCCCAAGTTCGGACACAGTTCGAGGATAATCCTAAGGATGGGTGGGTACGTCCGAACATGTGTCCGGACTTCCCAAGTTCGGACACTGTTCGCGAGTGAGAATTTTTTACCCAGCAGGGCCTGTCCGAACTTCCACATCCGACGGACGTTCGGAGGACAGCATTATACTCCAATTCCTAAGCCTTTAAAACACTTAACCAAATTTCCCCAAGGCCTCCACACACTTATAGCATCCTCTCCTTAAGTTTAAGTGGTATTCCTTGTCTATTCTAATCATTATACCAAGACATATCTCTACACACACTATTACTTAAACATCATTTCTTACAAACTAAAACTCTTTATGTCACCATTGAAATCTCTTTTTCTAAGCTTGCACTTTCTCCTTATATTACCAAAGTTTGCCTAGGTATTTACCTAAGTCCCAAAGTGACTTTGGTACTTACTAAATCTCAAGATCATGCCTAAGTCCTTGTCCACTCTAGAGTACTTCTTAGTTCATCAAAATTCCTTTAAAACATCATGAACTCCTTATTCACTTCCTACATTTTCTAACTCGCCAAACCTTATGTAAACACTTAGAACTTCTTACTTCTTACCTAATTTTGACATGGGTTCTCCTAGAACATTACTAAGCCTAAACACTTTGTTTTCTCCATTAAACACACAAGAACATCTAAAATCACCAAGAACACTCTCACCCACAAAACTTTACTCAAATCACACCACATTACAATATAAAGCATAACTTAAATTGCATGGCTCTTAGGCCCTTAAAGTGCTTAAATCATAAACACTGAATTTCCACAATATATATATGCCTTTAACCTGCAAATACACTCAACACACATATGCCCTTTACTAGTCTCTTGAGAACACTTTACTAAGTCATTCACCATTTGCTCTTTAGGTAGTTTTAATAAGCATTTATAAGCTCATTTCTCCTAAGGCATTAAACACACTAAGTTAGTAGATTTACCTCTTTTTCCAAAATACTTCCTCCTTGATTCCTTACAAAACCGTATGATAATTTGATTCCTTGTCAAGTTCTAGACAATATACAAACACCATAATGAGTATTCAAGCATTAAGCTTCATCTCATTGTAAACCCTAATTTACATTGTTTCAAAACATTAATGTAGTTATTTTACCTTGATCTTTGAAGGGAGTTTGAATATATAACGAGAGAGGACCCACCTAGTCCATGAAGAGTTGAAATGAAGCTAGAACAAAGTCACACAAAGAGCTATATCAATGTGTATTTTCGGTCAAGGTAAAAACATGGAGGAAACATGATTTTTCTTTGAGATTCCTTACCTAGAAGCAAAGGAGATCAACAATATGTCAAAATACAAGCTCAAGCTCCTTCAATGGTGGAACACCTTGGCACCGAAATGGAGCTCTTGGAGTTTTGAGAAGATAGGAATGAGGAGCTTGATGAGAGGAAGAGATTGGTTGTCTTTGTTTTGATTTGGACAAGTGAGCAAGATTTAACAAGAGATCAAAGTGGGAGTTCTAATGGTGTTTGTATTACCGAGAGAGAGCAAAGAGAAGGAAGAAGAGAGGTGGGAAACCGTGTGAATGAAGGAAGAAATGAGAGAAATGAAGATAGAACTTACTTTTAAGAGATATTTGTAGTATAAAGTAAAAAGTAGTTTTACTTAGTTTGCTTTAATTACTTATTACATTAACTAGAGAGTGGTGAGTCACCACACTTATAAAAACCGGCCCCCTTTATTAGTATGAGGGTATTTTAGTCTTCATTTGTCAATTTAATTACTTAATACAACATATGTTATAAACTAGCTTGTAAAAGTTACTATTCACCTAAACAAGGCACTTAGAAGTGAAATTTTTGATTTCCCATTAATATAGCCACCCAAATGAGATACTACATAGTACACATATAATTTAAGAGTAATGATGGACATTTAGCCATTCAAAACTCATTTACAAGACAATTTTCAAAAATGTGCTTTAAGACTTCTTAAAGCACATTTTGTGTTTTAACTTGTTTTCAAGCTTGGTTTTCTTTGGTAATTGGTTTAATATGTTCATTAGTATATAAATGAGGTCTTGGTAAGCTCATTAGGTCTTACTCAAGTTTATCCCAAGCTTAGAGCACATTTTGGCTCTTATTGACTTTAAAGCACATTTGTGTTTCCTTTTGTTTAAATTTGTTTACTAAGGTTTCTAAGACTCTTTTAGTCTTAATAAATCATGTTTTAACGTTTAACCAACATACCAAGGTTTGGGGTATTTCACACCACTTCTACTCCCACGGAAAGAATCTATACTAAGATTAACATACATTAAGCATCAGTTACTACAAAATAAAGAGAATTTTCTAAAGGATTATAGTGGTAAAAGACTTTTAGTCTTTTGTGAATCTTTTGAAAAGTCTAAAAGGTTTTCCTACACTTATAGTTACAAAAAGATCTCAAGAAGCAAGAATCAATTGAATAAAAAACAAGACAGATTTTGAATTGTTCTTTGAATTGGTCTTGTCGAATGTGTACAATTGTTTATGTGGTGCTGAGATTATAAAGAAAAAACTCTCAGTGTTTCAAATTTTTCCACCCTTTTTGTAACACCCCAACTGATAATCTGAATATTAGTGTCTAACTAACAGTACCTACATCCAACAATTCACAGCGGAATTAACAAAACAATACAACAAGCAGTGTTACCGTTGACAGCCACCTATGTGATTAACAAAGCCTTTCCAATTTAAATGTCACGGTTTGAATAACTAGAAACCCAACATAAACGCCATATACAAAACATACCGAGTATACTAGTATAATCCCAAAATCAAGTCTAGTTTCTTGTTTAACTAAAAGTACACATGCGTTCCAAGACGCCCCAAAATATATTTACAACCAAAAGCATAACAACAGTTCTCTACCCATTTACTCTTTGAGCGGGATCTCTGACGATCAAGCACCTGAAAAATGTTAGGCTCAAACAGGCTCAGCACAACTTGCTGGTATGAAAACATGTAACCCCGAGTGATACGGGCTACACTCAACTACATGTCTAGTGAACATCGGTTCATTAATTAAACAATATAAACAAGCAGTAACACGCAACATGACAGCATGTAATAACATTCACACAACAGCCAATATAATAAGCCAAGAGTACGACTTTAATTCGATAAGTCAGCCTCTGTACATACTAAGGTCAGAAGATTACAATTAGAATCTCATTATGCAACCTCAAACCTCCAAATCCACACACAACAGGATTAATCTCTTTCCAAGTCAACCATAACTCATCCAGGTACGTATAGACCTGGTTAAATGAGTGCCAAATTACCAAAAGAACAATCGTCACTATGACACCATGTTCAAACCACGTCCGCTAACAGTGAGCTGCACGACGATCGGAGCCAATCACTGACTCAATGAAACTCTAACCACGTCCAAGCACTATGCTGCTGGCGATCAAAGTCAATCACTTACTCAAGGATGACCATGTCCGAAGACACAGTCCAACGGAAACGAATCAACTGTAGATAATGTTCACTATAACAAAATATGTGCGGCCGGTACCATCCCAGACTTCTTTCTTTCAATCAAGCAAGTTCGTTAGAAGGGAACATTAGTCCTACTCCTAAGATGCCAGTTCGGCCATCCCATTTATAGATGTCGACTGAGTATTGAAGGGAAGTTAGTGAGACAAATCTCATACAATTCCATGTTAGATAGTTCGATGCTTAAACTTCCGAAATTCCCTATTCGTTTTATATGTACCGTACATGTGTGATATCTATTCTAAGTTGTAGTTAATAGCACACCATACAACAGTCAAGATCAATAATTACCATTATACACGACCAATACATTAGTCCAGTTCCATGGAATTATCTTACAGTCATTACACATAAACATTTTGCACACAAGCCGAGAATAACTCGGTAACACGCAGGGTACATGAGTCCATACCATTCACCGAAGTAGTAGGTCGTCTAATCCCCGACCTTCGCCTCGACTACCATCCCGACTATCCTGTTCCTATAATCGGATCAACCGAGAGTGTAACACCCCTACCGCTAATCCCGTAATTATCTCACAATTACTTACCATCACAGCGGATATTACATACACAACGGTGGGTGTACAATGCTGTTAGTCACCCACGTGACTAACAAGGCCAGTTACAAATACAATATACTATCGGTCTGATGAACTTGAATATACCGAGCACTACTATACCAACAATACATTCCCGATTCCTCAGTCGAATCTTAGTACAAATACAACTAAAATAAATTCTTATACAATTGCAACATCCATTCAATACTATACCGAGTATCTAAATTCCTCAAGTTTGTCGGTAACAACTCGGACTTACAAATCAACGTTAAAATTTACAAAGTCAATACAAGTTCTTAATCAACTACCCAAGCTTATACAGCCATCCCCGTCCTACACTCGAACGGTGTTCAACTTCAAGTACCTGGAAATTAAAAACGGTGCCCCTAGGGGCTCAGCAAATTGCTGCATATGAAATTCGCATACCCCGCGTGCTAATGGGGGTACACCGACTATTTTGGTCGAGAACATGCGATTCATTTTAATTCAATCAACATGAAGACAACATACATTATATATGTACATTAACACAACCAATGTTCAGCATAGAATATAAACACTAAGTCACACGTCAAAGTGGTTAGTTTAATTTATCCTACTCTTAGGCCTTGAGGGTTTCTACCTCACCATGCCTTATTCAATTCTTCATTGTCTTACCCACTCTCTTGGGTTACTTTTACTCAAGCTCTCTTAGATTCATAAATACTATGGGTCTCCATCTCGATTCTCCACACTTAATTCACTACTCTCGATACTCAATTACATACTTACTCCTCGCTACTCAATTGCATACTTACTTCTCGATTCTTAACTACATACTTACTTCTCGCTTCTCAATTACATACTCACTTCTCGCTTCTCAATTACATACTTACTGGGTATATTTTAAGTCATTACCCATGACCTCCGGGGCAGAGTCATACACAAGACTCACCACCGGGCTTACCAATACAAGCAGAGTTATACACTTAGCTCCTCAAATACTCAAATGTCCGTTTCTACCGGACTACTCAAATTCCCAACACTCCTCTCTCGGAGTTATTTTACAATCTCATGGATTAGCCTAGATGTATCTCTCTCGATATCCTCTACTAGCTTAGGGAATACCAATGTCTAGTATTCTCAGATTTAAGGGTTCCCCTAATGTATCGAATACTCTCATGTTTGGGACATTGTTTATATTAGTCGGATCTCTCATTGTGGGTCGACTATTTTTCTAAGGGGTTTGGAGATCCCTTGTCATTCTTTACTTCTCTCAAAGTTCATGTCTTTGAATTTTCATCAATCCTCTAAACAGAGGTTCCTTATATACTTCCACTAATAATTGTTTTATGGATTATTCATTTCGGTTCTCTAACCGTTATCGGGAGCTTCTAGTCCCGTACACTCTCTCACATTCTAGTGAGTTCATAGTTTGCATTATCGTTTCTTGGTTCGACAGTTTTATGTATTACCACCACGTTTCCATTAATTCGCCATATGACTCTATCTTCGAGTCACTAATCAAACAAGACTCAACTATGAGTCGAACTACAATACACATTTAACATTCAAGCACTTCATCCACAATCATACATTTCATGAATTATACAAACTTCCAATCAATAGACAGTTCAACAGGGAACGATACATTTCAAGCACGAGATAGTGCAAACAATCCGATTCATGCATTTATCTTGTCTAGGTGATCACACAAACACACAAGCACACAAATCAGAGTAACGCCGTTAGCATACGGGCATGAGAAAATCATACCTTACACCATGGTATAACTTTACCGCGGTCACCCCTCACATTACTCGGTTCATACTTGATCAACTGATTACATGTCAAATGGTTCTATTAACAACAATACTTTATGGTAGGTAAATAATTACTACTCCCGTACTTACCCCGTTATCCTGTTATACTTAGTTTTGCTCATGTCAGTGTAACACCCCATCCAACATTAACACACTTACAATAAACTGCAGCAGCGGAATAAACCTCGTCACATTACTCAACTCGTTGGTGTTACACGCGTTAGCCACCCACGTGGCTAACAAGGCTAATACATACACATTGTAACCGGTCTGATGGGCTAAATTCCCGAGCGACTACACATTACTATCCTTCTTCCTTTCCGTTAACAGCAACAACAACATACACCTTATCAACTATACCGAGTATTTATAAACTGGTTGCCGACAACAATATCGGTCTTACTACCCCTACTGTATATATACTTTAAATGATTACCCAGGTACGACGACTACCCGTCCTACTCTCGAACGGCTTCCAGCACTTCGTACCTGAAATAGGAAAGAAGAGAAAGGTGGCCCCCAAGGGGCTCAGCACCTTTGCTGGTATGGTAATCCCGCAACCCACATGCTACTACTGGGCCACGCACAACTAATTGTCGTCTTAACATGCGGATGATTATATTTAATCATGCATGTAACAGTAAACACACATCATAACATTTCGCCTCAATGGGCTCAACAAACGGATAATATATCCTTACTTAATCACCTCTTGGTATTCATTATCCCTAGAGTGTTCCTCCTCTAATGGAGCTACTTCCTTAATAGACGACACTTACCCTTAAATCGGGTTATCCTTAAACGCCTCTTATCACAAACTGGGAATCATATCCATGATCCACACACTCCACATTATACAACATATAACATACACTACATAACAACACATAACCACTTTGCATGTTTTCCACGTGTACAACATAACACCGCAATAGATATTGCATCACAACAAAATACATAATGAAATACCCCAAACCTTGTATGTTGTTTAAACATTAAATAATAAATTATTAAGACTAAAAAGAGTCTTAGAAACATTAATAAACATTTAATAATAGTAAATACAATAAATTGTCTAAAAGGCAATAAAGGGCGAAATATGCTCTAAGCTTGGAATAACCTTGGTTAAGACTTAATAAACTTACCAAGACCTTATATGTATATTAATGAATTTATTAAATCAGTTACCAAAGAAAACCGAGCTTGAAAACAAGTTAAAATACAAAATGTGCTTTGAGGAGCCTTAAAAGCACGTTTTTGAGTAACTGTCGTGTAAATGAGTTTTAAATGGCTAAATGTCCATTATTACTCTTTAATTAATATGTGTACTATTTAGTATCACATTTGGAAGTTTAAATTAATAAGAAATAAATATTTCACTTTTATGTGTTTTGTTATAGTGAATAGTAACTAAAATAAGCTAGTTTGTAACATATGTTAACATATGTAATTTAATTGAGCTATAAAGACTAAATAACCCCTTATATGTATAGTGGGTCGGTTTGCATGTGCTGGGACGTCACTTGCTTGCATTGAACAATCAGTGAAGATAGTGTATTGAAAAACACTATTTGCTTTATATTAATATCTCTAAAAGCAACTACAATCATTCATTCCTCATTTCTCTTGTTTCTCACTCTCTCCTTCTCTCTTCCTGTTCTCTCTTCACGATCGAACACACCAGCACAACATACTACTTCAAATTCATATAACTTCTTGCTCACTTGTCCAAATCTAAAACCGAGACCACCGATCTCTTAGTTTCATCAAGCTCTTCGATTAGTCCTTCAAATCTTCAAGAGCTCCACTTTGGTGCCAAGAGGAATTCCATGGAAGGAGCTTGAGTTCATCTTCTTACGTATTATTCTTCTCCTTGCTTCAAGGTATGGAAACTCAAAGAAAATGGTGTTTCCTCTATTTTTATTAACCAAAGGTAGCTTAAAATTCCTTTGGAAAATGAACGTACGTTGTGTATTCAAACTACCTAAAGAGCCAATGGTTATGACTAGAAAAATGTTCTCAAAAGACTAGTAAAAAACATACGAACTGCTGTTTGTATTTGCAGGTGAAAGGCAAATATATTGTGGGAAATTCAGTGTTTAAGATTTTGCATTTTAAGAGCCTAAGAGCTATGCAAATTTAAGTTGTGCACTATGTTGTTATGTGGTGTATATTTGGTGAAGTTTTGAGTATAAAGTGTACTGGGAAGTTATACAATTGATGGTGTAGAACTTACGCAGCAGCATGAAAATTCAATACGTCGCTTCTGTATTTGGGTCCGGGACCTAGTCATGGGATAAGTCCCGGACCATAGTAAAATTAAGAGAGAGTACGTGGTCGTAGGTCCGGGACTTGGTTCTTGTCCAAGGACCCGGACCAATCCTTAAAATGCCGAGAGATTTTTGGCTAGTATGGTCCGGGACTTAGGACCTGGGTGAAGTCCCGGACCACCCCATTTTAAAAGCCGAGAGTACACTTACATGTGGTCCGGGTCTTAGGATGGAGACAAGGTCCCGGACCATGTAAAACTTGGTTTTAAGGTGTGAAAATGATGCCTAATGATGGGGATGATGGATAATGATGTTATAAGGTTGTATAAGACATGTTAGGTGGGTTGTAATGACAATTTGGAGGGTGAGAAGTTAAGGTAAAATGGAAGAGTAAAACAAGTTAAAAATGTAAAGGTATTTAACTAGCTAACGGAGTTAACTATAGTCATTCGACGTTACACAAACATGTTACCCCAATGTTAATGAAGGTAACTTTAATGTACCAGTTGTTCGAGAATTGTTCGAGGAACCTAAATGGACATGGTAGAGTGGACTCCGGCGACAGGTATGGTTTTCTTGCAACCTGTGTCCTACCGGATTACACCGGCTTGTATGCCAATGTGTTTTTCTGTGTGTTTGCCACCTTGTAAGATAAAACATGAAATGAGGTTATAGTAATTCATTTATGTGGCGAATCTGGTCACCTACCGTTTAACCTCAAATAGGTGTTAAACCTTAGCTAACCAAATCTAGGTACACATGAGATATCGGTATTCGGAGTTAACGACCCAAACCTTGGGAACGTTCTAACCACGGCTATGCGTGAGTTAGTGGTATGGTTATTGTTTGCAGGTGTGTGAACCTCCCTTACATGCTTAACACGGTTGTGATACCGAATGGTGTGTGGATGTGATAGGTTCCATAATGGAGCCTTAATACTTAACTATAAGTATATGTGTACTAATGGGGGGTGAGGAGTCCGGTCATGTTCCGGCCACGCGTGTGATGGACGGGAGTCGATGTCATACCCGGTTCGACTCTCTTGGTGTATGTTAGGTTGTTTACTCATTGGGTTTCCAATCTTCCCTTTAGCTTAGCCAAAGCTATGTTACTGACTCACGTCGGTTTTCTGGGGCATACAATGGTTGTTCGGTGTGCTTGGTTTACTGTACCCAACGCACCTTAGTGTTAAGTTATCTGTTCATTTAAAGAAACGGTAGCAAGTTATGGAACGAGCTTATCATGAGTTTGGCAACATTCTCTAGGCTCTAAAGTGAACTAATTATGGTTGGGTTGGTTCCTTAAGAGAACCGTACCCGTTGTATTATGTGTTATGGATGTATTGCAATTCCTATTCGGTGTGAAGTTATATGTGGTAAATTGTGGATATGTGGATTATGGTTATGAATTCAGGTTTATAATAAGAAGCGTTTAAGGATAACCCGATTAATGGGTAAATGTCGTCTGTTAAGGAAGTAACTCCATTAAGAGGAGAGTCACTCTAGGGTTAAAGGAAACAATGTTGATTTGTTATGTGTGGATGTGGATGTGTTGGGTGTTTGTTGAGCCCTATAGCTGGGCGTATGCATGTGTTGTGTGTTTATGGTTTACATGCAGGATTTAAATATAATCAACAGCATGCTAAGACGACAATTAGTTGTGCGTGGCCCGGTAGCATGCGGGCTGCGGGATTACCATACCAGCAAAGGTGCTGACCCCTTGGGGGCCACCCTTTTCTCCTTTTTCTATTTCAGGTACAAGGAGCTGGAAGCCGTTCGAGAGTAGGACGGGGTAGATGTTTACATTGGTAGCCCTTTAATGGTGTATGTATTATAGGTGTAGTAAGACCGAATTTGTTATCGGCATTGGTTAATGAATACTCGGTACAGTGGGGGATGTATATGTAAATAATTGTTGGAAATGGAATCAGGATTGTATGGTGTAGTTGCTCGGGGATCTAGTCCATCAGACCGATATAATATGTATGTATTAGCCTTGTTAGCCACGTGGGTGGTTAACGGCGTGTAACACCAACGGATTAAGTAATGTGATGGTTTATGTTTCCGCTGCAGATGGTTATAAAGTGCGACGTTGTGGATGGGGTGTTACAAAAAGTGGTATCAGAGCGAAGTATCGCTCTGATGACTGAATTACCGAGCTTAGGAAGTACCGAGTTAAGATTTTAGTACTTTGGGTTAAGGGTTGAGTGATAGCGTGAGAGATACGCTAGTTAGGAACTACCAGTAATACTGGAAACCTACTATATCCATCCCGCCCTCCACAACCCCTATTTTATGACTTGGGAAGGAACGCCAGAGAGATGAAAGCCCTCTCTTACCCGGGAAGACCCGGTCTGGCTGTTATTAACTATCTTGTAAGTATGGGGAACCTGTCATACGGTAGATTCTGAAAAGTAGAAATCCCGGAGACGGTCCCAGGTGAACAACTGTAACCGCACTTGATAGCAAAGAATGGAGAATCTGGTGTAAGGAAAATGAATTTCCAGCAACCTGGGTCGACATGCCGAGCAGTCGAAACACCAGCTTGCAAAGCGCAAGTGAACAGAAAAATGATGAACCCGAGACGAGAGTCTACGGGATGGCAAATGTTAGGTAATGGCACCAACGGTATACCAACCGACAAAGGAACTACAACGTAGTACCCAAACAAGAGACAAGTCTCAGTAACCAGACAAATGCGTGGAATGGGCTACGAAGAAGATACAATAATAAGTAAAAAGGGGTCTCCCAGAAGGGGAAACACCCTAGTAAATGTTTATTAGAGGAGGACAATGAGAAGTTGTGCAGGAGATTAGTTACCAATTAGAGTATCCAAGTAAGGACCCATGAGGCCACTGAATACGGTGAGACAAAAACAGTACCGCAGCCGGTACATGTTGAACCGACAGCCAGTTAACAGGGCGCACTTGCCGTGGCAAGTGCAGCTATAACAGGGCTGTTCGAAGAAAAAAAAAAGACAACTACAAACTACTTAGTAAAGTACCCAGAATTAATGTGATCATCGTAACCGTGGAAGGGCTTAACAGCCTAACCTTTGTAAATGGGAATATACCAGTCAGCAAGAAGCTAGACTTGGTTAAGGCAAGAAGGTGTTGTGAAACCAGGAGAATTTTTCTTTCAAACTCAGATTTTTCAAACTCTTTCTTTCAAAACCAAATTCTCTTTTAAACCAGTACTTCTTTACCCTTCTTTCAAACCAGTTACCTTTGAATAACCGGACGGAAACCGGTGAACCCGAGGGTAGCAACCCGACGGTATGGATGGAGTTCAATATAACGATGGATAAACCTTCCCTGGAATGAGTTCGGGAAGCACGGAATGTATATTGTCAGAGGACAATATAAGGGAGTTGACAACAGAATACTTCACCTAGGCGTGTGACGGACACTACGAGTGTACCAACTGTGTTGTGGGACGACCGCACTCCGATAGGAGCATGTGGGCCTACAGACCTACTTATGGGTTAGTCGGGTAAGTAGTAATGTATCAGTATGATACCCCATATATGTATACGAGAAGAGTCCGAAACACGGGAAGTAGTCGACTCCATACTACGGTCAGCAGTAAAAGTCAAGTAAGAACTAAGGATTACCACGAATGGTTGAAGTAAAGGAACCCAGTTGAGAAGACTAAAGGAATTGGTAAATTCGTCCAAGAGAATGTGTAGAGTCAAGAAGTGCGAAGAGCACGGATGGTTATGCAAAGACATCACGTATGTCTTAGGAAGTTGAAGGAATGAGACATGGTAGCTGGAACGAATACCCAGCTAAGGAAGTAAGAAGGCATAGTCTACTGAATGTACTCATAGTGAAAGTTAAATGTAATGGCATACCTTAGTAACACCCAGGAGTAATCCTTGAAGGGTGTTTGGGATCAAACATTGTTGGATGGGGCAACGTAACAGAAACGTAAGAAGGGAACCCACTTAACAGTAGGACCCTAAGTTGCCAAAGAGACAACTTGGAAGGAATCGTGAACGACCTTGTTGTGAAACCTTAAACTATGCAATATGTACAAAAGTAAATGGTGTAATAGCCTGTGAGCAGAGTCGAGGCAGTGGCTTATAAGCCACAAAAAGTGTATGTAATGTATGATTGCAGTATGTCATACAAGTAAATAAGCGGAGAACGAACCACTGTTAAAGAGTGGGGATACCTCTAGATATGGTGAAACCGCGAGAGCGGTAGTGGTGGATCAAGTTTAGGAAATATGTGGAGGATGAGTTATTACCCCAATGAAAAAATAATACGAAAAAGAGTGTTTGTAACAGTGGTGTAGACAGGAAGAGTACTAAGTCTGGTAGCAACCACCATTGGTGCGTGATGTAAATGGTAGCGAACAACGCTTAGGAAACAAAGGCTCGAGAATGATTCAAAAGCAGCCAATAAGTGGCCAAACCAAGGTAATGGCGGAAGCTAATATAACGGATGCAGTGTAAGTTGATGTGATAATGAAAGAGGATACGGTGTGTACTAAGCGACCGTTGTATAAATATTATTAAGGGATGGTATGACAATTAAGCAGAGTTGTGAGTTAAACCCAGTGGAGATACAACAGTAAGTTATAACGAATAAGCTGGACAGTAACCAGTAGCCGGTATTATGAGATAAGAATCTCAGTAAAACACAGTGTGAATTCCTATTGCAATCGCATGAGAGATTTACTGCCAAGAGTTACGCCTCTGCACTCTGTATGACTGAGTGTTTTGGTATTGCGTTTGCGCAATAACGATCGAGTGGGATAGCTAGGATTTGGAAGATGATAATTGTGGAAGGCGAACAAAGAGAATTATAACACTATAAGACCGAGGCATATGAAATGCAAGGTCATCAATGAAATGATACTGGTACAGAACTAAATATGGAAGCAGGACTGGCAATAAGTGACTACAGTAGCACTAAGTATCAAATATCGGTATGAAATATACCTCAGGTGTAGGAAATAACTGAGAGCACTACACATCAGGTAGTAGCTCAACCTCAACCGGCAGTAAGTCGAAAGGAATTGAGGCAATAATTGAGAAATACATAGCAGTATACACTGTAAATTGTCATGGAGGTAGATGAAAGGTTTGTAACTCACCGAATTCGCTCACGGTAAGAGATACCACGCTTCGGTTGAGAAACCATGGTTACCAGGATAAGGGTAATACATAAGAGGTGTACAGTACAGTAACAGTAAAAGTGGGGAAAACTAGCTCTATGAGTACCAGAGTTGTGCAACAGGGCCAGCGAGCCCATGCATCGAATATGAATATATTTGTGAATATGAATAAGTGGCTAGTAATCAATGCCTAGAAGCCTTATAGGCCAGGAACGGGTTGAGTTAGAAAACTCCAATGAGAATCCTTGGTTAGGAACTAAACCGCTAATATGGTCAAGATCCTTTAACGGACCGCGTGGAAGTTAAAACACTCACGACGGTAGAACATTTTTAACACTATGTTCAGTGGTTGATTACGTGGGCGTAATCTCTTTTAAGGGGGGTAGAGCGTAAAACCGCTTAGTGTGTTTTACCGTACAAGTGTACGTGAACTATGTTGTGCATAGCACAAAAATAAATTGTTATGATGGTTGGCATGATTAATAATTTGTTATGGTGGTTGGCATGGTTAAATGGTGGAATTGCGCACAGAAGATGCGAAATACTATTGTGGTAGGTGTGACTACCTTGGTAATGGTTGAATACTATTGTGGTAGTGTGACTACCTTGGTAATGGTTGTGGGTAAGTACAAGTACTAAGGAGTAAATAAACTCCTGGGGAACTAAAGCCCCAATGGTGTGTGTTAGCATAATACCAAATGTAACACGATGTATTGTATTTTGATTAAAAAATATATATATATAGTGTGGTGATTTACGAAGGGTATGAAACTGACATGGAACTAGTAAGAATTAGATTCCCTAGGTAACTTGATTAAAAGAGAATGGAGGTAATTGATAGACTAAGTTCTATCCCTGGAGATGTAATGATTATGACTAGAAGGATCAAAAGATAGAAAGTGGAATATGCTTGAATTAATTGTTGGTTGAAAATGAAGTGGGAGGTGGAACTTGATTTGCATGCGATCAAGGGAAGCCGAACACAAATTGGGGTGGAAGGATAGTTCAACACTGATGCTGATCACATCAGGGTTGGATGACCTTGAAGCTCCCTATAAGTGGTCACAAATAACACCATTAAGAAGGATGCAAGAGCATAAGTTGGACTTGGAGTTGTATTGAGTTTTCAAAAGGTGTTTCAAGTAGGTATTTCCAAAACAGTGGATTGATATTTTGAATAAAGGATTCTCCTGTTTACTTAACCTGGTAAAGGATATTTTTGTAGTACTTGCTCACGAGCTGAGGACGTATGAGCCTTTGTCTTCGGACCGGTGACATGAGAAGTACATATGTTAAAAATTAAGTGAATGTTTTGATCTCCCAAGGAACGGGGACCAGCAGGTGTCCATCGCGACCGGGTTCTGCGGGGATCACAGTGTATATGTACTCAACGTGGGACTCGAGCCCATGAAGAGATGGAAAAGGTATTTCTATTTGTTATACGTGCTAAGGCATGTTGTGTGATATGTGTAATAAATGTTACTTTGACCATGAGTCTTGATGTGGTTCAGTTCTGAATTGATTATGTTACTTGGGCCTATGAGTCCAAAGGTGGTCATGTTACCCAGACCTGAGAGTCTGAGGGTTGTTATGTGAGTACAATACTATTAAGGTACCCGGACCATTGAGTCCGAGGTAATCATGTGAGAATGATACGTTATGGATGGATGTGTATGTGTACCCGGACCTTCAAGTCCGAGGTTGTGGTGTAAGGTGTGTTGGTTATGGAAGTGTTTTATTATACAAGTAATTCCCGTATTCTAAACCAATGATATGTGGGAAGTGTGAACTTCGGGGACGAAGTTCTTTTAAGGGGGGTAGACTGAAATACCCCAAACCTTGGTATGTTGTTTAAACATTAAATAATAAATTATTAAGACTAAAAAGAGTCTTAGAAACATTAATAAACAATTTAATAAATAGTAAATACAATAAATTGTCTAAAAGGCAATAAAGGGCGAAATATGCTCTAAGCTTGGAATAACCTTGGTTAAGACTTAATAAACTTACCAAGACCTTATATGTATATTAATGAATTTATTAAATCAGTTACCAAAGAAAACCGAGCTTGAAAACAAGTTAAAATACAAAATGTGCTTTGAGGAGCCTTAAAAGCACGTTTTTGAGTAACTGTCGTGTAAATGAGTTTTAAATGGCTAAATGTCCATTATTACTCTTTAATTAATATGTGTACTATTTAGTATCACATTTGGAAGTTTAAATTAATAAGAAATAAATATTTCACTTTTATGTGTTTTGTTATAGTGAATAGTAACTAAAATAAGCTAGTTTGTAACATATGTTAACATATGTAATTTAATTGAGCTATAAAGACTAAATAACCCCTTATATGTATATGTGGGTCGGTTTGCATGTGCTGGGACGTCACTTGCTAGCTGATTGAACAATCAGTGAGTAGATAAGTGTAATTGAAAAAACACTATTTGCTTTACATGTTAATATCTTCAAAAGCAACTACAATCATTCATTCCTCATTTCTCTTGTTTCTCACGTAGCCTTCTCCTTCCTGTTCTCTCTTCACGATCGAACACACCAGCACAACATACTACTTCAAATTCATATAACTTCTTGCTCACTTGTCCAAATCTAAAACCGAGACCACCGATCTCTTAGTTTCATCAAGCTCTTCGATTTAGTCCTTCAAATCTTCAAGAGCTCCACTTTGGTGCCAAGAGGAATCTCCATGGAAGGAGCTTGAGTTCATCTTCTTACGTATTATTCTTCTCCTTTGCTTCAAGGTATGGAAACTCAAAGAAAATGGTGTTTCCTCTACGTTTTATGTTAACCAAAGGTAGCTTAAAATTCCTTTGGAAAATGAACGTACGTTGTGTATTCAAACTACCTAAAGAGCCAATGGTTATGACATAGAAAAATGTTCTCAAAAGACTAGTAAAAAACATACGAACTGCTGTTTGTATTTGCAGGTGAAAGGCAAATATATTGTGGGAAATTCAGTGTTTAAGATTATTGCATTTTAAGAGCCTAAGAGCTATGCAAATTTAAGTTTGTGCACTATGTTGTTATGTGGTGTATATTTGGTGAAGTTTTGAGTATAAAAGTGTACTGGGAAGTCTATATATCTGATGGTGTAAGAGAACTTGCGCAGCAGAGCATGAAAATTCAATACGTCGCTTCTGTATATTGGGTCCGGGACCTAGTCATGGGATGAGTCCCGGACCATGAGTGTAAAAATTAACGAGAGGTACGTGGTCGTAGGTCCGGGACTTGGGTCTTGTCCAAGGACCCGGACCAATCCCTTAAAATGCCCGAGAGATTTTTGGCTAGTATGGTCCGGGACTTAGGACCTGGGTGAAGTCCCGGACCACCCCATTTTAAAAGCCGAGAGTACACTTAGCATGTGGTCCGGGTCTTAGGATGGAGACAAGGTCCCGGACCGATGTGAAACTTGGTTTTAAGGTGTGAAAATGATGCCTAATGATGGGGATTGATGGATAATGTTATAAGGTTGTATAAGACATGTTAGGTGGGTTGTAATGACAATTTGGAGGGTGAGAAGTTAAGGTAAAATGGAAGAGTAAAACAAGTTAAAAATGTAAAGGTATTTAACTAGCTAACGGAGTTAACTATAGTCATTTGACGTTACACAAACATGTTACCCCAATGTTAATGAAGGTAACTTTAATGTACCAGTTGTTCGAGAATTGTTCGAGGAACCTAAATGGACATGGTAGAGTGGACTCCGGCGACAGGTATGGTTTTCTTGCAACCTGTGTCCTACCGGATTACACCGGCTTGTATGCCAATGTGTTTTTCTGTGTGTTTGCCACCTTGTAAGATAAAACATGAAATGAGTTTATAGTAATTCATTTATGTGGCGAATCTGGTCACCAACCGTTTAACCTCAAATAGGTGTTAAACCTTAGCTAACCAAATCTAGGTACACATGAGATATCGGTATTCGGAGTTAACGACCCAAACCTTGGGAACGTTCTAACCACGCTATGCGTTAGTGGTGTATGGTTATTGTTTGCAGGTGTGTGAACCTCCCTTACATGCTTAACACGGTTGTGATACCGAATGGTGTGTGGATGTGATAGGTTCCATAATGGGCCTTAATTACTTAACTGTAAGTATATGTGTACTAATGGGGGGTGAGGAGTCCGGTCATGTTCCGGCCACGCGTGTGATGGACGGGAGTCGATGTCATACCCGGTTCGACTCTCTTGGTGTATGTTAGGTTGTTTACTCATTGGGTTTCCAATCTTCCCTTTAGCTTAGCCAAAGCTATGTTACTGACTCACGTCGGTTTTCTGGGGCATACAATGGTTGTTCGGTGTGCTTGGTTTACTGTACCCAACGCACCTTAGTGTTAAGTTATCTGTTCATTAAAGAAACGGTAGCAAGTTATGGAACGAGCTTATCATGAGTTTGGCAACATTCTCTAGGCTCTAAAGTGAACTAATTATGGTTGGGTTGGTTCCTTAAGAGAACCGTACCCGTTGTATTATGTGTTATGGATGTATTGCAATTCCTATTCGGTGTGAAGTTATATGTGGTAAATTGTGGATATGTGGATTATGGTTATGAATTCAGGTTTATAATAAGAAGCGTTTAAGGATAACCCGATTAATGGGTAATGTCGTCTGTTAAGGAAGTAACTCCATTAAGAGGAGAGTCACTCTAGGGTTAAGGAAACAATGTTGATTTGTTGTGTGTGGATGTATGGATGTGTTGGGTGTTTGTTGAGCCCTATAGCTGGGCGTATGCAATGGGTTGTGTGTTTATGGTTTACATGCAGGATTTAAATGTAATCAACAGCATGCTAAGACGACAATTAGTTGTGCGTGGCCCGGTAGCATGCGGGCTGCGGGATTACCATACCAGCAAAGGTGCTGACCCCCTTGGGGGCCACCCTTTTCTCCTTTTTTATTTCAGGTACAAGGAGCTGGAAGCCGTTCGAGAGTAGGACGGGGTAGATGTTTGCACATTGGTAGCCCTTTAATGGTGTATGTATTATAGGTGTAGTAAGACCGAATTTGTTATCGGCATTGGTTAATGAATACTCGGTACAGTGGGGGATGTATATGTAAATAATTGTTGGAATGGAATCAGGATGTATGGTGTCGTTGCTCGGGGATCTAGTCCATCAGACCGATATAATATGTATGTATTAGCCTTGTTAGCCACGTGGGTGGTTAACGGCGTGTAACACCAACGGATTAAGTAATGTGATGGTTTATGTTTCCGCTGCAGATGGTTATTAAAGTGCGACGTTGTGGATGGGGTGGTTACACATAACATAAGGAATGGTTCTCTTAGGAACCGACCCAAACATTGCTTATACACTGGTGAGCCTAGAGAGTGTTGCCAGTCTCATGATAAGCTCGTTATACAAAACAACAACACTCATTACCGTCCTAATAGTTGGCGAACTTAAGTTAAGGCGGTTCGGGTTTGGAGGCCCGAACACACCACACAAACACATGTTCCCCCTAAACCGATCATAAGTCAGAATAGCTAAGCTTTGGAGTAAGCTAATGGGAGATCATAAACCCGTGAGGGAAACAACATAACAAGAGAAGGGTAAGGCTAGGAAGGATACCCTCTCCCAAACAACGCGCGACCGGCCAAACCGGATTCCTCACCACTGAGTACATACTTACTTTAGATATTAGTTAGAACCCCACTATGGAGTCTATCATGACTACACACCATACAGTATTACAACTGGGTTAAACACACAAGGGAGATCCTACATTCAATACACATATCACACAATTAACACACGCATAGCCGTGGTTAGTACGTCCCATGATACGGGTCGTTTACTCCGAATACCGAACTCTCATGTGATCCTAGACTCAGTTAACTAAGGTTAACACTTCCGAGGTTAAATGGTATCGGAGTTGTACACGCCACATAAATGAATTACTGTAAACTCATTACATGTTTAATCTTACAACGTGGCAAACATACAGAAAAACACATTGGCATACAGCCGGTGTAATCCGGTAGGACACAGGTTGCAAGAAAACCATACCTGTCACCGGAGTCCACTTTACCACATCCACTTATGTTCCTCGAGCGATTCTCGAACAACTGTTAACATCACATGTTTTTATTAACATTGGGGTTTGCTTGATTATTTAATGTCCAATGCTTAACTTTCCCCATTAACTTAGTTACATAACTTTACATTTTAACTTATTTTACATTTTGATACAACTTTTCACCCACTTAATTGCCATTTAAAACTCACCTAACATGTCCTTAACAACCTTATAACATCATTACCTATCAATCCCCATCATTACATATCATTTCATAACCTTAAACCATGTTTTTGGTCCGACCGACTTGCCGACCGGACTTACCCAAGTCCGGTCGATTCCAGACACATTTCCGTCAAAATTTTTCTACTCCGACCGGACTTGTAAGTCCGGTCCTATGTCCGGTCCATTCCAGAAACTAATTCCCACAGGGTAAACTGGGCCCGACCGAACTTGCAAGTCCGGTCGCAAGTCCGGTCTGCCCCAGATCTTTGTTTTCCTTTTTACATTCAACTCCAAACTTCACCCCATATATCCTAGTATACCCTAACCTCATTTAGGCACTTCAAACACACCTTTATCCATGTGCTAAACTCTTTACATCACTCACCAAAACCATTTTATCATTCACAAACTTCTTACAAAATTCCTAGCACTTGGAATGTTTTCTCCTTAAGATTTCTAGGTGGTATTTCACCTATAATGACCACTACACTAAAATGCTTCTTCACCTTCATAACATCATCTCCCAAGCATCTCCTCTTACTAACCAAATCCTCTTTTCACAACTTCTTGAATTCCTTTCTCAAAACCTTACCTAAACATCATTTCTTCCTTGTATATCAACATTCCTAAACCTTAAACAAACTTCTCCAAGACTTAAATACATCCTCAAAACACACATTGAATTCCTAGAACTTCCAAGATAACACCTAAATTCTTGCATCCCTATAAATCACCTTAATACATGTTTTTCTTCTCAAGTAAACCTTTATTCACCTTTAACACTTCCTAGTTCACCAAAACCATTTAAAACACTTAGAACTTCTCACACATTTTCCCAAATTTGGCCATAGCTTCTCTTGTATATACTCACATCCAAACACTTAGGTTTTTACCTTATTTCATTCAAGAACACCTAAAATCCATCAAGAACATTTTTACACACAACTTCACACATAAAGCACTACATCACAATATAGTGCATAACTTAAATTGCTTGGCACTTAGGCCCTTAAATAACATGGCTTAGGCCCTTAAATTGCATAAACCTTAAACACTGAATTTCCCACAAAATAATGCCTTTGACCTGCAAATACATACACCAATACATATGTTCTTTTACTAGTCTCCTTGAGAACACTTTACTAGGTCATTCACCATTTGCTCTTTAGGTAGTTTTAACAAGCATTATAAGCTTATTTCTCCTAAGGCATTAACCCACATTGAGATAGCTTGTTTACCTCTTTTCCTCACAAACTTCTTTCTTGTTTCCTTGTAAAACCGGTGGGGTGTTTGGTTGTTTGTCAACTTCTAAACAATGTACAAATAATAGTTTTAACACATTATGCTTCATCTCATTGTAAACCCTAGTTACACATATTGTTTTAACACATTAAGGTAATTGTTTTACCTTGGAATTGGAAGAGAACTTGAATAAGTATCAAGAGAGGACTCCTCCTAGCCCTTGGAAGATTCAAATGAAGCTAAAACAAGCAAGGTGAAAACACCATTGTGAGGTGAATTTTCGGACAACATGAAAACATGGAGGAAACATGGATTTTCTTTGAGTTTCCTTACCTTGAAGCAAAGGAGAACAATAATATGTGAAAAGGTGAGCTCAAGCTCCTTCAATGGTGGATCTTCATGGCACCAAAATGGAGTTCTTGAAGATTTGAAAAGAGAGAAGTATAGAGCTTGACCTAACTAAGACAAAGGTAGTCTTGAAATTGATTTTGGAGCATGGAATCACAAGTTACAAGTGAAAGAAGATGAAGAATGAGTGTGGGCTGTTGGAAACCGATGGAGAGAGGAGGAAGAAGAAGACCACCGTGGGAAATGAAGGAAGGAATGAGAGAATGAAGATAACCTTTGCTTTTTGAAGATATTTGTAACTTATAAAGCAAATAGTACTTTACTTTAAGCTTAACTTTACTTATTTGATTTCTTTTACATGTTGGTGACTCACACCATGAAAAACCGGCCCCCATATGCCTAGGAGGGTATAATAGTCTTTGTTGACCAATTTAATTACTTATAACATTATATGTTACAAACTAGCTTATAAAAGTTACTATTCACAAACTAAGGCACATAGAAGTGAAATTTTTGATTTCCCATTGATATAGCCACCCAAATGTGATACTATATAGTACACATGTATATTTAAGAGTAATGATGGACATTTAGCCACTCAAAACTCATTTACAAGACAATTCTTCAAAAACGTGCTTTAAGACTCCTTAAAGCACATTTTGTGTTTTAACTTGTCTTCAAGCTTGGTTTTCTTTAGTAATTGATTTAATATGTTCTTTAACATATAAATAAGGTATAGGTATGACCATTAGGTCTTATACAAATTCATCCCAAGCTTAGAGCACATTTTTGCTCATATTGACTTTAAGGTATTTTCTTGTGTTTTATTTGGTTTAACTGCCCACCAAGATTTCCTAAGGACTTATTTAGCCTTATTAAATCATAATTGAATATTATTAAGTCTTGGTAGGCTCTTTGGGTCCTAACCAAGTTCACTCATAGCTTAGAGCATGTTTTTGCTCAAACCGTGTCTTAATGCTTTATTGCATTTTACTATGATTAAAATTGTACACTGATGTTCCTAAGGCACTTTTTAGCCTTCACATAACATAGTTTAAATGTTTATCAACATATCAAGGTTTGGGGTATTTCAGTCAGTTTATGTTCTTACTTCTCACTCATTTCCTACACTTGTTTACACTTCTTAGGACCTTTACATCTCACCAAACAAGGCCTTAACAACATCTAAAACCATTACCAATCAATCCCCCATGTTTAGAACCCTTAAAACCACCTTCGGCACAATTTTGGGGGTGGTCCGGGACTTGGTCCGCACCCAAGGTCCGGACCAATACAGACTTGCACTCTCGGGTTGTTTTTGCTCCTGGTCCGGGACTTGGTCCTGGACCTAGGTCCCGGACCACTTCCAGTTTTTACTCTCGGGGCTTTTTTTGATGCGGTCTGGGACCTTGTTCCCAACCTAGGTCCCGGACCCTGCTAAAAACTACTACTTAGGTAATTTTTCAACCTCAAATCAGCCCTTAATCCACCCCTAATCATTCCATTATCTTTCCACATGTTTTATACATGTTTAAACACCTTAAAACACTCCTTAAACGCTTCTAAATCATTGGTCCAATTCACCACCCAATTCTTGCTCAACTTCTACAATTACAATCCTCACATTTTTGCATTTTGCACACTTGCGCATTTCTAACGCCTCTCAGTAGTTTACACATTGTTCTCAACCCAATTGCCCATCCCAATTCATTCCTAGACAAATGCACTACCCATACCCATGTTCAACCTCCATTTACAAGATTATAAACACTAACTCTTTTTCTTGAAATTCTATGGTCTTCACAAACCATTTTGCTACAGATTTTTCTCTCTCTCGCTCCAATCCATTCTCCATTTACCATTCCATGGTTATCAATCAACCCAACTCAAGTCAATAAACACCTTGGTTCTCCCATTCACCAAGTCATCTAAAAATGCTTATTTTCTACCAAACTTTTGCCTTAGTTTGCCTACAAACCTAACATATCCAAATTCATCCATTCCCACCAAAATCAATCCTAAACTAGCCACACCCATATAAGGGTCTTACCGACACTCAAGGCAATCAAAATTTACCAAACCGACAATTTAATCAAAATCTCAATCTCTTGGCTCCAAGGCCCTTATTCCAAACAACAATTTCACAGATCTTCCAATTTTCAACCAAGCACATTCCAAGTACAAATTTTGGTTCATTCTTTTGGTTTTCCATTCCCGAAAATTTTAAAACATCAAAATGAGCATCAAGGTAGTTCAATTACCTTAAGTTCATAAGTTCCTCTTTTTCAAGCCTTCTCTTCTCCTCTTCTCTCTTGATTCCCAAAACTGGTCAAGGGCAATACAATTGCCAATGCTCCAGCCCAACATTAAATAAGGAAAATGAGATTAAGCAAAGACACTTAACTCATGAATTAACTCAAGATTACTAGGAAGTGCTTAAAATGCTAAGATTGGCATTACCTTTGAAACCCTAGAAATGGGTTCTTGCCATGAATCAAAGGATGAGCTCTAATCCACCATGGAACGCTTGGAGAGTAGCTCAAAACAAGAAAAGGAACAAGGCATAAGAGGGGGCAAATTCGGCCACACTAAGAGGTGGAGAAAAAATGTGTTTTTCTTGGAGATTTTTATCTTAGGAGAAAGAGGGGACTCCAAGCTTCAATTTGATGCCATTTTCTCTTCAAATGAGCTAAACCCATGGAGATTAATTTCATGCTTTTGGGATTTTAAAAAGAGAGAAAGGTGGAGCTTGGTGTGAGGAGTAAGAATATGCACTTATTTTTGTGTTTGGAGCTTTAATTGAGCTTGTACATACGAGGGAAGGTGAGGAAGCCATGGAAGCTTTGTGAGGAATCTCTAAATCATCCCAGACAGAGGGAGAGGGAAGAAATTGGCCTGGAAGGGAAGGAGAAGGGAAAAAGAAGAGGGAAAGAGAAAATGAGGGAGGAGAGAGACTACCCTTTTTGCTTTTGTACTTTTTCCTTCCTTTTTGCTTTTGACTTATTTTAATAGCTAGCTAGTCATGTGAGAGGGGCTGATTACCCTTATAAAACTTGCCCCATTAATAATACAAGCTAGGATCGTTTTTCATCTTTTACAGGAAACACTTGTTAATTTACCCGGTTTTAGCACTATTCACTAACCGGGCCCATTTTCTGGATTTTTCTCGTTTCTTTAATTTTAATGATTCTTATGCTTCCATTAATGTTTAATTGTAGTTACTTGATAAACTATAATTTGTACGGGTTCATTTGACCACTCAAAGTCACGTTTTCGGGTTTTCTGAAAAACGTGCGCTAAAGCTTTATTAGCGTTTTTAATTCATTTCATGGATCCGTTTTCTTCGGGAATTGTTCCCGTATATTAATTAGGCCTAACTAAGCCTTAGGAATCCATATAAGACCCTTGTCGAGGTTGTATTCCTCCTACGGTCACATAACGCTCATTTTTGTGTTTTTCGCTTTTTAAGCATTTTCTCTTTTCTTTTTGATTTATTTTTCTTTGCCAAAATTCTTTAGGCACTATTAGGCCCTTAAATACCATATTAGAATTATATTAATCACCATAATTAAGTTCGGGGTATTTCAATCTACCCCACTTAAAGAACTTTGCTCTCAAAGTTGGTGAATCTAATATTATTACTTAGATAGGTACTCTATGCTAAGGTTATAACCTCTATATAACCTGATAGACTCCAAATGTCTGACTCGATGTATACCACACGTCCAAACAACATGTCACTGCATGTATGGCAATCAAAAATATCCGTTCCAAACTCTCTATGGGGTTCATCCGTAGATAAAGAAGGTACCATCCTCTCCCATGTCGAGTGATCCCTCAGGTACCGGTCACGTTTTAACACTTACGCTTTCTGGTTCACGGCCGTCATGACATTGGGCACTTACGCTTTCTGTCCATACGGTCCTTTGGTTCTGATCAAATTCATTTGCACCTCTAGAGATCCTCAGGCACTATTACTTATACTTACTTACTCATACTTACTGCAGGACTACTCTGTCCCAGTGCCCTTGGAAAAATATAAATCACACACTACAAACGTCCTACCGGTCACTTAGTACCGTTGCTCGTCCGTTGTAGTGGTTTTTAAAACTAATCATCACTTCCACCAGTTCACAACTAGCCTTACTTCCCGGGTTTCGACCCGATACCGCGCTTAGCCATGGGAAGGTCCAACTTGCACTCGTGGGAGTGGTTTCAAAACCGGTCCTCATTCTCGATTGGAAGAAATCATTTGTACCAAATCAGTTTGGAAATTCATTTTGAAAACTTCATACAACTCCAAATTCCAATTTGTGATAATTACAACTATTACTAGTGTTATTACTGTGATCACTTATAGGGAGCTTTAAGGGTCATTCAACCCCAATGTGATCAGCATTGGTGTCGAACTATCCTTCCACCCCAATTTGTGTTTGGTTTCCCTTGATCACTAGCAAATCAAGTTCCACCTCCCACTTCAATTCACACCATCAACTAGTCAATCATTATTTCATTTTCTATCTTCTTAATCTTGCTAGTCATAATAACCCATCAATACATTTTTCAGTTTCTAGAATTCATTTACTCACTTACTACCTATCTCATCAATTATAACTAAATTATCTCCAACTACCATACCTAAGAAATTCAAAAGCATAATTCCAATTAGTTTCCTATCCTCCAATTGTTTACAAATAAAATCAAATTAGGTCACCTAGGGGACTTAATTCCCACTAGGTTCAACATCGGTTTCATACCGATTTATACTCATCAAATCTCCCAAACGTACTCATTTCTCAACACCGGTTTCATACTGGCTCATATCTTATACTATTACCAATCGGGGTTCTCATTCCCCTGGAGTTTCTCTACTCCTTTCCACTTATAATCTCACAAATAGCCAAAGTTTACATAATGAGTGAGTACAAATGTTTGTGTAACATAAGTACCAATCATCAAAACAAATTCTTTTGTGCTATGCGCATTGTAGTTTACACACTTATCACGTAAAACATACACTTCGCGGTTTTCGCTCTACCCCCCCCCCCCCTTAAAAAGGGATTATGCCCACGTAATCTACCATGTGTCAACATTGGACATTGGTCCGAGGCATTCAGCCGTCATGGAGTGTTTTAGCTTCCATGCGGTCTATTATACAATGTATTCTGGTCAAAGGGTCTTTACCATATTGTTGGTTAGTCCCTGCACCAAGAATTCTCATTGGAGTTTGTTTAACTCTTAACCGGGTTCGGTTCTAGCCTTAGAGGCTTCAAGGCGTTGATAATTAGCCATTCATTCTCTAAGTATATTCAACCTTAGAATTCTGGGCCCACTAGCTTCTGCTGCACGACCCTGATAACTTAGGGTTTGTTCGCCCTTCTCGTTATGTTCAATGTGCTTTACATCACCCTTTTATCCCTTTTTATCTTGGGAATAAGGTTTATCCAATCACGCATGGTATTCTTTTACCGTACGCGAACTCAATGAGTTTCAGATTTTCTATCCAGTTCTTTGGAAACCTATTGTACATAATGTTGCGTACGCCCGTGATTATTCACTGGGTTCCTCCGACTTATTGTCGGTTGGGGTTGAGCCACTACTTAGTTGTAGTGCTTCCTCTGTTGTCAGTGGCTTCTGAATTATACCCACTTATCTGATTTGTACAAGTGTTCTTTACTTGTACGACCTTGCATTTCTATGCGTCGGTTCTCTAATATTCATAGGTTTCCTTCCGTTTTTATTCCAATGGGATTCACCTCGTGCTTCTTTAGCCTTAGGCCGCACGGTTTATTTCAAAGCTCCGCTTAACTGGCTTGTGCCATGTTCGTTGGTGAAATGAAGAATTTACCACGATTGACATTTTCCCATATTCCTAGCTATCCCACTAGATCATTAACTGCACAAATGCAATACCAAAACACTCAGTCCTACAGAGTGTAGAGGCGTAAACCCTTGGCAGTAAAACTCTTATGCGATTGCAATAGGAATGAACATTGCTTCTTTTGTGAGGTGCTTCATCACTTGGTGCAGACTCCTGGCTTGTTGCCCGGTCTATCTGCCATCTCGTATTTAATAACTCCATTGCATTGTATGATTACTGAGGTACATTGGTCGCTTACTATGCATCATGTTCGTATTTGCTTACGACCTTGATTTCCATGGCATCCGCTATTTTGTTAGCTTCCGCTCAAGTGTTTCTTCCATGTAGACCATGGTTCGCCACTTACTTGGCTGATTATAGAATATGATATTCTTTTATATCTCTGAGCTCCTTGAGCGTTATTGATTTTACACTTCAGGTTATACCCATACAGTGTTTCTTCTAAACCGGTTACTCTCGGTTTCCAATAATTGCTATAACAGCTTATTTCCACATTGCTTGATAGTAATTATATGCTCAAGCTTCACTACATTGGTAGTTCTGAAAAGGATGCATTTTCAGACATTCATTGATGATTTCCCCTTCCTTGGAATCTATGTTCACCGCTCTCGCGGTCTCACAATAATGAGGGGCATCTTTGCTCGTTAGTTATTAAACCGTCTCACTGGTGCCGTTCTTGGCAACTCTTCATATGGTTCATAATGGTTTTTGCAACCGTTGGGTTGTGTCCTGTAGTAGGTTTATGGCATAATAGCCACATTACCTAGAGCTCTGCTCATCTTAGGCTGTTCACAAGCATTGTTTCTCCATATACCATCAAATGGCTTGAAGTTATTACTGGGCCCCATGATAGGATCATTACATCACGCTTCCATCCGTTGGATGCCCTTTAAGTATCTTGGTATTGATCAGTACCATTTATTAATTTAGGGTATCCCCTGGTAAGTGGGATCCCTTCAGTGTTCTCACCGAGTTTTCGTTCCAACTCTCGTGTTTTTATCACGACATTTAGTTCGACACCCTGCAAGGATTGCTCCTGGGTGTTATCATGTTATGCCATTACCTTTGGCTAACTTATGAGTATGTTCAGTTTACTCGGCATTGAGGTTCTGGATTTCAAGTTGTCCCATTTAGGGTTATCACGTCTCCCGTTCTTAGGGTAGACCATGGGTACTTCTCTTATGTTTTGACCGATAAATATCCTCTTCGGTGATAAATGGTATTGTCCGGTACCTTATATGATCACTCTGGGTATTTTATCTTGTCCATTGAACATTGCCATGTTTATGTTAGGCATTTGCCTTACTGCGTTTAGACCGGGTATTCATTCCGGTTGTTCCATACATTGCTTCAAGATTTTGTGGAGACATATCCAATGTCTTTACTCCATTGTCAGTGCTTCTCGCACTTCTTAACTCTTGATCACTCCCCTGGAGTGAGTTCTTGACTCCTCTAGCTTGTGAGCTTATCAGAGCGCTGTCGATCGTTCAAGGTGTCCAATTGTTTCGGTTTGAATTTACTTCATTATCCGTAGAACGGAGTTGACTACTTCCCGTGTTTCGTACACCACTTGTATACATACGTGTTGTAATACTCCGTATTTTTACGTTTTCAGATTTCATGACATAACAATGTTATTAAGTTAAGTTATGTTATGTGTGCTTTGTTTAGTAGAGAGGACGCCGGAGTCTTTAAGTTAAAAGGCGGGGGCAAGGAGGTCGTTTCCCCTCTCTTATTTTGGTGAGACTTATTAAGGTGAATAAGTCATTTTTTATTTTCCCTTCCTCAATCCACGATCAATTTTCAATTGTGCGTTCTTCCTCTCGACAGTTTCTGCGCTCTCCTCTCTTCTTCTTCCTTGGTGAGAACTTGGTCATCTGGTGTGAATTGTTGTGGTTCCGGTCGGTTTCTGCTGCTGCATCTGTTCGGGTTCTTCTCTTCTGCAATCAGGTTTGGTTTTTCTTTCGATTCCGATGGTTTCCGCTCCTGTTTGAGAGAGGGCAGTTTTTCTGATTTTGGGGTCTCTTCTCTGCGAATTCAGTGGGTGTTTTGCTGTTTGGGGATCGCTGCGTTGTCGGGATCGTTCCTGCTGCAGTCCGGTGTAATCTCCTCTGCGAATTGATGTAAGTGGGGGATGGAATCGGGGTTGTTTACTCACCCTCGGGGACTGTTTTGTTCTAACCTTTCTGCCTTGAAATTGTGTTTTGATTGGGTGTTTTGCTTCGGTTTTGTGTTGTTAATCGCGTGGCTAAACCCCCGAGGGTACTGATTTACCATTCCGTGGATTTGGGTGAGTTCGGTATTGATTTTGGTTGAATTTCTGCGTGTTTGTTCGCTCTGGTTTTCGTCAGTTTCGCGCTGTCCGAACATCTGTCCGAACTTGGAAGTTCGGACAGTGCATCGGGCGCGTTTTGTTTTTGAAGGTTTTGAAGTGTCCGAACATCGGTCCGAACTTCAAAGTTCGGACCTGACGCGAGGATGGATTTTCGTAAAAGTTTCGATGTGTGTCCGAACTTGCAAGGTCGGACGCAAGTTCGGACACTGAGATGATTCTGGCTTTTAACTCTCGACTTACGTCCGAACTTCGATGTTCGGACGTAAGTTCGGACATTTGTATCTCCGCGACCTCTGATTCTCGGCCTCTGTCCGAACTTGCAAGGTCGGACGCAAGTTCGGACATGCCACTGTTTTTGGCATAACTTCTCCGTTTTAGCTCCGTTTTGAGTTCCGTTTTGGGGTTGGATTCCCCTATCTGTGTACAAGCTTCTTATGCTGTTTATATGCATTGTTATGCACTTAAGATCTGTTTTGTGAGCTTTTGGTTTTGGGACCTAGATACTTTGCTTCTGAGCCTTGGATAGTCGGGTCGGGCTGTCCCGTAGCATGCTGCGCAGGAATTCCTTCTGTTTATACTCCTTAGGGTCTCCCTTAGGACGTTATGTGACCGACGGGTCTGTAGCTGTCTCTACGGCTTCTGTTGTGGGATCTTCGGATCCATAGGACCTTATGTGTGTCCTTCTGTTGTGTTAGCTTGTCTCTAGTGTCCCACTCTTCTGTAACTGTTTCTGCAAGTCCGACTAAGATTTGAAGTGACGTTCTGCTCTGCTTCTGTTTTGTGTTCCATTCAGTCTATTTACAATGACTTCGCAATCTTCCCTGTTTATAAGATATTCTGCTGCTTCTGTTTTGAGTAGGCTTCCTTGAGGAAGTCTTCTGCTTGCTGGGCTGTTTAGCTCACCCCTTTACTTTGTTGCAGATTGAGCTCGTGGGATCTTCTCTCCTCGTCCCCTTCTGGAGCTTGTTTATTTTATGTGCCTTTAGACTTTGTTTTCTTGCGCTTTGGACGCTTTAGTTCTTTGTGTAGCCTTTGGGCCTTTCGCTTTGTATTTGGCTTGTAAGCCTTTGGATCTTGTAAACTCTTTTGGTTTTTATACAAGTTTCTTATTCGGTTTTGGGATTCGATTTGCTTAGAGCCTTGCGACGTTAAGTAGTAGACTCGCGGCGTGTAACGGCCCTAACTCCTAGGCCGGTTTTGGGGTCGTTACACGTGTGGTACCTTACTGGTACATTACCACTTACCTGACTAACCCACAAGTGTTCTGTCAGGCCCGCAAGCTCCTTCAGAGTGCGATCATCCCACATCCCGTATTTGGGTACACTCGTAGTGCTCGTCACACGCCGAGGTGAAGTATTCTTTAGTCAACTCCTCTTGTATCGTCCTATGATAATTTACCGTGGTTCTCTGGTTTGGTTTTAAATTCTGAGGTTTTAAAAGATATTTGGGTTTGAAAGAAAAGTTTAAAGTTTGGAAGAAAATTTTTAATGGTGTTGTCATGTCTGAGGTCCTGGCCAAGTCCAGCTTTTCGCTGACTGGTATGTTCTTAATACAATGGTCGGGCCGTTAGGCCCTTTCAAGGTTTCGTTCTTCGACTTCTTAGGATTGGTGATCCTATATTTGCTTCACCATCATGGTGGTACTTTTAGCAAGTACTTGTTGGTGATTAAAAGTTTTTCCAAATAGTCCTGCCTTTGCTGCACTTGCCTTGGCAAATGCGCGGGTAGGTTGTTTTCCAGGGTAGCATATACCGGTCACGGTATCGTTTCCATCCGAATTTGGTGGTTTTTATTGGATCTTCCTAGGATCTCTTGATCTTAGTGATCAACCTTCTGAGCAACTTCTCAGTGTTCTTGACATGACTGTCGTTAGCCCAATGCTTCATTGGTCATTTCCACGCCCTTGCGGTGGTTACCGAGGCTTGACTAATCCTTAGAAGCTACGTTGTAGTCCTGCGGTTGTGAGTTCCATGAATCCTCTCCTGGTTGATTGAACTATATTGTACGGGTATTACTGCCTTTTGGCGTTGTAGGTTTGGAGTTATCCAACCTTGACTAATTCCTCGGTCGGTTGGTATACTGTTGACGGTATTGTCAAGCGTTTGTAGCCCGCGGACTCTCTTGTCTCGGGTTTTGTTACTCTGCCTTTTAGCTTCCTCGCGCGGTTGTGCTTTCCTTCTTGCTGGCTACGCATGGTTCTCGCGACTGCGAAGCACGTCGCCCCACGATGCCGCAAATTTCATTGTCTTATAATTAGGATCTTCAATCATCTACCGTTAAGTGTGGTTGTTGTCGTTCAAACGGGAACCGTCTCTGGGATCTCCAGTTCTTGGAATCTAGTATGACAAGTTCTTTCTCTTACAAATTTTGTTTACAACTGCCAGATCGGGTTTTACCCGAGTATGAGAGGTCTTTCCATCTACCTGGCGTTCTCGTCCCAACTTTACAATGGGGGACGTGGAGGGCGGGTATGGTTATTGTAGGCATGGAGTTCACACTGGAAGTTCCTAACTAGCGTACCTCAGACGCTAACACTCAACCCTTACCGCTAATCCCGTCATTATCTCATAATTACTTACCTTCGCAGCGGATATTACATACATAACGGTGGGTGTACAATGCCGTTAGTCACCTACGTGACTAACAAGGCCAGTTACAAATACAACATACTATCGGTCTTATGAACTTGAATATACCGGGCACTATATACCAACAATACATTCCCGATTCCTCAGTCGAGTCTTAGTACAAATACCACTTCAAATAAATTCTTATACAAATGCAATATCCATTCAATACTATACTGAGTATCTAAATTCCTCAAGTTCGCCGGTAACAATTCGGACTACAAATCAATGTTTACATTTACAAAGTCAATACAAGTTCTTAATCAACTACCCAAGCTTATACATCCATCCCCGTCCTACACTCGAACGGTGTTCAACTTCAAGTACCTGGAAAATAAAAACGGTGCCCCTAGGGGCTCAGCAAATTGCTGCATATGAAATTCTCATACCCCGCGTGCTAATGGGGGTACGCCGACTATTTTGGTCGAGAACATGCGATTCATTTTAATTCAATCAACATGCATACAACATACATTATATATGTACATTAACACAACCAATGTTCAGCATAGAATACAAACACTTACTCACACGTCAAAGTGGTTAGTTTAATTTATCCTACTCTTAGGCCTTGAGGGTTTCTACCTCACCATGCCTTATTCAATTCTTCATTGTCTTACCCACTCTCTTGGGTTACTTTTACTCAAGCTCTCTTAGATTCATAAATACTACGAGTCTCCATCTCGATTCTCCATACTCAATTCACTACTATCGATACTCAATTACATACTTACTCCTCGCTACTCAATTGCATACTTACTTCTCGATTCTCAACTACATACTTACTTCTCGCTTCTCAATTACATACTCACTTCTCGCTTCTCGATTACATACTTACTGGGTATCTTTTAAGTCATTACCCATGACCTCCGGGCAGAGTCATACACAAGACTCACCACCGGGCTTACAAATACAAGCGGAGATATACACTTAGCTCCGCAAATACTCAAATGTCTGTTTCTACCGGACTACTCAAATTCCCAACACTCCTCACTCGGAGTTATTTTACAATCTCATGGATTAGCCTAGAAGTATCTCTCTCGATATCCTCTACTAGCTTAGGGAATTACCAATGTCTAGTATTCTCAGATTTAAGGGTTCCCCCAACGTATCGAATACTCTCATGTTCGGGACATTGTTTATATTAGTCCGATCCTCTCATTGTGGGTTGACTATTTTTCTAAGGGGTTTGGAGATCCCTTGTCATTCTTTACTTCTCTCAAAGTTCATGTCTTTGAATTTTCATCAATCCTCTAAACAGAGGTTTCTTATATACTTCCACTAATAATTGTTTTGTGGATTATTCATTTCGGTTCTCTAACCGTTATCGGGAGCTTACTAGTCCCGTACACTCTCTCACATTCTAGTGAGTTCATAGGTTTACGTTATCGTTTCTTGGTTCGACAGTTTTAGTGTATTACCACGTTTCCATTAATTCGCCATATGACTCTTTCTTCGAGTCACTAATCAAACAAGACTCAACTATGAGTCGAACTACAATACACATTTAACATTCAAGCACTTCATCCACAATCATACATTTCATGAATTATACAAACTTCCAATCAATAGACAGTTCAACAGGGAACGATACATTTCAAGCACGAGATAGTGCAAACAATCCGATTCGTGCATTTATCTTGTCTAGGTGATCACACAAACACACAAGCACACAAATCAGAGTAACACCGTTAGCATACGAGGCATGAGAAAATCATACCTTACTCCATGGTATAACTTTACCGGGTCACCTCACATTGCTCGGTTCATACTTGATCAACTGATTACATGTCAAATGGTTCTATTAACAACAATACTTTATGGTAGGTAAATAATTACTACTCCCGTACTTACCCCGTTATCCTGTTATACTTAGTTTTGCTCATGTCAGTTTATGTTCTTACTTCTCACTCATTTCCTACACTTGTTTACACTTCTTAGGACCTTTACATCTCACCAAACAAGGCCTTAACAACATCTAAAACCATTACCAATCAATCCCCCATGTTTAGAACCCTTAAAACCACCTTAGGCACAATTTTGGGGGTGGTCCGGGACTTGGTCCGCACCCAAGGTCCCGGACCAATACAGACTTGCACTCTTGGGTTGTTTTTGCTCCTGGTCCGGGACTTGGTCCTGGACCTAGGTCCTGGACCACTTCCAGTTTTTACTCTCGGGGCTTTTTTTGATGCGGTCTGGGACCTTGTTCCCAACCTAGGTCCCGGACCCTGCTAAAAACTGCTACTTAGGTAATTTTTCAACCTCAAATCAGCCCTTAATTCCCCCTAATCATTCCATAATCTTTCCACATGTTTTATACATGTTTAAACACCTTAAAACACTCCTTAAACGCTCCTAAATCATTGGTCCAATTCGCCACCCAATTCTTGCTCAACTTCTACAATTTCAATCCTCACATTTTTGCATTTTGCACACTTGCGCATTTCTAACTCCTCTCGGTAGTTTACACTTTGTTCTCAACCCAATTGCCCATCCCAATTCATTCCTAGACAAATGCACTACCCATACCCAAGTTCAACCTCCATTTACAAGATTATAAACACTAACTCTTTTTCTTGAAATTCTATGGTCTTCACAAACCATTTTGCTACAGATTTTTCTCTCTCTCTCTCCAATCCATTCTCCATTTACCATTCCATGGTTATCAATCAACCCAACTCAACTCAATAAACACCTTGGTTCTCCCATTCACCAAGTCATCTAAAAATGCTTATTTTCTACTAAACTTTTGCCATAGTTTGCCTACAAACCTAACATATTCAAATTCATCCATTCCCACCAAAATCAATCCTAAACTAGCCACACCCATATAAGGGTCCTACCAGCACTCAAGGCAATCAAAATTTACCAAACCAACAATTTAAACAAAATCTCAATCTCTTGGCTCCAAGGCCCTTATTCCAAACAACAATTTCACAAATCTACCAATTTTCAACCAAGCACATTCCAAGTAAAAATTGTGGTTCATTCTTTTGGTTTTCCCATTCCCGAAAATTTTAAAACATCAAAATGAGCATCAAGGTAGTTTAATTACCTTAAGTTCATAAGTTCCTCTTTTTCAAGCCTTCTCTTCTCCTCTTCTCTCTTGATTCCCAAAACCGGTTAAGGGCAATACAATTGCCAATGCTCCAGCCCAACATTAAATAAGGAAAATGAGATTAATCAAAGACTGTAACACCCCTACCGCTAATACCGTCATTACCATACAATACTTACCTTCGCAGCGGATATTACATACTCAACGGCGGGTGTACAATGCCGTTAGTCACCCACGTGACTAACAAGGTGAGTTACAATCCAACATACTATCGGTCTGATGAATATGAACATACCGAGTACTCTACACAATCCAATACTTCCCATTGCTTACTCATCCATAAATCAATTACAACTTCAATTCATTACTATACCGAGTACACTACAATCCTTAAATTACCGATACAGTTTGAACTTCCAAATTTCCCAACACATTACAAATTCAATCCCTTTTATACAACTACCCATGCTTACATAGCAGTCCCCGTCCTACTCTCTCGAATGGTGGTCAGCTTCGTGTACCTGCACACTAAAAACGGTCCCCCTAGGGGGTCAGCTTACGCTGCATATGAAATTCGCATATACCGCGTGCTAACCGCGGTACGCCGACTACTTTAGGTCGGATATACATGGAGTTCATTTTACATGCTTACATACATACAAATACTACACAATACCTTCAACAATACTTACATACACATACAAGGTTTAATACCTGCCAAGGAAGGCAATTCTATAGTCAACCGTTCATACTACTTATTTATTCGATACTCTTTCGTTGCGTTACTCATTACACTATTCGTACTAGGTTCGATACTCGCTACACTACTCATACTCATTCCCTATTCTTGCATACTCATCACTCCATGTTCAGTACCTTACTTGTACACGATCCTTACTCTGTACATGTTACTCTACTTGTGTATACTTGCTACTCTATACTCCATACTTACTCACACATACCCAATACTCAGTACTCACTCATACTTACTCAATACTCGGTACTCATTACATGCTCATACTCACTTCTTACTCAGTACTCATTACTTACTCATACATACACAATACTCATTACTCATTACTTTGGTCTCTGGGCGGAGTCATACACAAGACTCGCCACCGGACCTACAATACGAGGGCTATACGCTTAGCACCTCAAATACTCTTATGTCCATTTTTACCGGACTAATCAAATTCCCAACACTCTTCTCTCAGAGTATATTACAATCTCATGGATTAGCCTAGAAGTATCTCTCTCGATAACCTCTATTAGCTTAGGGAATTACCACCGTCTAGTATCCTCAGATTTAAGGGTTTCCCCAACATATCGAATACTCTCTCGTTCGGGGCATACTTACATCAGTCGGGTCCTATCATAATGGGTCGACTAATTACTAAGGGTTTGGAGATCCCTCATCATTCTTTACTACTCTCATGGTTCACATTTTGCACCAAGATTAATTCCTCTATTAGAGGTTACTTATATACTTCCACTACGCTTTTTTTGTGGATTATTCAATTCGGTTCTCCTACCGTCATCAGAAGGCTATTACTCCCGTACACTCTCTCACGTTCTAGTGAGTTTCATTGGGTTGCGTTATCGTTTATTGATTCGTTGGTTTAGTGCGTTGTTACGGTTCCATTAGTTCACGAGATAACCCTTACTACGAGTCACTACATAACAAGACTCATCTATGAGTCGTACTATGCACCAAATGAAGCCACACAATCAGTCAAGAAGGGTTAGCTCATACAACATACAACAAGACATACAATGAAAGGCAATAAACCGTTTTCATGCTTTAGTCTTGATTAGCCGGCATACAACACACAAATCAACGTAACTCGGTTAGCATACGGGGCATGAGAAAATCATACCTTTCACCGGAGTTAGCTCTACCGTGTGTTCCCTCGTTCCTTGGTTCACACTTGTTCCACTAATAATGTTCCAACATTATTATTAATACTATACTCTTACGATACACAAATAATTACTATTCCCGTACTTACCCCGTTATCCCGGTATACTTAATGTTCTCATACTCCCAACCTACTTACTTACTTTTCATACTTGTTTTCCTACTCCCATACTTACTTCCTTACCATTGTTGTCACATTAATGGTATATTACTAAGGTCATTTATTTATGTACTTACCTACATACATACATACATATGATTACTATGTTACTACTGTTTTTTTTTATAAGTTAGGGCCGTCCGACCCACCGTCCGACCCAAGCCCTGGGTCGGACCATTCCAGTAAGTTTTCCCGTCTTCTGAAAGTGTCCCGTCCGACCCAGAACTGTTCCGTCCGACCCATACACCTCTGGGTCGGACCATTCCAGTAACTTTCGATTCCGGAGTCTGGGTCTGTCCGACCCACCGTCCGACCAACCTCTGGGTCGGACAGTTCCAGAACATGCCTACAAGTTTTGTTCTCCGCTTCTTTCTTTACCCATTCCTTCCCCAATCTTCCTACATGTAATCCCACATGTTTTAGCACTAATTAAACCCTCTAAATCACCTTAATTCATCCACCAAACCCATTACTAAATCCATCAAACAACTTACGCAATTTCCTTACTTTTCTTCAACACATGTAACAGTTTTTGTTACACTTATGCTACAGATTTTACCATTCAATTCTCCCATCCAATACTTCCTCAATCATTGCCATTCCAAGCATTCTAAATACATCTCCTTACCATGCCAATTTATTTCCAAGCCATTGCACTTCCTACACCCAAGTTCCAACACTCATTTTACAAAATCCTGCACACCAATTTCTTCTTAGTTTAACAATGCATTTTGATAACCCTCTTGCTACAGATTTTGTACTTTAGCTTCACATACTCCCATCATCTATCCATGGTCATCAAACCCCTCTACTATCCTCAATACACACCTTGGTTCTCCCATTCACCAAGTCATTCTTAATACACAATTCCTACTTAAATTTCACCATAGTTCACCTACTTTCCTTACTTATCCACACATACTCATCATCACCAAAATCATTCCTATTCTAGCCACACCCATACCAGGGGTCCTACCAGCAATACAAGGCAATCTTAATACATTTTTAATTCCTCAAAACACAATATCAATACACATACACAATTCCTTGGCTCTAAGGCCTACAATCCACATACTTGTTCACAAATACCCAAACTTTCACAATTACAATTCTACTACATTATTTAGGTTTCTTTAAATTGGTTTACCCATTCCCATTATCCTAATGCATTAAAATTTCGCATTAAGGAAGAGCTCTTACCTTGAGCTTAAATTTCCTTCATTTCCTTTCCACTTCTTCTCCTTCTCTTTTTCTTGCAAAATCGGCCATGTGGGGATGGAGTTTCCAAACTCCATCCCAACACCCAAATTACATAAGGAGAATATAATTAGAATTCTAATCCCTTAAAACTTCACTAATTAAATGAAGGGTTTAAATTACCATTAGTTAGGGTTTTTACCTTGGGGCTTTTAAGAGAGGTTTTCAAGCCTTGAATGCAAAGGAGGGTTCCTCCACCATTGGAGAGTTGAACCAAGCTCAAACAAAGAAGAAACAAGGCATTACAAGAAGGGGCAAAAATCGGCCACCATGGAGAATGGAGGAAAAATGGATTTTTCTTGAAACTTTTTACCTTAGGAGGAAGAGGAGACTCCAAGCTTCACAATGGTGTGCTTTTCTCTTCAAATGGGGAAAACCCATGGAGCTGAAGTTGCTCATTTTCGGATTTTGAAAAGATAGAAATGTAGAGCTTGAAGAGAGGAGTTCAAATATGTATTTTGTTTTACATTTGGAGCTCAAATGGAGCTAGAGCATGGAGAGAAAGAAGAGAAGCCATGAGAGGTGTTGGAGCTTCTCAAAAATCGCCAGCCCCATGGAGAAGGAGAGAGAAATCGATGGGGGAAGGAGAAAGGAGAAATGGGGAAGTAAGGTGAGAGAAAAGGTTAAAGTACCTTTTCTACTTTTTACTTTTGACTCTCCTTATTTAATTAGCTAGTTACATGTGTGTGTGAGAGTGAGCTGTTTATACCAGTAAAAACCGGCCCCCACTGTTATACTAGCTGGAGCGTTTTTTGTGTTTTACAGTAAACGCTCGTTATTTTACCCGGTTTTGATACTATTCACTAACCGGGCCCGTTTTCCGGAATTTTCTCGTTTCTTTATTTTTATTGGTTATTAAGCTTCCGTTAGTTCTCAATAATAGTTACTTAATGATTCATAATTTTTTACGGGTTCGTTTGATCACTTAAAATCACGTTTTCGGGTTTCCTCGAAAAACGTGCGCTAAAGCTCTTTTAGCGTTTTAACACCTTTCTTGGATCCGTTTTCTTCGGGAATCATTCCCGTATACTACCTAGGCATGAATAAGCCTTAGGAATCCTTACGATACTATAACCGAGGTCTCGTACCTCCTATGGTTATTTAACGCTTGTTTTAGCGTTTTCCGCTTCCCAAGCGTTTTCTCATTTCTTTTGGATTAATTTTCCTTACCAAAATTACTTAGGCACTATTAGGCCCTTAAATACTATATTAAAATATTCTAATCACCATATTTAAGTTCGGGGTATTTCAAAGACACTTAACTCATTAATTAACTCAAGATTACTAGGAAGTGCTTAAAACACTAAGATTGGCATTACCTTTGAAACCTTAGAAATGGGTTCTTGCCATGAATCAAAGGATGGGATATAATCCACCATGGAAGGCTTGGAGAGTAGCTCAAAACAAGAAAAGGAACAAGGCATAAGAGGGGGCAAAATTGGCCAGAGGTGGAGAAAAAATGAGTTTTTCTTGGAGATTTTTACCTTTAGAGAAAGAGAGGACTCCAAGCTTCAATTTGATGCCATTTTGTTTTCAAATGAGCTAAACCCATGGAGATGAAGTTCATCCTTTTGTGATTTTAAAAAGAGAGAAAGGTGGAGCTTGGTGAGAGGAGCAAAAATATGCACTTATTTTTGTGTTTGGAGCTTTAATGCAGCTTGTACATAAGAGGGAAGGTGAGGAAGCCATGGAAGCTTTGTGAGGAAGCTCAAAATCGTCCTAGCCAGAGGGAGAGGGAAGAAATCGGCAGGGAAGGGAAGGAGAAGGGAAAAAGAAGAGGGAAAGAGAAAATGAGGGAGAGAGAGTACTCTTTTTACTTTTGTACTTTTTTCCTTCCTTTTGCTTTTGACTTATTTTAATAGCTAGCTAGTCATGTGAGAGGGGCTGATTACCCTTATAAAACCGGCCCCATTAATAATACAAGCTAGGAGCATTTTTCATCTTTTACAGAAAACGCTCGTTAATTTACCGGGTTTTAGCACTCACTAACCGGGCTCATTTTCTAGATTTTTCTCGTTTCTAATGGTTCTTAAGCTTCCATTAATGTTTAATTGTATTTATTTGATGAACTATAATTTTACGGGTTCATTTGACCACTCAAAGTCACATTTTCGGGTTTTCTTGAAAAACGTGCGCTAAAGCTTTATTAGCATTTTTATTTCATTTCATGGATCCGTTTTCTTCAGGAATTGTTCCCGTATATTAATTAGGCCTAAATAAGCCTTAGGAATCGATCTAAGACCTTGTCGAGGTCGTATTCCTCCTACGGTCACATAACGCTCATTTTTGCGTTTTTCACTTTTTAAGCGTTTTCTCTTTTCTTTTGGATTTATTTTTCTTTGCCAAAATTCTTTAGGCACTATTAGGCCCTTAAATACCATATTAGAATTATTTAATCACCATAATTAAGTTCGGGGTATTTCAGAGAGTGTTAATTATTTACTACTCTCGTTTAGTCAGTTCTCGTATTACATTTCTCTCGTATAACGTTTCTTGTATACGGTTTTCCTTTTTAATTACAACTTGCCAATTATATATATTGTGTGTGTGTATATATATATTGGATTTTAATATATATATTATATATATATATATATATATATATATATATATATATATATATCTAAGAGGAGTAATATATTATAATTGTCACATTTGGAATTATAAGAACACACACAATATATATATAATATATATATATATAATATATATATATATATATATATATATATATATATATATATATATATATATATATATATATATTACTCCTCTTAGTTATATGTATACATAAATATTACATACTCTTACAATTGTTTATATGACATGTTTTATTCTTTCAAATGTCATATAATTATCTCATTAAACCTTATGCTATTTTTCTACTATGTCACACATAGATTATGCCCTTATACACCAATATTTCATTTATT
>CM041783.1:92028326-92282497 GCA_023374045.1 Limonium bicolor | reverse complement strand
CTTAAGAAAATGGAGAAGCTAATGAGCTCTTCAAACTTGATTTTCCTCCATCAATGGAGTTTCCTCTTGGCACCAAAATGGAGCTTTGAAGGATTTGAAAAGATAGAAAGATAGGTCTTGGCCTAACTAGGAGAAATCTATGCTTACTTTTCGATTGGAGCTAAAATGAGTGTTTGGTGAGCAATTGAGGATGAGGGTGCCATGGCTGTAGCTTGGAACGGTTTTCCACTGGGAGAGAGCAGAATAATACGATGGAGGAAGAGGGAAATGAAGAGAAGGGAGGAAAGAGGTAGCTAAAGTAAGATATTTTGCTTTATAAAAGGTGAATAGTGAATTTACTGACTTTCCCACCTCTTTCCTTACTTACTACCACATGTGGTGTGTTACCACTTCAAAAACAGCCGCCCCCCCTTTAATAATAAGAGACTTTTGGTCTTTGTTGACCAATTTATTGACTTATGTTGACTTAAGCTTAATTTGGGCACTATTTGGCACTATTCACTAATTAGTGCACATATTCGTGAAATTTTTGGTTTCCCATTGATTTAGGCTTCCTAATGTGATACTAATTAGTACACATGTTGATTAAAGAGTAATGATGGACATTTAGCCACTTAAAACCCAATTCTAAGACAATTTCTCAAAAATGTGCTTTAAGACTTCTTAAAGCACATTTTGTGTTTTAACTTGTTTTCAAGCTTGGTTTTCTTTGATAATTGATTTAAAATGACCATTAGAATATTACTAAGGTCTTATCATGATATTTGGGTACTCACCCAAGTCTCTCCAAGCTTAGAGCACATTTTTGCCCTAATTGCCCTTAAGGCACTTTTTGTGTTTTCCTTGGTTTAAATTGTCTACCAATCTTTCTAAGGAATATTTTAGCCATTCTACATCATGATTTGATGTTTACTTAGCATACTTAGGTTTGGGGTATTTCAATCTACCCCCCTTAAAAGGACTTTGTCCCCAAAGTTCCCATGTATCTTATCTCATTAGAATACATGTATCACCGCATTCCTCAGATCATATAGATCATACTTCTGTATACTTAATCTCATTGGATCATTAGATCTGCCACATTCTTATACTTAAATATCACACAACATGCTTAAGCATGTATAGCACTCAAAATTCTCCTTGTTTCTTTTGATGATTAAAACGTTCACATAACTTCCAACGTATTCTCCCATGTCACCGGTCCGTAGACAATGGCTCATTCGTCCTCGTCACCATGGGCCAGAATACAAAACACGCTGCTCTCCCCATGTCACCGGTCCGAAGACAAAGGCTCGTGCGTCCTCGACTTCATGGGCGAGACTCAGTAAAAAGGTAATCCTTTTTACGAGGTCATGTGAGGAATAATTCCTCTAATTAAAAATACAACCAACTCCAAATTCATTTTATCCTAAGGCCTCTATTCTTAGTGTGATTTAATTGTGACCACAGGTAGGGAGTTTCAGGAATTATCCTACCCTGATGTGATCAGCATCAGTGTAGAACCATCCTTCCACTCCAATTTGTGTTGGTTTCCCTTGATCCCTAGAAAATCAAGTTCCACCTCCCACGTCATTTTCAAACATCCAAATAATTCACTCATATCCAATTTTTCTATCTTTTTAGTTCTTCTAATCATAATCAATACATCTCCAAAGTGTGGACTCAGTCCATCAAACATTCCAAATTCATTTCTTAGTAATTACCTCATGACTTAAATTCCTACTAAGTTCTATAACTGTCCCATACCAATTCTCACTTTAATACCCCGGATCTAAAAATGGCGATTTAATTACTCTAATAAAATTATTAAAGGCCTAATTGTGCCTAGAGAGTATTGGTAAAAGAAGAATAAAACCAAAAGTAAAGAGAAAACGCTTGAAAAGCGAAAAACGCTAAAATGCGCATCAAAAGAAAATAAGAGATATATGATCTCGTAAGGGTCCGAGATGGATTCCTAAGGCTTAGTTAGGCCTAATTATTATACGGGAATGATTCCCGAAGAAAACGGATCCAAAAAATGGATTAAAACGCTAAATAAGCATAAAAGCACGTTTTTCTAGAAAGCCCGAAAACGTGACTTTAAGTGGTCAAACGGACCCGTAAAAATTATAGTTGATTAAATAACTATAATTAAGTATTAATGGAAGCTTAATAACCATTAAAATTAATTAAACGAGAAAATTCCGGAAAACGGACCCGGTAAGTGAATAGTGACGAAACCGGGAGACGAAACGCGTTTAATTTGAAAAGACGAAAAACGACCCGGGCTATTAATTAATGTGGGCCGGTTTTAATTAATAAGTGTACACCCATTAATAGCTTGCTAGCTATTAAGTAATAGCAAGACAAATAAGTAAATAAAGCAATAGTATAAAGTAAAAGTAAAAAGTAAGTTACTTACCTTCTCACCTTCTCTTTTCTTCATTCACGGTTTGCTCCAGAAGTTGCAAACTTCTTCTTCTTCCTCTGTAACTCGCGAGACCGAACAGCACACCTCCCTCCTTGTCTCACCTCTATCTTGCTCATCCCTCCACCAAATCACATGAAATTTGTACCGTTGAACTCCTCTCGGTGAGAGCTTCGGTTTCCACCCAATTAAAAACCGATTCTTCCATCTTCATTTCCATTGACGTTGGAGCTTTTGAAGCTTGAAGAGTTGGTTCCAACCCTTCTTCTCCTTCTTAGTGCCTTAAGGTATTGATAAGTAAGTATTTAGACCATTTCAAGCTTATTCTTCCATTTGTGAGATTTTTTTTCCCTCACGTTGAAAACCCTCCTCATTTCAGTCGATCCGTATGTTTTTGTGGGGGGGTTTGGAAACTTCTTCGATTGATTGTCAAGCCATCCTCTTGGACTTTCTAAGGTAATACCTAAGATAAGCTTCAAAAACTAGCTCCTTAAAATACTAGTTCTTGTGTGGAGAATGTGAATTAATAAAGTTGTTTTGTGTGAATGGGCGAATGAGATTGTAGCTAGCAATCTGTACTCCCTTGGGTGGTGTGGAAACAAGAAAATAAAGAGAGAGCAAGAGAAAGAGGAAGAAGAGGAAGAAAACCGAAAACAAACAAGGTAAAGCTCACCTTGTGTGGATTTTATTTGACTTGTAAAACATATTTGAGAATTGATTTAATGTTCTTGAATTGGTGTAGTCATGGTACTACAATATTGTGTGGGAATGAGAATGTTTAATGTTGTTTAAGTGTGAGAAATAAGGTTGGGAACTAAGCTAGTTTAGATGGTGAATAAATGGGAATTTGATGTGGTTTTGATGTTTAAACCAAACAGGGGAGAAGAAGTGCTTGTGAGTTGATTTTAGTGTGGTGGAAATGCTTAGTAAAGCAAGTAAGTGCTGTCAAAATTTCCTAGGGATGTATGGACTTGAGTGTTCTATTTAAAGGAAGAAACTAGGAGTGTTTAAGAGATTTAAGTGAGTGGTTAATGGTTTGGGAAACCAAACTTTGAAGGAGAGTGTGTTAGGAGTAAAAAGAATGCCATGTGAGTGCTTGGAATGGCATCAGTAAGTGAGGTTTGAATGGTTTAAAGATGAAACCAAATCTGTTACAAGTCTTGTAACATAACAGAGAATAACTAGCCTTGTAAGTGTGTAAGAATCTAAGTAAAATTAACTAGATTGGTGGGTGTACTTGGTGCTTGGTTTAAGGTGGTTTAGGTGGGTAATTAAGTGCTAAAACATGTAGATTACAAGTGGGAAAGATTAGAAAGACAATGGTGAAAGAATGAGGTTGTAACAGATTTGGAAAATGCCAAATCTGTAAAATCTGTAGCAGGGTCCGGGACCTAGTCCATGGACAAAGTCCCGGACCACCCCCTGTTTTCATACCGAGAGTTCAATGCCCACTTTGGTCCGGGACTTAAGGTGAGGACAAGGTCCCGGACCACCCCATTTAAATATGCCGAGACTGAACATCCATGCTGGTCCGGGACTTGGGATAGGGACAAGGTCCCGGACCATAGTATAAAAACAACCCGAGAGTTACAACCAGCATTGGTCCGGGACTTAGGGTAAGGACCAAGTCCCGGACCACCCCCAGAAGCCTACAAAGAGTATTTTAAAGGTTGTAAATGATGGGGGTTTGAATGTTAAAGATGTTATAAGATGTTAAGGCCTTGTTTGGTGAGATGTAAAAGCCCTGAGAAGTGTTAAAAAGTGTTAGAAGTGATTGAGAAGTGAGAACTCAAATTAACAAAAGTAAAACCGAGATAACGAGATAACAGGGTAAGTACGGGAGTAGCATTTAATAATGTACCGTATGAGCTTAGTATTAATAATAATGTTTGAAACATTATCAGAGAATCGTGCGTGACCCGAGCATGGTGAGATGACACGGTAAAAGTAAAAACCTCGGTGAAAGGTATGATCTTCTCATACTCCGCGTGCTAACCGAGTTACGTTGATTTGTGTGTTTGTGTGCTGGCTTAATCAAGATTAAAGCATGAAAATAATCCCTTGTTTGATTATGTATGCCTTGTTGTATGTTGAATGAGCTAACATACTTGTATGCCGGTGTGGTCTAACATAGTGAATGGACCGACTCGTAGTGAGCAACGTTTGGCTAGAGACCCATAGATCGGGTCGATGCTTATGATAACGAAAACGTGCAAACACACAAACTATCCGTTAAAGTATAACGATAACGCAAACATATGAACTCCCTAGAATGTGAGGAGAAGTACGGGTTGAGTAAATACCCGATAATGGTTAGAAAACCACATTGAAACAATCCACGAAACAGATGAGAGTGGAAAGATAAGTGAACCTCCTTCAAGAGGATTTAAGATAGTTCGAAGATGTGAACCAGTGAAGAAGGTAAAAGAGACCTGAGGGATTAGTAACTCCCTTGAGACATGGTCGACCTCCTATATGAGGATTTTACCTGGTATATGCAAGTAACCGAAAGTATGAGTAAAGTAAATGTATGGGTAACTCTTAAAACCTAAGATTTACCGAACTAAAGTAATGTTCCCAAGTCATTAGAAACATCAAGTGTGATGCTTCTAGACTAATATACATGATATTATTATAACTCCGAGAGAGGAGTGTATGGGAACGAGAGTAGTCCGAGAGTAGTCGGACCTAAGTAAAAGAGATAGGATCTAAGAGAGAGTTCCGTGAGCTAGTTGAACCTTCCCACCATTCTAGACCCAGAGTAGGGTCAAAACCGGGGAAGTAAGACTATGCTAGAGAGCCATGAGTTTTGGCCTAAGTATGTATTAAGAGTAACAAGCGTGACGTAGGAGACCTGTAGTGTCTCGAAATCTACAAGAGCTTGAGTATAAATAACCCAAGAGTGTGGGTGAGATAATGAGTATAAATAACCCAAGAGTGTGGGTGAGATAATGAGTGTAAATAACCCAAGAGTATGGGTGAGATAATGAGAATAAGTAACCCGAGAGTGTGGGTGAGTATAGTACGAGTAGCCCAAGAGAATGGGTGTGTATATGAATAAGTAACCCGAGAGAGCGGGTGAGGTATTGAATAAGTAAACAAGGCATAGTGAGGAATAACCCTCAAGGCCTAAGAGTAATCAAATACAACTAACAACCTTGTTATGTTAGTTAGGAATTGTGTTCCATGATTGGATGTAGATTCCTTGAGCATTACATGTACTTATTGTGTTGCTATGATGCATGTTGTTGTCTAAAATGAACTCCATGTATATCCGACTAAGTGGTCGGCGTACCCCGGTTAGCGCTCGGGGTGCGAATTTCATATGCAGCGTTAAGCTGAGCCCCTAGGGGCGATGTTTTTATTTTACGGGTACACCGAAGATGTTACCGTTCGAGAGTAGGACGAGGTCGGTGGGTTACATGGGTAGTAGTTTTAATTACTTATGTATTGAAGGAGGTGTAAGACCGAATATGTTGTCGGCATCCATTTATTGTAGTCTCGGTAGTAAAGAAATGATTTGAGTATTGTATTTGTGTTGTGTACTCGGTTGTTCCAGTTCATCAGACCGTTACGGTATGTAAGGAAGGCCTGGTTAGCCATATGGGTGGCTATTGGCGTTGTTTCACCCCTCGTTGTAATTAGAGTTCCGCTGCGTGAGTAAGAGTAATTGGTGACAACTTATGAGGTAATGACGAGCTTAACGGTTGGGGTGTTACAAAAATGGTATCAGAGCGAAGTATCGCTCTGATGACTGGAAATACCGAGCTTAGGAAATACCGAGTTAGGAATTAGAGACTTAGGGCTATGGGTTGAGTGGTAGCGTGAGAGATGCGCTAGTTAGGAACTTCCAGTATGATCTGGATACCTACAATACCAAACCCGCCCTCCACAACCCCCGTATTAAAAGTTCGGGAAAGAACGCCAGAGAGACGGGGAAACCCGATCTGGCAGTGGTTAAATATTTCATTCTGAACCAGAACCTGTCATGCGGTAGATCCCGAGAACCGGAAATCCAAGAGATGGATCCCGCTGAAATGACAATAACTGCATGCAATGACGGAAGGTCGAGACATCCTAATCCAAGGAGACCAGAATTTGTGGCAGCCTGGGGCGACATGCTTAGCAGTCGCGAGAACCCAGCTGGTCGAGCAGCAGTGAGAAGGATGCACCAATCGTGCGACCAGACGGACTTATGAGAACTAACGAGAACCGGGACACATGTCTACGGACCGCCATAGTTAAATAATACCACCAACGGTATACCTATTTACTAAGAATCTAGTCAAAGGTAGATGCACCCACCCTGCCACACCCAAAGAGATTGCAATACTTATTTGATGCAGCTTAGACAGCTACGAGCATAACTACGGGATATACCCGAATAGGACTACAGAAGTAGTACCTAAATAAGTTAAACCTCGGTAACCACAGTAAAGACGTGGGAGCGAGCAACGAGGTAAAGCAAGAATTAAAGTAATTAAGGAACTCCGAGAATGGAAAAGCACCTAAATGAATGACAGTCATGTCAAGAGGAATAAGAAGCAGCTCCAAGGAGCAGTTATCCAATTAAAGGATCAAGGAAGAGCCGATAAGGCTACCAAATACAATGTGAACAATACCGTGACCGGTATGAGTTAACCCAAAAACCGCCAGTACCGCGCACTTGCCACGGCAAGTGCAGTAATAGTGGGACTAATAAGAAGAGCTTTGACAAGCGACCAGTACATAGCAAGTACCAAGACGGCAAGAGAAGCCAATATAGCACCACAAACCCTAAGAAATTCTGAAACGAAACCTTGGAAAGGCCTAAAGGCCTGACCACTGTATAAAAGAACATACCAGTCTGCAAGAAGTCAGACTTTGGTAAGAAGCAACCGGCATTGAAATGCCGTGGAGATTTTACTTTCAACTCAAATTTTTCTTTCAAACAGAGAATTTTCCAAAAACCCCCAAATTTTTAAAAACCAAACCAGAGAATCACGGTAAGTTATCATAGGACGATATAAGAGGAGTTGGCAACAGAATACTTCACTTAGGCGTGTGACCGACACTACGGTGTACTAAACGAGACATGGAACGACCGCACTCCCAAGGAGCTTGCGGGCCTGACAGACCAATTATGAGTTAGTCGGGTAAGTGGCAACGTATCAATAAGATACTCCATGTATGTATACAAGTAGAGTACGGAACACGGGAAGTAGCCCACTCCATACTACGGACGAAAGAGCCAATCCAAACCAAGACAGTTGGATATCTCGAAGTATCAAAGAACACAAAGAAGTTTACGAAGCTAAGGAGCCTAGAAACCAGTAAGGTAACGGACCTAAGGACATAGCGTGGAGAAGTGCTAGAAGCACAGAGCATTAGGTATAGACATTGGATATGCCTTAGGAAATACATAATGACTGGAGTGAATACTAGTGTAAACAATACGGCGAATGCCTAAATGAACTTATTGATGTACGATAAACGGGATAGAATTCCCACATTATACCTCACTGAAGAGAATAATGACCTGACCCAGAAGGTATTAGAAAGTACCAATAACGGAAGACATTACAACCCTAAACGGGATAGTCAAGTATATAACCGCAAGGCAGAGTAAGGAACTGAACATAACCATAAGTACAAGCCAGATGTAATGGCATTGCTCAGTAACACCCAGGAGCAATCTGAGAAGGGTGCCAGAGTCAACAGTAGTTGAACAAAGCATCGTGTTGAAAACACAAGTGTTAAAGAGAACACTCGGGTAGAACCCGAAGGGATCCCACGTAACACGGGGTACCCTAGATTGCCAGAAGGCATGAATTAATATCAAGAAACTTAGAGGGACTTCCATGTACGGAAGTGTGGTAAGACAACCATATCAAGAGCCCAGAAATACCTCCTAACCATTTAATGGCATACGGAGAAGCAGAAACCTATATAAACAGCCCGCACGGAGCATGACTCGAGGCAAGGTGGCTTGTTAGGCGATAGAACCAACTACAATTCGTAGATTCAAACATTGCAAAACATATGCATTAAGGCATAAGAGTTATTGTGGAGCACGAACCACTACCTTAGAGTGGGGACACCACTTGTTATTGTGGAGCCTACGGAGCGGTAATTGCGTGAATCCTCCAGAGAAAGGCTACCACCTATGTATGTAATGTGAAACCATTAAAGCGGTGTAATTAAACCTGAGCATGTGTATATTGCCAAGGAGTATTTGAAATCAAATAGTCTGTAGAAAGGCTTGATAGCAATGGAAGGAAACCAAGAGAGTAATCGGATTAGTAGTAAACACTGTATGTGTGCAGTATGAATTGCAGAGTAAACGATGCGCAGTAAGCGTAAAGAGTTTGGAGTAATATATTTTATTGAGCCAAATGAATGGCAAGCCATAGTATAAATGGCATGAGTACATGAGCGGAAGCTAAAGTAGTAGCGGATGCCATATAAGCGAATGTTGTAATGAGTAGAGCATGAAACACAGTAACAGATAATGATACGGAGCTGATGAGAAAATGTGGTAAAGGAGACATAATCATTCCTATCTCATGAGAGATTTACTGTCAAGGGTTTACGCTTCTGCACTCTGTATGACTGAGTGTTTTGGTATTGCACTTGTGCGGTAATGATCGAGTGAGAGAGCCAGGAATTGAGAAATGTCAACGAAGCCTGTTGAGTGAGAATCTAAAGAAATAACCGTGCGGCCTTTGGCCAAAGATGCACGAAGAATGTGGGCTGTAACCCACAGGTCCCAGGACCGATGAATGGTTAATGCAGAGAAGTATGAAGGAGGAATTGTTTTACAGAAATAAATGAATAAACATAATTGAGAAGCACTGTTAAACGAGAAAGCACTACATACTGAGTAGTAGCTTGATCTCAACCGACAATAAGTCGGAAAAAGGTAAGTGAATAACCACGAAGGTATACAGAGTATACAAAATAGATTTCCAAAAGCTGGAGATAAAATCTATAACCCATCGAATTCGCATACGGTAAGAGATACCAAGCGACGATTGAAATACATTGAGAATACCAAAGAGCGAGTTAAGCTCTAGTTATCAGGTCACGTAGCTGAAACTAGTGGGCCGTAATTCAAGGTTAAGTATACCTGGCAAACTTGATTGAAGCCTTATAGGCAAGAACCGAACCCGGTTATAAGTTAAGTAACCGCATTAAAGTTAAAACACTTCATAATACTTGAATTAGTAAACCAATGTTCAGTGATAACATATGGTTGGTTACGCGGGCGTAACCCCTTTTAAGGGGGGTAGGGTGAGAAACCGCTTAGAGTATGTTTTATGTATTGGTGCGTAAACTACTATGTGCATGGCACAAAGAAAATTGTTTTGATGTTTGGACCTCATGTTACATAAACATGTGTACCCATTCATTGTGTAAGTATAAGTATTGTGCATGAGAGATGCAAGTAACGAGTAAGTATTGTGCATGAGAGATACAAGTAATGAGTATGTAATATTTATGAAAAGGGGAGTAGAGAGACTCCTAGGGAATGAGAATCCCTATAGTATATGTCTAGTGAGATTAGACATGAGATATTATGAGTATGAATCGGTATGGAACCGGTGTATAACCTAGTAGGAAGTGAGTTTCCCCTAGGTAATTTTATTTGAGAATGATTGATCGAGTGAGTTCCATCCTTTGGAGTTGTATGTTTTAAGCTTTAAATTGAGTAACAATTTGAGAAAATGAGCTATGAGTTGCTTAGGTAAGTAAGCAAAGTAGATCAAGAATAATGGATGACCTAAGTTTTAGGAATTAGAGATAAACTTTAAAATGGTATGTTTTGTGAATATAACTAGAAAGAGTAAAAGATAGAAAACAAAAATGTTTGACTATCTGATTGCCTGAAACTGACGTGGGAGGTGGAACTTGATCTGCTAGCGATCAAGGGAAACCGAACACAAATTGGAGTGGAAGGATAGTTCAACACTGATGCTGATCACATCAGGGTTAGATGATTCTTGAAGCTCCCTATAGTGGTCACATGTAATCACGCTAAGAAAGATACAACTACCATAAATCTGATTTTTAGTTGTGTGATGTTTTAAAAAGAATTTTCAAACAGATTTTGAAAAAGAAATTTCTTCAAGTATGAAGATGGAAATGAAACTAGTTTTTAAACCGCTATCACCCACCGATGGCTACGGCCTTAAGTCTTGATGACCGGTAGGACGGTGGGCGTGTACTAGTTTTGAAACCATTGCACCGTATGTGTGGCGGTCCTAAGTGACCGGTTGGGGCGGTGACAGTGTGTGATTTTTCCAAAGGCAGCGGGACGGGGAGAGTACCCTGAGATGTTCCTGTGTTGAGTGAGTCAACCAGAGTGCCTGAGGATGTATATGTGTAACGTTTTGATCAGAACCGAAGGGACCGTGGGCCAGAGAGAGTAAGTGCCCATTTGTCATGAAACGGCCGTGAACCAGAAGGAGTAAGTGTTCAACGTGACCGGTACCTGAGGGATCAGTAGTATATTACTCAACTTGGATTCGAGGACTGTAGTGCCTTCTTGTCTTCGGACCGATTCCATGGAGAGAGTACAAAAAGTATTTTTGATTGCTATACATGTTGTGATATATGTGTGGTATGTGTAGTTTGAAATAAGACGGACTTGTGGAGTCTGTAAGGTTATACATGTATTATAACCTTGGCATAGTACGCCCATGAGAGTAACCATTTAGATTCACCAACTTTGAGGACAAAGTTCCTAAGGGGGGTAGATTTTAATACCCCGGATCTAAAAATGGCGATTTAATTACTCTAATAAAATTATTAAAGGCCTAATTGTGCCTAGAGAGTATTGGTAAAAGAAGAATAAAACCAAAAGTAAAGAGAAAACGCTTGAAAAGCGAAAAACGCTAAAATGCGCATTAAAAGAAAATAAGAGATATATGATCTCGTAAGGGTCCGAGATGGATTCCTAAGGCTTAGTTAGGCCTAATTAGTATACGGGAATGATTCCCGAAGAAAACGGATCCAAAAAAATGGATTAAAACGCTAAATAAGCATAAAAGCACGTTTTTCGAGAAAGCCCGAAAACGTGACTTTAAGTGGTCAAACGGACCCGTAAAAATTATAGTTGATTAAATAACTATAATTAAGTATTAATGGAAGCTTAATAACCATTAAAAATAATTAAACGAGAAAATTCCGGAAAACGGACCCGGTAAGTGAATAGTGACGAAACCGGGAGACGAAACGCGTTTAATTCGAAATGACGAAAAACGACCCGTGCTATTAATTAATGGGGCCAGTTTTAATTAATAAGTGTACACCCATTAATAGCTTGCTAGCTATTAAGTAATAACAAGACAAATAAGTAAATAAGCAATAGTAAATAGTATAAAAGTAAAAGTAAGTTACTTACCTTCTCACCTCTCTTTCTTCATTCACGGTTTGCTCCAGAAGTTGCAACTCTTCTTCTGCTCTGTAACTCGCGAGACCGAATAGCACACCTCCCTCCTTGTCTCACCTCTATCTTGCTCATTCCTCCACCAAATTTCACACGAAATTTTTACGTTGAACTCCTCTCGGTGAGAGCTTCGGTTTCCACCATTAAAAACCGAGCTCCCATTCTTCATTTCCATTGACGTTTGATAAGTGTCCAAATGAGCATGTTTTATAGGTGTATTTCATATATTATATCAACACTTTTCTTGCTCATTTCTCCACTTCGGTTAGTTTTCCTCTAGTTTATGTTTTATTGTTTATCTCACAAAATTATTGGTTTAACATGAGGAAAACCAAGCTGGAAGTAAAGTAGACGAAGAGACGAACGCATAGACGCAAACGGCTCAGAAAACGGAGTCCAAACGAAGAATCTAGAGCCGGTAGAAGAGAGTCACGCGAGGAGCACACAACAGAGGTGTGTCCGCCCCTGCAACCGCCTAGGGTTAGGCGGACAACACCCTGCAACCGCCCTAGGAACCGCCTGACTCACAGGCGGACAAAAGAGCACAATGCAACCGCCTCTCCTTTGCGCGGTTGTGCAGGCGGACGGCCACTCGCGGGCAGCAAAGGCAACCGCCTCTCCTTGGCGCGGTTGTGCAGGCGGACGCTAGCAGGAGCAGAGGCAACCGCCTTGTTTTCAGGCGGACGTCAAGGGCGGACACGTGTAAATTCCGGATCTGAGGCGCGCGAACAGTTTTCTTCTTCGCGCGCCCAACTCGCCCACTGTCTCTGCAACTTATCCATCTACCCCATCACGCGTTGATCTCTGTCCCCTGCAATAAATGAAGCAATCAATGCTCAATCAAGCTCTTCTATTTTTGCCTCCTCCAATCCTTTATATAAACCAACACCATAACTGCAAAACAAACACACTATGTACGTCCACAGGCTGAAGAAATCAAACAACACCACACTCCATTCTCTTCCAATTAATTCCTCCCGTAGCACCACAATTCTCCATCTTTTATTTATTCTCACCATTTCACCACATTCACGTACGTACTCAAACACTCAAACAGAAGTAGTATTTTACAAAGAGAGAAAAGAGGCAGGCGAGTGCAGACCCGTTATTCGCAGGCAGTTCCTGAGTAATGAATATTTCAGTCTCTACTCTGTTTTTATTTCTGTCAATGTCTGAGTAATCTCATAATTGTGCTTAGGATGGGTGTTTAACCCAAAATAACTTAGCGTATTTATAATACCGAGTTTGCTTATAAATATTTGTTTTGTCTCTCTCTATTATTAAATGTTTAAGAACTGATCATTTTTACTCATTTACGGTTTCTCTAATTTCAATGATTTTGTAAAATTAGAGAATAGACCACAAAGAGAGACAAACGTTAGATATTATCTCCTTGATTAGCAGATAAAATCCATCGCTGTTATAAAAGAATTCTCACTTTAAGCTAATTAATGATTTTAGACTTTTTCTGATTGTAAGAAGTTTAATGAATTAATTAAGAGCTGTCCTTATCTATGATTTAGAAAGGCCACAAGATAAATTCTTAACAGACAAATAAGAGCAAACTAGGATTATAATTATTATCTGAGTTATAATTTGGCGATGTCACCTCCCTTAGCACATTTACCATCCACTTAATTCATAACTGTTTTTACTGTTTTTATTATTTCTTTAATAATCCAACAACAAATCAAGCTTGCCTCCGGCTAAACCCCTTTTACAGTTTTCTTTTAACTACCTAAACTAGGATAATTGAACAATCTCCTTGTGGATACGACACTTGTTTTACTACTACGAATAGGTACACTTGCCTAATAGTTTGTTATAATTCTATATTAATTATAGTGTAGTTTTATCCCAACAAGTTTTTGGCGCCATTGCCGGGGAAATTGATTCCATCAATTTCCCTAGTTTCTGGTAGTTCACTCGCTATATAGTAATAATCTGTTAATACTATTAAATTGTTAATCTTGGACATCTGAATTGGACATCGGACTTCGGACCTGACTTGGACATTTGACTTCGGACTTTGGACAACTAACTTCTAACAACTTAAAATTTCTTGTCATTTCGTTCCATTGTCCCTAACTACTAACTTAAAATTTCCTGTCATTTCGTTCCATTGTCCTTAACTTTTCGTTCCATTGTCCTTAACTTTTCGTTCCATTGTCCTTAACTTTTCATTTCCATTGTCCTTAACATTTCATTTCCATTGTCCTTAACATTTCATTTCCCCAGTATACTAACTTATAATTTCTGTCATTTAATTTCCCTTGTCATCTTATTTTCTGTCATATTACTCTTGTTAAAAAAAAAAATCAAAAAATAATATATATCTGTGTGTTTATCAACCTAACCCATATCTCTGCCTTTCTTATTTTATTTACTAACTAATTTTGCAGCTTCTGACAAACCACAAGTTATCTTCTGTGCATGCCAAATACTCGAACCCGAGGCTCTCCACCAATCAGCCCGAGCCCCGAACCCGAGCGCACTTTATTACAAGCACAAAGAAACCTGAGAAACCAAGCCATGGCCAATAACGAAGTTATAAATGAAATTGACCATGCAAATCAACCAGAACACCGTGCTCTCTCTGACTACCACCAACCGAATACCGAAGGAAGAGCATCAGCTATAGTTCTCCCCGAACTAACACCAGAAGAAGCCGGACGATGGGTTTTCAAAACCCACTACATCACCGCCGTCCGGGATCTAGGCAAGTTTAGTGGAGCGAACCCAGATGAAGCCCCAAATCATCTGAGTCTCTTCCTAGACTTCTGCAATTCCTTTGGTCAAACCGGCAACGTCAAAGAAAGAATCCGTCTACAACTTTTTCCTCACTCGTTGTCGGATTCAGCAAACAGGTGGTATCGAAGCCTTCCCTCCCGATCAATCACCACATGGCTTCAAATGGCCCAAAAATTCCTTGCCAAATACTACCCAACCAGTAGAACGAGGCAATTGATCGGTGAAATCAATACTTTCTGTCAGGAGCCGGGAGAAACGTTGTACGACGCATGGGACAGGTTTAAGGATATGCTAATGAAGTGTTCTCACCATGGTCTTGACGATCAATCCCTCTGCCTGTCATTCTTCAACGGTCTGGATGATGGGAACCGACTACTTGTCAATTCCTCTGCAGGAGGGAGTTTCATGATGAAATCTCCTAAAGAAGGAATGGACCTTCTCGAAACCATGACGAGCAATACGAGACAGTGGACGAGATCCAAAGGAAGAACACCACGAGCAGCAGGCCTACTCCATGTTGAGCCTACAGATCATTTATCGGCTCAGATCTCGTCCCTTACAAAGATGGTGGAAAAGCTAACGACATCACAAAACGAAATTGTAAAAACAATAGCTTCCCCACCTACAAGTTCATCGTCAGTTCCACCTACAGAAGGATGTGCCATATGCGCCGGTCCTCATGAAACCCCTCAGTGCGAAGGTAAAGGACAGTACGAGGATGCAAACTTCATAGGAAACCGTCCCGGTAATTCCTACAACAACAACTTCAACAACAACTATCCATGGAGAAATCACCCGAATTTCTCATGGAAGAATAATGATCAAAACCAAGGAGGTCAGAACAACAATTCAAATACCTATCAGGGGAACAGACCCCAACCAAATTCTAATATAGGTTATCGAGCACAAGGTGCCCCTCCAGGTTTCCAGCAACAACAACAACCATCGTCAACCTCTTCTGATCCAAATGAGGAATTCAGGAACTTAATGAAAGGATTCATGACTACGACTCATACCCGACTCGTGGATCAAGAAGCCACTAACAGAAGGGTTGAAGCCCAGATACAACAAACCAACCAACAGTTGGAACAAATCAGCCAACAGCTTGCACAAAGGCCACCTGGTGCCTTCCCTAGTCAGCCAAATCCAAATCCAAGGGAACAGGCCAAGGCAGTGACGTTAAGAAGTGGTAGGCCGCTCAACTCATCTCCTCCCCGAGATGAAACTGATAATCAAGAGCAGCAAGCTCATGAACCTCAAGAAAATTCAGCAGAAGAACAGAAAGATGCTGAAGAAGCCCCTCCTCCTACAAAAAATACTTCCAAGGAGAAGGAGTCTCCTGAATCTACTCCTTCCCCTCTCACAAAAATTCTTCCCCCACTTCCTTTTCCAAACAGAATCAGAAAGAAAAATTTAGATGAACAGTTTGGAAAGTTTCTATCTCACTTCAAGAAACTGACGATCAACATTCCTTTTGCCGATGCTTTAAAACAAATGCCAATATACGCAAAGTTCATGAAGGATATCATCACCAACAAAAGATCGTTGCAGGAAGTGGAAACTGTACACCTTACACAGGAAGTGTCAGCAGTACTTCTCAAGAGTCTCCCTCCGAAACTTGGAGACCCAGGTTTGCCAATTATTCCATGTTCAATTGATAATGTTGATTGTGGTAGTGGGTTATGTGATCTAGGAGCTAGTATCAATTTAATGCCACTGTCAACTTTCAACAAACTTAAAATTGGTAAATGCGAACCAACTTCTATTCAATTACAATTAGCAGATAGATCTTTAGTATTCCCAAAAGGAATAATAGAAGATTTGATTGTTACTGTAGGAACCTTTGTGTTCCCCGCTGACTTTATTGTAATTGACATGGAAGAAGACACTAGGGTGCCCTTAATCTTAGGACGACCTTTCATGAGAACTGCAAGAGCACTAATCGATGTTGAAAAAGGAAAAATCATTTTAAGGCTGCATAACGAAACTTTAGAATACGACATGTCCAAGGTTGTTAAGAAACCCGCTCATTTAGAAGATACCTTTTCCATAGACGTTGTCGACTCTATTGTGCAGGATAATTTATCTGCTATTATCCGTAATGACGCTCTTGAAAATGCTTGTCTGAAATCTGTGATAACCGATTAGTATACCCTGACACAATCCAAATGGTAGCAGCTCTGGATAGAATAAAATCATACAAGAAACCACGCTACCCACCACCAGAACCATTAGAGCTTTCCACTCAGAAGTTACCACCATCCATTGAACAACCCCCTCTCGTAGATCTGAAACAATTGCCATCACATCTGAAGTATGTTTATCTTTCTGATTTTTGTACTTTGCCTGTTATTTTTCTTCATCCCTAACAAGTACACAGGAAGAACAGCTTGTGAAGATCCTTCAGAGCCACAAGAAGGCAATAGGCTGGTCCATTTCGGACATTAAAGGTATCAATCCCCATTTCTGCACACATCACATATACATGGAAGATACCTACAAGCCTTTAGTCCAACCACAGAGAAGGCTGAATCCCAACATGAAAGACGTAGTAAAGAAAGAGGTGCTCAAACTTCTCGACGCCGGGATAATCTACTCCATCTCCGACAGCAAATGGGTGAGCCCCGTTCAAGTGGTCCCGAAAAAAGGAGGTCTCACTGTGGTCCCCAACGACAAAGGTGATCTAATTCCTCAGAGAACCACGACGGGATGGAGAGTCTGCATCGATTACAGGAAACTGAACAGCGCAACGCGGAAGGACCACTTCCCCTTACCCTTCATCGATCAGATGCTTGAAAGATTGGCTGGGCAAGATTACTACTGCTTCTTCCTGGATGGTTATTCAGGATACTTTCAAATACCCATTGCTTCTGAAGACCAAGACAAAACCACATTCACATGCCCGTACGGGACATTTGCATACAATCGGATGCCTTTTGGTCTATGCAATGCCCCAGCAACATTCCAAAGATGCATGATGGCAATCTTCAGCGACTATCTTGAGAAGAGCATCGAAGTCTTCATGGACGACTTCTCTGTCTTTGGTCCCACTTTCGAATCCTGTCTGAATAATCTGGATGCCATCCTCGCCCGATGTGAAGAAACTAACCTTGTGCTTAACTGGGAAAAATGCCATTTCATGGTTAAAGAAGGAATAGTTCTTGGGCATAAAATATCTTCAAAAGGCATTGAAGTTGACAAAGCCAAGGTCGAAGTTATTGAAAAATTACCACCACCATCGACGGTAAAAGACATCAGGAGTTTCCTTGGCCATGCTGGGTTCTATAGAAGGTTTATCAAGGATTTCTCCAAAATTTCAAAACCTCTATGTGATCTCCTAGCTAAAGACGCCAAGTTCGACTTTACTGACAAATGCCTACAAGCCTTCAACACACTGAAAGAATGCCTCATCTCTGCCCCCATTGTGATATCACCAGATTGGAGCCTTCCGTTTGAAATTATGTGCGATGCCAGCGACTATGCCGTGGGTGCCGCTTTATGCCAAAAGAAGGAGAAGATCTTGAGAACCATCTACTATGCAAGTAGAACCCTCAACGACGCTCAGAAGAATTATTCAACTACTGAGAAGGAACTTCTAGCAGTAGTCTTTGCTTTGGATAAATTCCGATCATATCTCTTGGGAAGCAAAGTAATAATTCATACCGATCACTCCGCTCTGAGGTATCTATTTGCCAAAGAAGATGCCAAACCCCGACTCCTCCGGTGGATACTCCTACTACAGGAATTTGAGATTGAAATCAGAGACAAGCCAGGAGTGCAGAATGTAGTAGCAGACCACCTATCTCGCATAGAGGCACCAAGTGATGGCACTTCCATCAATGAATTCTTTCCAGATGAGTGCGTCTTTATGATTGGTGACACCGGTGATCCATGGTACGCTGACATGGCCAACTACCTCGCACGAGGAGTAATACCACACGGGCTAACCTACCAACAGAAAAAGAAGTTCTTTTCAGATAAAGGCATTATTACTGGGAGGATCCTCTCCTTTTCAAGGTTTGTGCAGACGGGATGGTACGAAGATGTGTGCCCCGATGAAATCACAGCATTCTACGACATTGTCACTCTCTTGAAGCAGGAGGACATCATGGGCCAGCTCGAACAGCGGCTAAGGTACTTCAATCAGGTTTTTTTGGAAAACCTTACATAAAGACTGTCATTCCTTTGTAGCCTCTGCGATGAGTGCCAAAGACTTGGGAACACCTCCAGGAAACACGAAATGCCTCTCAACATCATACTCGAGGTGGAACCTTTCGACGTGTGGGGCATTGACTTCATGGGTCCCTTTCCTTCGTCTTGTTCAAACCTTTTCATCTTGGTGGCAGTCGACTATGTCACTAAATGGGTGGAAGCTATCGCCTCTCCCACAAATGATGCAAAGGTAGTACTCAGGTTCTTGAAGAGGAACATCTTTACACGATTTGGAGTCCCACGTGCTATCATCAGTGACCAAGGATCCCACTTCTGCAATAAGCAGTTCACAGCCTTGATGACCAAATATGGAGTGAGACATAAGGTAGCCTTGCCTTATCACCCTCAAACGAATGGCCAGGCTGAAGTCTCTAACCGAGAATTGAAGTGGATCCTACAAAAGACGGTTAATTCTTCCCGAAAAGATTGGTCCCTGAAGCTGGATGATGCACTCTGGGCGTATAGAACAGCTTACAAGACGCCTATCGGCATGTCCCCATATCGACTAGTCTTCGGCAAAGCTTGTCATTTACCAGTCGAGCTTGTGCACAAATCATTCTGGGCCGTGAAAGCCCTCAACTTTGATTTCTGAGAGCAGGTGACAAAAGGAAATTCCAGCTCACTGAATTAGAAATTCGAGAGGATGCCTATGAAAATAACAATCTACAAGAGAAAGCCAAGAAGTGGCATGACAAGATGATCCTTAAGCGGGAGTTTCATGAGGGAGATTTGGTTCTGTTGTACAACTCCAGGTTGAAGTTTTCCTGGTAAACTTAAATCCTATTGGGCTGGACCATTTACTGTCTCCAAGGTCACCCCGTATGGATCCGTTGAGTTGGTGGATTCTAAAAAACACACTTTCATGGTCAATGGATCTAGACTAAAGCATTACCAGGGTGGTAATCTCGAGACAGTTGATGCTCGTACAATAAACCTACATGATACTCAGATTTGAGTACGCTTCAAAGCGTCTAGCCAAAGACGTTAAAGAAGGGCAGCTTTCCGGGAGGCAACCCGGACGAACTTATCTTTATTTGCTTTTATTCTCTTTTTAATTTTCAAGTTCTCTCTCTCAATTTTATTTTTGCTAAACTTTTAACCCCGTTTGTAGTATGGTTGCTTCTGGTGTCTTATGCAGGTGCAATTTCATGTCTACACCGCAACCAAGCTACGCTACTTGAGGCTGAAGCTCAAGTGTGGGGGAACCCTTAACACTAGCAAAAATAATCAGGGGAGTACCAGTTTCTTTAAATTATGCTTTTATTTAAATAAAATCTGCAGAGGAGAGTTTATGTGCTTAAATGATTATTCGTGAGCTTCGTGTTCTCTCTATTTTATCTACTTACCGAAAAGGCCTTCTGAAACTTCCCTTGTTTTTCTTGAACAACGAGGACATTGTTCAAATTAAGTGTGGGGGAGTGCGCCCTTTTCGGTGTCTTTTGTTTGTCAAATTCAATATCATGACCCTTTTGGGTTGTTCTCTTTAAGAACAAATATTGTTATGAATTGTGGGATAAGTGGTATAAATGGTACAAATTCAAAAATTTTAAAATTTTGATTACTTTTGAGGAGCATTTTTATGCGGTGTGACCAAATGATCTGAAATGGTTGGATTTTTATTGCTCAGGGTTCTTTCTGTCTTCTTTCTTAGGGATTGCTAAGGGGTACTTCTCTGTCAAAAAGAAAAAAATAAATAAGGGACTTGAGACACCATTGGTAACCAACAAGAGAGTTGAGTGTTCTAAATACGAAGGCTTAATGCCTACATATTATCTTCTCATCTCTTATGCAAAAGTGAAACAAATGCATAATTTATTTTTCCTTTTTTTTTCTCCTCAATGCCCATTCTTGAGAGAAGTTGGCCTTGGTAAAAGTTCTCAGTCACCTAAAAGAAACATTGAAGTACTCCGGATCATACCCCGAAACTCTAATTTTTTTTTTACCCTGAGTACACCTATGCCACCAGCAGATAATTTTCACACTCCTCAATAAGTTATAAAGATCATGAATTGTCACCTATTTATCCTACCCTTCATAATAATATTTGTTAGTATTGAGCATTTCCTATTTAATTAGGTACATGGTTTTGCTTGAGGACAAGCAAAAAGATAAGTGTGGGGGTGTGATAAGTGTCCAAATGAGCATGTTTTATAGGTGTATTTCATATATTATATCAACACTTTTCTTGCTCATTTCTCCACTTCGGTTAGTATTCCTCTAGTTTATGTTTTATTGTTTATCTCACAAAATTATTGGTTTAACATGAGGAAAACCAAGCTGGAAGTAAAGTAGACGAAGAGACGAACGCATAGACGCAAACGGCTCAGAAAACGGAGTCCAAACGAAGAATCTAGAGCCGGTAGAAGAGAGTCACGCGAGGAGCACACAACAGAGGTGTGTCCGCCCCTGCAACCGCCTAGGGTTAGGCGGACAACACCCTGCAACAGCCCTAGGAACCGCCTGACTCACAGGCAGACAAAAGAGCACAATGCAACCGCCTCTCCTTGGCGCGGTTGTGCAGGCGGACGGCCACTCGCGGGCAGCAAAGGCAACCGCCTCTCCTTGGCGCGGTTGTGCAGGCGGACGCTAGCAGGAGCAGAGGCAACCGCCTTGTTTTCAGGCGGACGTCAAGGGCGGACGCGTGTAAATTCCGGATCTGAGGCGCACGAACAGTTTTCTTCTTCGCGCGCCCAACTCGCCCACTATCTCTACAACTTATCCATCTACCCCATCACGCGTTGATCTCTGTCCCCTGCAATAAATGAAGCAATCAATGCTCAATCAAGCTCTTCTATTTTTGCCTCCCAATCCTCTATATAAACCAACACCATAACTGCAAAACAAACACACTACGTACGTCCACAGGCTGAAGAAATCAAACAACACCACACTCCATTCTCTTCCAATTAATTCCTCCCGTAGCACCACAATTCTCCATCTTTTATTTATTCTCACCATTTCACCACATTCACGTACGTACTCAAACACTCAAAAGAAGCAGTATTTTACAAAGAGAGAAAAGAGGCAGGCGAGTGCAGACCCGTTATTCGCAGGCAGTTCCTGAGTAATGAATATTTCAGTCTCTACTCTATTTTTATTTCTGTCAATGTCTGAGTAATCTCATAATTGTGCTTAGGATGGGTGTTTAACCCAAAATAACTCAGCGTATTTATAATACCGAGTTGCTTATAAATATTTGTTTTGTCTCTCTCTATTATTAAATTTAAGAACTGATCATTTTTACTCATTTACGGTTTCTCTAATTTCAATGATTTTGTAAAATTAGAGAATAGACCACAAAGAGAGACAAACGTTAGATATTATCTCCTTGATTAGCAAATAAAATCCATCGCTGTTATAAAAGAATTCTCACTTTAAGCTAATTAATGATTTTAGACTTTTTCTGATTGTAAGAAGTTTAATGAATTAATTAAGAGCTGTCCTTATCTATGATTTAGAAAGGCCACAAGATAAAATTCTTAACAGACAAATAAGAGCAAACTAGGATTATAATTATTATCTGAGTTATAATTGGGCGATGTCACCTCCCTTAGCACATTTACCATCCACTTAATTCATAACTGTTTTTACTGTTTTTATTATTTCTTTAATAATCCAACAACAAATCAAGCTTGCCTCCAGCTAAACCCCTTTTACAGTTTTCTTTTAACTACCTAAACTAGGATAATTGAACAATCTCCTTGTGGATACGACACTTGTTTTACTACTACGAATAGGTACACTTGCCTAATAGTTTGTTATAATTCTATATTAATTATAGTGTAGTTTTATCCCAACAACGTTGGAGCTTTTGAATCTTGAAGAGTTGGTTCCAACCCTTCTTCTCCTTCTTAGTGCCTTAAGGTATTAATAAGTAAGTATTTAGACCATTTCAAGCTTATTCTTCCATTTGTGAGATTTTTTTCCCTCACGTTGAAAACCCTCCTCATTTCATTCGATCCGTATGTTTTTGTGGGGGGGGTTTGGAAACTTCTTCGATTGATTGTCAAGCCATCCTCTTGGACTTTCTAAGGTAATACCTAAGATAAGCTTCAAAAACTAGCTCCTTAAAATACTAGTTCTTGTGTGGAGAATGTGAATTAATTAAGTTGTTATGTGTGAATGGGCGAATGAGATTGTAGCTAGCAATCTGTACTCCCTTGGGTGGTGTGGAAACAAGAAAAGAAAGAGAGAGCAAGAGAAAGAGGAAGAAGAGGAAGAAAACCGAAAACAAACAAGGTAAAGCTCACCTTGTGTGGATTTTATTTGACTTGTAAAACAGATTTGAGAATTGATTTAATGTTCTTGAATTGGTGTAGTCATGGTACAACAATATTGTGTGGGAATGAGAATGTTTAATGTTGTTTAAGTGTGAGAAATAAGCTTGGGAACTAAGCTAGTTTAGATGGTGAATAAATGGGAATTTGATGTGGTTTGGATGTTTAAACCAAACAGGGGAGAAGAAGTGCTTGTGAGTTGATTTTAGTGTGGTGGAAATGCTAAGTAAAGCAAGTAAGTGCTGTCAAAATTTCCTAGGGATGTATGGACTTGAGTGTTCTATTCAAAGGAAGAAACTAGGAGTGTTTAAGAGATTTAAGTGAGTGGTTAATGGTTTGGGAAACCAAACTTTGAAGGAGAGTGTGTTAGGAGTAAAAAGAATGCCATGTGAGTGCTTGGAATGGCATCAGTAAGTGAGGTTTGAATGGTTTAAAGAAGAAACCAAATCTGTTACAAGTCTTGTAACATAACAGAGAATAACTAGCCTTGTAAGTGTGTAAGAATCTAAGTAAAATTAACTAGATTGGTGGGTGTACTTGGTGCTTGGTTTAAGGTGGTTTAGGTGGGTAATTAAGTGCTAAAACATGTAGATTATAAGTGGGAAAGATTAGAAAGACAATGGTGAAAGAATGAGGTTGTAACAGATTTGGAAAATGCCAAATCTGTAAAATCTGTAGCAGGGTCCGGGACCTAGTCCATGGACAAAGTCCCGGACCACCCCCTGTTTTCATACCGAGAGTTCAATGCCCACTTTGGTCCGGGACTTAAGGTGAGGACCAGGTCCCGGACCACCCCATTTAAATATGCCGAGACTGAACATCCATGCTGGTCCGGGACTTGGGATAGGGACAAGGTCCCGGACCATAGTATAAAAACAACCCGAGAGTTACAACCAGCATTGGTCCGGGACTTAGGGTAAGGACCAAGTCCCGGACCACCCCCAGAAGCCTACAGAGAGTATTTTAAAGGTTGTAAATGATGTGGGTTTGAATGTTAAAGATGTTATAAGATGTTAAGGCCTTGTTTGGTGAGATGTAAAAGCCCTGAGAAGTGTTAAAAAGTGTTAGAAGTGATTGAGAAGTGAGAACTCAAATTAACAAAAGTAAAACCGAGATAACGGGATAACGGGGTAAGTACGGGAGTAGCATTTAATAATGTACCGTATGAGCTTAGTATTAATAATAATGTTGGAAACATTATCAGAGAATCGTGCGTGACCCGAGCATGGTGAGATGACACGGTAAAAGTAAAAACCCCGGTGAAAGGTATGATCTTCTCATACTCCGCGTGCTAACCGAGTTACGTTGATTTGTGTGTTTGTGTGCCGGCTTAATCAAGATTAAAGCATGAAAATAATCCCTTGTTTGATTATGTATGCCTTGTTGTATGTTGAATGAGCTAACACACTTGTATGCCGGTGTGGTCTAACATAGTGAATGGACCGACTCGTAGTGAGCAACGTTTGGCTAGAGACCCATAGATCGGGTCGATGCTTATGATAACGAAAACGTGCAAACACACAAACTATCCGTTAAAGTATAACGATAACGCAAACATATGAGCTCCCTAGAATGTGAGGAGAAGTACGGGTTGAGTAAATACCCGATAATGGTTAGATAACCACATTGAAACAATCCACGAAACAAATGAGAGTGGAAAGATAAGTGAACCTCCTTCAAGAGGATTTAAGATAGTTCGAAGATGTGAACCAGTGAAGAAGGTAAAAGAGACCTGAGGGATTAGTAACTCCCTTGAGACATGGTCGACCTCCTATATGAGGATTTTACCTGGTATATGCAAGTAACCGAAAGTATGAGTAAAGTAAATGTATGGGTAACTCATAAAACCTAAGATTTACCGAACTAAAGTAATGTTCCCAAGTCATTAGAAATATCAAGTGTGATGCTTCTAGACTAATATACATGATATTATTATAACTCCGAGAGAGGAGTGTATGGGAACGAGAGTAGTCCGAGAGTAGTCGGACCTAAGTAAAAGAGATAGGAACTAAGAGAGAGTTCCGTGAGCTAGTTGAACCTTCCCACCATGCTAGACCCAGAGTAGGGTCAAAACCGGGGAAGTAAGACTATGCTAGAGAGCCATGAGTTTTGGCCTAAGTATATATTAAGAGTAACAAGCGTGACGTAGGAGACCTGTAGTGTCTCGAGAATCTACAAGAGCTTGAGTATAAATAACCCAAGAGTGTGGGTGAGATAATGAGTATAAATAACCCAAGAGTGTGGGTGAGATAATGAGTGTAAATAACCCAAGAGTATGGGTGAGATAATGAGAATAAGTAACCCGAGAGTGTGGGTGAGTATAGTACGAGTAGCCCAAGAGAATGGGTGTGTATATGAATAAGTAACCCGAGAGAGCGGGTGAGGTATTGAATAAGTAAACAAGGCATAGTGAGGAATAACCCTCAAGGCCTAAGAGTAATCAGATACAACTAACAACCTTGTTATGTTAGTTAGGAATTGTGTTCCATGATTGGATGTAGATTCCTTGAGCATTACATGTACTTATTGTGTTGCTATGATGCATGTTGTTTGTCTAAAATGAACTCCATGTATATCCGACTAAGTGGTCGGCGTACCCCGGTTAGCGCTCGGGGTATGCGAATTTCATATGCAGCGTTAAGCTGAGCCCCTAGGGGCGATGTTTTTATTTTACAGGTACACCGAAGATGTTACATTTCGAGAGTAGGACGGGGTCGGTGGGTTACATGGGTAGTAGTTTTAATTACTTATGTATTGAAGGAGGTGTAAGACCGAATATGTTGTCGGAATCCATTTATTGTAGTCTCGGTATAGTAAAGAAATGATTTGAGTATTGTATTTGTGTTGTGTACTCGGTTGTTCCAGTTCATCAGACCGTTAGGGTATGTAAGGAAGGCCTGGTTAGCCATATGGGTGGCTATTGGCGTTGTTTCACCCCTCGTTGTAATTAGAGTTCCGCTGCGTGAGTAAGAGTAATTGGTGACAACTTATGAGTTAATGACGAGCTTAACGGTTGGGGTGTTACACTCGACATCTTATATCTCATAGCATTTCAATTTCCTTCCTCATACTCACGTCAAATTGTATCTCATAATGTTATCTTATTCTTATCTCACACATAGTCTCATATTGACTCATACCTCATATATTCTTATTTCTTAAGTCTCCTTAATCCTCTTCCTTAATTCTTTTAACTTGTGCTCACACCGGAGTTAACAAGATAGGTACTTAATATGTATGGTATTCACATCTTCTGTGTGCAATAACCATGATTTATCTCAAAATGTTTATGTAAAACATATTCTCAAATTATTTTGTGCTATGCACACCGTAGTTTATGTACTCAGTACACAAACATACGCTAAGCGGTTTTCGCTTTACCCCCCTTAAAATGGATTACGCCCACGTAATCAGCATTATATCATCCTTGAACATAAGTTCAAGATGTCTAATTCTCACCAAGCATTCTAGCTTCCACGTCATCTATCTTACTTATAATTCGATCAGAAATGACTTAGTCTCTGTATCGAGGATTCTTAACGGTACTTATACCGTTTCCTTAACTTAGTGTGGTCTAATCTCAAAAGTAGTGGTCTGCTAGCTTCCGCTGCGCGACTCTGATAATCTTAGGCTTAACTGCTTTTCTAATCGTTCATAGTATTGTATATCCTTCTGCCTCCTTACAGTTTAGGAATATTGGCCTCTCAATGGACACGTGTTATCTTTATATATACACGGCCTTAATGAGTTGTAACTCGTCTATCCATTCTCCTTGAAGATCTTACGCTCATACTCTTAGTATTTTCTCGAATGTCTAAATTGTTCTCCCCAACTGACTTTTGGTCTGAGGATGATTCTTAGTCTGAAACTACTGTTTAGTGCATATTGCGCTTTACAGTCTTAATCTCTTACATCTTAAGGCATGTTCAATGTCTGTACTTAACAATCCGTGCTCTTCACACTTCATAGTCCTTAATTATTTGTTCTCTGGTTCCTCTGTGTTGCTGGTTCGACTGAATTCTTCTCTTCGACTGTTTGTGGTAGTAGCTGCTCTTGTCTGATCTTGCGTCGTTGTCGGTGGTACAAAGTCGACTTCTTCCCGTGTTCCTTACACCACTCGTTCACATGCATGGGGTACCTTACTGGTACATTACTACTTACCTAATTAACTCATAAATGAGCGTGTCAGGCCTGCAAGCCCCTGTGGGGTGCAGTCGTCCCACGTCTCGTTTTAGTAAACTCATAGTGTCCTTCACACGTTTAGCTATTCTAATTATGTAGTATTCTGTTGTCGATCTCCTCTTCATCGTTCCATAATAACATTTATTGTTCTTCTTGAAGTTAATCAAGGGAAATCCATTATTGTGTTCTTGGTATTGTATGCTCTAGCTCTTTCTGTATCCCGTACTGATTCTATTTCTTAGTAGCTTAGGTCTCTTTCCATAGAGCCTCTTATCTTCTTTCTCTTATTAGGAAAGCACTTCCAGTTCCTTAAGGAATGGGTTGTGTGCTTCTTGTGTAATCTTACCAAACCATGTCCAGACTACTGGCATCAATGCACAGTCCGTCTATCATCTTATTTTCTTACTTATGCTGGTCTTAACTCATAAATCTAATTGCCTCAGTGTCAATATTTGACGGCTCATACATAATGGTCGCCTTACCGCGCACCATGACTTAATCCACTTATCTAACTATTGTACTCACGACCACTACTACCGTGGTAGTTGGCCTTTACCATGTTGCTCATTAATGGTGCAACCTCTTACTCACTTATTCTAATGTCTTAGCTTATACTCAATCCCTTCTTTGTAAACACATTGGGAGTTTTCTCATTCTGGTGTATAGCGGTTGTGTTACCATGCTGTAAAATAGTTGTCTCTTAATACGAAGGTGTTCTGCTCCAATCTCAGATTCGTAAACAGGCTGATTTCTCTCGCTTTCTTTCATCCTTAATGATGTTATCTACCATGTAGTTTAACGGGTTACTAAAGAAGTCATCCACTGATTCACAAGCTCTTCTGAGTATTGATTAATTGACGTGCCATAATGTGCAGTCACAATGTTTATCTCTTCCCATTACTAATTCTTACATCCTGGGTGTTGGGATATGGGGTCTATTTGTTCCACCTTCCTTATTACTCAAGTGTATCTGGTATGTTCTAAGGTAATCTCAAGGTTCATAGATTCCATTTTCTAAATAAAGTGTATTTTATCTCTAATATGTGAAAGCCCTTTTGAGGGGTTCATTCCCACTCATGGCCTCACAACAAGGAGAGGTATCCCCACCCTAAAAGGCATGGTTCGTTCTCCGCTCCTGTCCTTAGCATTATCTCAATATACTCATTGGTAATGTTCTTCCCAATCTAAGTTATAGGTTTGGTAACCATTCATATCTACAAATTGTAGTCTCTTCGTGGCTTAAACAAGCTCTCTTATAACTTACCGCTCCTCGGGCTCTGATGTGGTTAACATCCTTGGCTCGTAGGCTCTTAATGCTTAATGTCTCAGTCCATTATTTGTACTCTTACTCATCTGCAAGTCATCCCTATAAGATTCTGGTTCTTTGTGCACTATCCACCGTTAGGTTACATACTAAATGTAGTATCGGGTTTCATGATAAGTTGCTGCATCCTGCTTCCTGCTAGGGAAGTTGTTCAGGTGATCTGAGGTTACTTAATGTCTTTGACAATACTGTCATTTTACTAGACTTATGTCTTTTAATAGTCAAGGTTAGGTTCGTATTAGGCGTTTGCCTTACGGTGTCCATGTTGGATATAATCCTGTCATCTTATACTTCAATCTCAACGCCTCGTTCAACTTCTGTTGATTACGCCACCCCTTGATGATCAATCATACTTGGGTGTTAATGAGTTAGACGAACAGTACTAGCTGTCATTCATTAGTTGTTCGGCTCGACTATGCCCGCTCTGTGGGGTACTCCTCTGAGCATTCCTCCGTGGGATTCGTATATCCTTAACTCTTGGTAGGTTATATCTTAAGTCTACTCACTCTGTCCTTGTTTCCGGGGTTTACTAACATATTCATCGAAGCTTGTTGCTTACATATTGTTTTGCTTGGATCACCGAGCGATCTCTTAGGTTTTCCTCGTGGAGTTTGAGATTGGTGTTCTTACGGTACTGTCGGTTGTTGTTGTAGTGGGTTATACCGTTGCTAATATTTTTATGGTTTAGTATTTCGTCTAAGTTCAGCTCCCTGCTAACTGATGTGTCGGTTCATCTCATCATGCTCAGGCCGTCAGGCCCTTCCAAGGTCCTATTTTTCTGTTCTTATGGATTTACAATCCGGTATTAATATGTGTTACAACTGTAGCGTTCTCCTATCTCGCCTTGATGGCTTTTCGTGTAGCTTAACCGTGGTAGCACTTGCTATGGCAAGTGCGCCATGCAGGATGGGTTATTGGTACAAGGTACATCGGTAGTGACACTTCCTTCTAATTTCCATGTAATTGGTAGTCCTCGGGACTCCTTCGATAATCTCTTATTTTGGATAACCGACCATCCGACAGTTTCCTTGTTGTTTGACAGTACTGTCATCTACCAGGGCGTTCCTCTTTCTGAGGGAACCCCTTAATATTTTATTATGTCTTAATCCTCGCTCCTGTCTCCACACATTCTGTTGTGGTTATTAAGTAATGATTCTCCTTTAGGCACTACACCGTAGTCCTATTTCGGTATACAATTTATATGTGTTTCCACCGTTGTCCGCGTTATGTCGGGCAGATTTGCAGCCTTTTTCATTGTATGAGGTTTGGAGTTCCCGGTTCTTAACTGGACCTTCCAGTAATCTCAATCCTCATGCTTTGTATTATCCTACTGTTATGCTCCTTCGGACCACTGTCTGGTACTCATGTCGCTTCCTTTTTCCTTTCTATTGCACCCGTAGTGCTTTCCTTATCATTGGTATTGCGGGTTATTTCGACTGTGTAGCATGTCGACCCATGTTGCCGGTAATTTCCGTTCTCTTACTGGTAGAATTCCATAGGTAGCGCCTGTTTCTCTGTTGCGCTCCATTAAAAACCTCCAAGTTCTCCATAACTGTTGCACAACTACTTGTTTCTCGTACTGCTTATTGTTAGCTAACTGTCAGATCGGGTTTCCCGAGTAAGAGAAGGCTTTCTTCTCTCTGGCGTTTGTTCCACATATTTAGGGTTAGGGATGTGGAGGGCGGGCCTAGGTACTATGGATATCCGGTAAGCACCGGGAAGTCCTGACTAACGAACCTCTCACTCTATCTCTCAACCCTTAACCCATAACTCAATCTCAACCTCAACATTCTCCTAAGTTCGGTATTTCTTGTCTACAGAGCGTAACTACGCTCTGATACCACTTTTTGTAACACCCCAACTCAATCCAAATGTGGTCTCGCAACTTAACAGCATATATATATACATGTCACAGCGGAATTCTTTACACTCCAAGTCCTTGCCACGGTCTGACTACAGAATATACTGAACATTAGTACATAACAACCTTAACCAAATACATAATCTTCTTACAATCCTCTCAACAACCTATACATCTTACTAACTCAATTGCCATACGAGTGTACATGCACAACTCGTAGGTCACACTTAATCCTTAACACTTGTATCCTCTTCTTACTCTTGCGACGACCGCTTCCTGATGTACCTGTGTAGTAAAAACAGCCCCCAAAGGGGGTCAGCACAAATGCTGGTACGATCCCCTCATGGCCCCCAAGCTAACGTGGCTACGACGACTAATTGTCGATAGCATGGAGGTTGATTATATGCACAACATAATAGTAAATGCTGTAAACAACAATCCAAATATGAACAATCAAGTTCACACACAACGAACGACTTAAATGTGTTCCCTTAATTAGAGAGTTAGTTATTTAACTCCTTAAGTAATGTTCCCTCTTAATCTTAGTCCATCCTTATCTCACCTCAATCTTAGTCTTATCTTAAACTGAGAAACAACCAACCTTTAATAAGGAGTGGAAGTCGCTTATCTCAATCTTAATTATACAAACCATCCTTTAAAGGGGAATGGTTGCAACTCATCTTAACCTTACCTTAATCTTAATCTTAACAATACAAACCATCCTTTAAAAAGGAATGGTTGCAACTTATCTTAACCTTACCTTAAGTATGCCAACCTTTCTCTCATTGGGAACATGTTAGCCCTTAGTTCGTTGTTTATTTTTGTAGGGCTTGGTTAACCCTAGCCAGCAACAGGACACTTACCGGCAATAAACAACATTCTTAAATTGTTGGGGATGTAGGCTTGATCCCCCCACGCCATCTTAAAGCCACCTACCTTGGACTGGATGTCCAATGTAGCCGGGCCGGCCAACCGACCCAAGGCTACTAGTCCGAGGACTAGTCCTTAATCGGAAGTCGAATCTGCTATAGATACCGACCCCCTTTCCTTAGCATGCATGACCGGAGATCGGTCCCGGGTTTCCTCACTTAAGTTCCAGTTAGTAGTTATCTCAAGACCATGTTTGTTGGTTAACCTCTTTCGGTTCATATCGTCCCTTATTAGGGGGCGTTCCTTAGTCTCACTCAATTCCTTACTAAACATTGGTTAGTAAGTTCTCACAGTATGTTGTGTTAGTTTTCAAACATCACACAACAATACAAGAAATATAATATATTCCGGTTGCATGCTTTATCTTGTTTAGTGAGCACACAAAAACAAATAGCACAGAAGCCGAGGGACACCTCGTTAGCAAGCAGGTCACAAGAGAACTGTACCGTTCACCGTTGGTCGTTCGGTTGCTTACTCTCTTCCGGAGTCCAAATTCCCAAGTCCTAAAACATTCATTCAGTTTTAGGTTGTTAATCACTTAACTTAATTCAACTTACTTAACTTACTTAACTTGCTTAACTTACTTAACCCTTAATGATCCCCACCTAACACCTCTTAAGTCTTACAACTTAATCTTAAACTTTTAAGTTTATTCTTAACTTAATCCCTTAGGTCTTTATACCTCTAATCATCATTGCCCCCTTAATGGGGTACCATTAATACCACTAAACTCTCTTAGGGTTTCTTTCTTTTTTTTTTTAAGGTCCGACCGACCCACCGACCGACCCACCCCCTGGGTAGGTCGGCTGCAGAGAACATCCAACTTCACAGTTTCAGCCCGACCGACCCAGACTGGGGTCGGTCCCCTGGGTAGGTCGGGCTGCAGAAACTTCCCATACATTGTCAAACTTTCTCCAAATTTTTCCTCAAGCCTCCTAATGTGTTCTAACATCATTTGGCACATCAAACACACCTTATAACCTCCACCAAACTCATTAAAACAACTTCCAAAGATCTTCTCAAACATTTGCTCAATTCATACAAACACTCCTAACACTTATCATATAATTCCTTACATTACCAACTTGTATCTTTACCAAAACTTCAACCAACCCAAGTGTTCCCTCCTTAACAGTTTGGGCACTTCATAAACATTATTTTCCATCTTCAGTTCATTTACCAAAACTTCCTCAAAAATCACCAAACTTGACACTCAATTTCTTACAAAATTCTTACACTTAACACTTGATTCCTTACACTTCCCTCTTGTGACTTTGCCTAAGACCTCAACTAATCATTATGTTTCTTCACCACCATCTTAACTACTCCTCAAGCACCATTTTGCACACCCATTTGCTTTACTCAAACTTCTCAAAGCCATATATAATCTAGCACATGCTTACATCCTTATAAGTCATTATACCTTACTTTTCCTTCAAACTTTGTACAAGTTTCCTAGCTTCCTTAACCATGGTTTTTGGTGCATAAAACTCACCATTATAACCCCTAGTCCCTCTTAGACATCCCTAGGTCTTCCTAGTACTCAAGAACTCCATAGTTTATCCATTTTCACCAATACAACCCTTAGTGATTACTACAACATTCCTTAGTCATTAAAATCTCCTTAGAACATCTTAAACACTTAGTTTTCTCTCCAAATTTTGACATGGCTTTCTTAGTATATTACTACACCCAATATTTAGTTTTCCCACCCTTAATACAATCAAGAACACTCAAGTCCTTAGTACACAATCTTAGCACACAAATTACACCCTCCTAACCTCTAATTCCTCTTAAACAATTCTAAGTCATTCTAATCCTCAAGAACACCGTTGTTAGCTTATTTTCATTCAAATTTTGCCATAGCTCCTCTAGTATATTATCATGCCCATATGCATGGTTTTTCTCATTCAATCATCTCACGCACGTCAAACCTTTTTCTCATCATAATTCTCACCCAAATCAACTCATTCATAATAAATTCAATATAGTGCAATAATCTTAAATTGCATAGCACTAAGGCTCTTAAATGACATGGCTCTTAGGCCCTTAAATGACATGGCTCTTAGGCCCTCAAATGACATGAATTTAAACACTGAATTTCCCACATATAAAAGCTTTCAACCTGCAAATACACCCATCAATCTCATAGTAGTTATAATGCTCTTAAAATCAATCTTAAACTTATATTACTAACTCATTCCCATTGGCTCCTTAGTCACAAGTTCACAAGCTTATTTAAGTTCTTTTTCTTAGGTTATATAACCCAATACACAATGTAAGCTCTAAGCCACATTGGTATCCACCTAAACTCATCCCTTAAAACTTAAACCACCATTAGGTAAGCAATTTACCTTGTTTTATCAAGCTTATCTTAACTTCCTCCTTAGACCTTCTTCTTGCATGAATCTCGGCCACCACTTAAATTCCCCTTGCCAATGTTCTAATCAATATTCAATGACTCATATGAGTACTAAACAATACACTAACCTCAAGGAATAAAAACCTAGGTTAGGAATGTGTTCTAAGGCATAAAAGTGGATGATTACCTTTGAAGTCTCAAGATAGACTTTGGCATTGAATGAAATAGGACCTCCACTAGTCCTTGGTGAATAAATCAAGCTAGAACAAGGCATAAAAACATAGCCCCATGAGAAGAAATTTTCGGTCATGTAGAAGAAATGATGGAAACATGGTTTTTCTTACATTTTCTTTACCTTAAGAGAATGGAGAAGCTAATGAGCTCTTCAAACTAGATTTTCCTCCATCAATGGAGTTTCCTCTTGGCACCAAAATGGAGCTTTGAAGGATTTGAAAAAATATAAAGATAGGTCTTGGCCTAACTAGGAGAAATCTATGCTTACTTTTCGATTTGGAGCTAAAATGAGTGTTTGGTGAGCAGTTGAAGATGAGGGTGCCATGGCTGTAGCTTGGAACGGTTTTCCACTGGGAGAGAGCAGAATAATACGATGTAGGAAGAGGGAAATGAAGAGAATGGAGGAGAGAGGTAGCTAAAGTAAGATATTTTGCTTTATAAAAGGTGAATAGTGAATTTACTCACTTTCCCACCTCTTTCCTTACTTACTAGCACATGTGGTGTGCTACCACTTCAAAAACCATCCCCCCCTTTAATAATAAGAGACTTTTGGTCTTTGTTTGACCAATTTATTGACTTATGTTGACTTAAGCTTAATTTGGGCACTATTTGGCACTATTCACTAATTAGTGCACATATTCGTGAAATTTTTGGTTTCCCATTGATTTAGGCTTCCTAATGTGATACTATATAGTACACATGTTGATTAAAGAGTAATGATGGACATTTAGCCACTTAAAACCCAATTCTAAGACAATTTCTCAAAAATGTGCTTTAAGACTTCTTAAAGCACATTTTGTGTTTTAACTTGTTTTCAAGCTTGGTTTTCTTTGCTAATTGATTTAAAATGACCATTAGAATATTACTTAGGTCTTATCATGATATTTGGGTACTCACCCAAGTCTCTCCAAGCTTAGAGCACATTTTTGCCCTAATTGCCCTTAAGGCACTTTTTGTGTTTTCCTTGGTTTAAATTGTCTACCAATCTTTCTAAGGCATATTTTAGCCTTTCTACATCATGATTTGATGTTTACTTAGCGTACTTAGATTTGGGGTATTTCAATCTACCCCCCTTAAAAGGACTTTGTCCCCAAAGTTCCCACATGTATCACCTCATTCCTCAGATCATATAGATCATACTTCTGTATACTTAATCTCATTGGATCATTATATCTGCCACATTCTTATACTTAAATATCACACAACATGCTTAATCATGTATATCACTCAAAATTCTCCTTGTTTCTTTTGATGATTAAAACGTTCACATAACTTCCAACGTATTCTCCCATGTCACCGGTCTGTAGACAATGGCTCATTCGTCCTCGTCACCATGGGCCAGAATACAAAACACGCTGCTCTCCCCATGTCACCGGTCCGAAGACAAAGGCTTGTGCGTCCTCGACTTCATGGGCGAGACTCAGTAAAAAGGTAATCCTTTTTACGAGGTCATGTGAGGAATAATTCCTTTAATTAAAAATACAGGCAACTCCAATTTCATTTTATCCTAAGGCCTCTATTCTTAGTTTGATTTAATTGTGACCACTGGTAGGGAGTTTCAGGAATAATCCTACCCTGATGTGATCAGCATCAGTGTAGAACCATCCTTCCACTCCAATTTGTGTTTGGTTTCCCTTGATCCCTAGAAAATCAAGTTCCACCTCCCACGTCATTTTCAAACATCCAAATAATTCACTCATATCCAATTTTTCTATCTTTTTAGTTCCTCTAATCATAATCAATACATCTCCAAAGTGTGGACTCAGTCCATCAAACATTCCAAATTCATTTCTTAGTAATTACCTCAAGACTTAAATTCCTACTAAGTTCTATAACTGTCTCATACCAATTCTCACCATCTTATATCTCATAGCATTTCAATTTCCTTCCTCATACTCACGTCAAATTGTATCTCATAATGTTATCTTATTCTTATCTCACACATAGTCTCATATTGACTCATACCTCATATATTCTTATTTATTAAGTCTCCTTAATCCTCTTCCTTAATTCTCTTAACTTGTGCTCACAACGGAGTTAACAAGATAGGTACTTAATATGTATGGTATTCACATCTTCTGTGTGCAATAACCATGATTTATCTCAAAATGTTTATGTAAAACATATTCTCAAATTATTTTGTGCTATGCACACCGTAGTTTATGTACTCAGTACACAAACATACGCTAAGCGGTTTTCGCTCCCCCCTTAAAATGGATTACGCCCACGTAATCAGCATTATATCATCCTTGAACATAAGTTCAAGATGTCTAATTCTCACCAAGCATTCTAGCTTCCACGTCATCTATCTTACTTATAATTCGATCAGAAATGACTTAGTCTCTGTATCGAGGATTCTTCACGGTACTTATACCGTTTCCTTAACTTAGTTTGGTCTAATCTCAAAAGTAGTGGTCTGCTAGCTTCCGCTGCGCGACTCTGATAATCTTAGGCTTAACTGCTTTTCTAATCGTTCATAGTATTGTATATCCTTCTGCCTCCTTACAGTTGAGGAATATTGGTCTCTCAATGGACACGTGTTATCTTTATATATACACGGCCTTAATGAGTTGTAACTCGTCTATCCATTCTCCTTGAAGATCTAACGCTCATACTCTTAGTATTTTCTCGAATGTCTAAATTGTTCTCCCCAACTGACCTTTGGTCTGAGGATGATTCTTAGTCTGAAACTACTGTTTAGTGCATATTGCGCTTTACAGTCTTAAACTCTTACATCTTAAGGCATGTTCAATGTCTGTACTTAACAATCCGTGCTCTTCGCACTTCATAGTCCTTAATTATTTGTTCTCTGGTTCCTCTGTGTTGCTGGTTCGACTGAATTCTTCTCTTCGACTGTTTGTGGTAGTAGCTGCTCTTGTCTGATCTTGCGTCGTTGTCAGTGGTACGGAGTCGACTACTTCCCGTGTTCCTTACACCACTCATTCACATGCATGGGGTACCTTACTGGTACATTACTACTTACCCAACTAACTCATAAATGAGCGTGTCAGGCCTGCAAGCCCCTGTGGGGTGCAGTCGTCCCACGTCTCGTTTTAGTAAACTCATAGTGTCCGTCACACGTTTAGCTATTGCTAATTATGAAGTATTCTGTTGTCGATCTCCTCTTCATCGTTCCATAATAACATTTATTGTTCTTCTTGAAGTTAATCAAGGGAAATCCATTATTGTGTTCTTGGTATTGTATGCTCTAGCTCTTTCTGTATCCTGTACTGATTCTATTTCTTAGTAGCTTAGGTCTCTTTCCATAGAGCCTCTTATCTTCTTTCTCCTATTAGGAAAGCACTTCCAGTTCCTTAAGGAATGGGTTGTGTGCTTCCTGTGTAATCTTACCAAACCATGTCCAGACTACTGGCATCAATGCACAGTCTGTCTATCATCTTATTTTCTTACTTATGCTGGTCTTAACACATAAATCTAATTGCCTCAGTGTCAATATTTGACGGCTCATACATAATGGTCGCCTTACCGCGCACCATGACTTAATCCACTTATCTAACTATTGTACTCACGACCACTACTACCGTGGTAGTTGGCCTTTACCATGTTGCCCATTAATGGTGCAACCTCTTACTCACTTATTCTAATGTCTTACCTTATACTCAATCCCTTCTTTGTAAACACATTGGGAGTTTTCTCATTCTGGTGTATAGCGGTTGTGTTACCATGCTGTAAAATAGTTGTCTCTTAATACGAAGGTGTTCTGCTCCAATCTCAGATTCGTAAACAGGCTGATTTCTCTTGCTTTCTTTCATCCTTAATGATGTTATCTACCATGTAGTTTAACTGGTTACTGAAGAAGTCATCCACTGATTCACAAGCTCTTTTGAGCATTGATTAATTGACGTGCCATAATGTGCAGTCACAATGTTTATCTCTGCCCATTACTAATTCTTACATCCTGGGTGTTGGGATATGGGGTCTATTTGTGCAACCTTCCTTATTACTCAAGTGTATCTGGTATGTTCTAAGGTAATCTCAACGTTCATAGTTTCCATTTTCTAAATAAAGTGTACTTTATCTCTAATATGTGAAAGCCCTTTTGAGGGGTTCATTCCCACTCATGGCCTCACAACAAGGAGAGGTATCCCCACCCTAAAAGGCATGGTTCGTTCTCCGCTCCTGTCCTTAGCATTATCTCAATATTCTCATTGGTAATGTTCTTCCCAATCTAAGTTATAGGTTTGGTAACCATTCATATCTACAAATTGTAGTCTCTTTGTGGCTTGAACAAGCTCTCTTATAACTTACCGCGCCTCGGGCTCTGATGTGGTTAACATCCTTGGCTCGTAGGCTCTTAATGCTTAATGTCTCAGTCCATTATTTGTACTCTTACTCATCTGCAAGTCATCCCTATAAGATTCTGGTTCTTTGAGCACTATCCACCGTTAGGTTACATACTAAATGTAGTATCAGGTTTCATGATAAGTTGCTGCATCCTGCTTCCTGCTAGGGAAGTTGTTCAGGTGATCTGAGGTTACTTAATGTCTTTGACAATAATGTCATTTTACTAGACTTATGTCTTTTAATAGTCAAGGTTAGGTTCGTATTAGGCGTTTGCCTTACGGTGTCCATGTTGGATATAATCCTGCATCTTATATTCCATCTTAACGCCTCGTTCAACTTCGTTGATTACGCCACCCCTTGATGATCTCATACTTGGGTGTTAATGAGTTAGACGAACAGTACTAGCTGTCATTCATTAGTTGTTCGGCTCGACTATGCCCGCTCTGTGGGGTAGTCCTTTGAGCTTTCCTCCGTGGGATTCGTATATCCTTAACTCTTGGTTGGTTATATCTTAAGTCTACTCTCTCTGTCCTTGTTTCCGGGGTTTACTAACATATTCATCGAAGCTTGTTGCTTACATATTGTTTTGCTCGGATCACCGAGCGATCTCTTAGGTTTTCCTCGTGGAGTTTGAGATTGGTGTTCTTACCGTACTGTCGGTTGTTGTTGTAGTGGGTTATACCGTTGCTAATATTTTTATGGTTTAGTATTTCGTCTAAGCTCAGCTCCCTGCTAACTGATGTGTCGGTTCATCTCATCATGGTCAGGCCGTCAGGCCCTTCCAAGGTCATATTTTTCTATTCTTATGGATTTACAATCCGGTATTAATATGTGTTACAACTGTAGCGTTCTCCTATCTCGCCTTGATGGCTTTTCGTGTAGCTTAACCGTGGTAGCACTTGCTATGGCAAGTGCACCATGCAGGATGGGTTATTGGTACAAGGTGTACACGGTAGTGACACTTCCTTCTAATTTCCATGTAATTGGTAGTCCTCGGGACTCCTTCGATAATCTCTTATTTTGGGATAACCGTCCATCCGTCAGTTTTCCTTTTTGTTTGACAGTACTGTCATCTACCAGGGCATTCCTCTTTCTGAGGAACCCTTAATTTTTTCTTATGTCTTAATCCTCGCTCTTGTCTCTCCCACACCTTCTGTTGTGGTTATTATAATGATTCTCCTTTAGGCACTACACCGTAGTCCTATTTCGGTATTAACAATTTTATATTGTTTTCCACCGTTGTCCGCGTTATGTCGGCAGTGTTTGCAACCTTTTTCATTGTATTGGGTTTGGAGTTCCCGGTTCTTAACTGGACCTTCCAGTAATCTCAATCCTCTGCTCTGTATTATCCTACTGTTAGCTCCTTCGGACCACTGTCCGGTACTCATGTCGCTTTCCCTTTTCCCTTTCTATTGCACCCGTAGTGGCTTTCCTTATCATTGGTATTGTGGGTTATTTCGACTGTGTAGCATGTCGACCCATGTTGCCGGTAATTTCCGTTCTCTTACTGGTAGAATTCCATAGGTAGCGCCTGTTTCTCTGTTGCGCTCCATTAAAAACCTCCAAGTTCTCCATAACTGTTGCACAACAACTTGTTTCTCGTACTGCTTGTTGTTAGCTAACTGCCAGATCGGGTTTCCCGAGTAAGAGAAGGCTTTCTTCTCTCTGGCGTTTGTTCCACATGTTTAGGGTTAGGGATGTGGAGGGCGGGCCTAGGTACTATGGATATCCGGTAAGCACCGGGAAGTCCTGACTAACGAACCTCTCACTCTATCTCTCAACCCTTAACCCATAACTCAATCTCAACCTCAACATTCTCCTAAGTTCGGTATTTCTTGTCTTCAGAGTGTAACTACGCTCTGATACCACTTTTTGTAACACCCCAACTCAATCCAAATGTGGTCTCGCAACTTAACACCATATATATATACATGTCACAGCGGAATTCTTTACACTCCAGGACCTTGCCACGGTCTGACTACAAAATATACCGAACATTAGTACATAACTACCTTAACCAAATACATATTCTTCTTACAATCCTCTCAACAACCTATACATCTTACTAACTCAATTGCCATACGAGTGTACATGCACAACTCGTAGGTCACACTTAATCCTTAACACTTGTATCCTCTTCTTACTCTTGCGATGGCCGCTTCCTGATGTACCTGTGTAGTAAAAACATCCCCCAAAGGGGGTCAGCACGAATGCTGGTACGATCCCCTCATGGCCCCCAAGCTAACGTGGCTACGACGACTAATTGTCGATCGCATGGAGGTTGATTATATGCATAACATAATAGTAAATGCTGTAAACAACAATCCAAATATGAACAATCAAGTTCACACACAACGAACGACTTAAATGCGTTCCCTTAATTAGAGAGTTAGTTATTTAACTCCTTAAGTAATGTTCCCTCTTAATCTTAGTCCATCCTTATCTCACCTCAATCTTAGTCTTATCTTAAACTGAGAAACAACCAACCTTTAATAAGGAGTGGAAGTCGCTTATCTTAATCTTAATTGTACAAACCATCCTTTAAAGGGGAATGGTTGCAACTCATCTTAACCTTACCTTAATCTTAATCTTAACAATACAAACCATCCTTTAAAAAGGAATGGTTGCAACTTATCTTAACCTTACCTTAAGTATGCCAACCTTTCTCCTTTCTCTCATTGGGATCAGGTTAGCCCTTAGTTCGTTGTTTATTTTTGTAGGGCTTGGTTAGCCCTAGCCAGCAGCAGGACACTTACCGGCAATAAACAACATTCTTAAATTGTTGGGGATGTAGGCTTGATCCCCCCACGCCATCTTAAAGCCACCTACCTTGGACTGGATGTCCAATGTAGCCGGGCCGGCCAACCGACCCAAGGCTACTAGTCCGAGGACTAGTCCTTAATCGGAAGTCGAATCTGCTATAGATACCGACCCCCTTTCCTTAGCATGCATGACCAGAGATCGGTCCCGGGTTTCCTCACTCAAGTTCCAGTTAGTAGTTATCTCAAGACCATGTTTGTTGGTTAACCTCTTTCGGTTCATATCGTCCCTTATTAGGGAGCGTTCCTTAGTCTCACTCAATTCCTTACTAAACATTGGTTAGTAAGTTCTCACGTATGTTGTGTTAGTTTTCAAACATCACACAACAATACAAGAAATATAATATATTCCGGTTGCATGCTATATCTTGTTTAGTGAGCACACAAAAACAAATAGCACACAAGCCGAGGGACACCTCGTTAGCAAGCAGGTCACAAGAGAACTGTACCGTTCACCGTTGGTTGTTCGGTTGCTTACTCTCTTCCGGAGTCCAAATTCCCAAGTCCTAAAACATTCATTCAGTTTTAGGTTGTTAATCACTTAACTTAATTCAACTTACTTAACTTACTTAACTTGCTTAACTTACTTAACTTACTTAACTTACTTAACCCTTAATGATCCCCACCTAACACCTCTTAAGTCTTACAACTTAATCTTAAACTTTTAAGTTTATTCTTAACTTAATCCCTTAGGTCTTTATACCTCTAATCATCATTGCCCCCTTAATGGGGTACCATTAATACCACTAAACTCTCTTAGGGTTTCTTTCTTTCTTTTTTTTTTTTTAAGGTCCGACCGACCCACCGACCGACCCACCCCCTGGGTAGGTCGGCTGCAGAGAACATCCAACTTCATAGTTTCAGCCCGACCGACCCAGACTGGGGTCGGTCCCCTGGGTAGGTCGGCTGCAGAAACTTCCCATACATTGTCAAACTTTCTCCAAATTTTTCCTCAAGCCTCCTAATGTGTTCTAACATCATTTGGCACATCAAACACACCTTATAACCTCCACCAAACTCATTAAAACAACTTCCAAAGATCTTCTCAAACATTTGCTCAATTCTTACAAACACTCCTAACACTTATCATATAATTCCTTACATTACCAACTTGTATCTTTACCAAAACTTCAACCAACCCAAGTGTTCCCTCCTTAACAGTTTGGGCACTTCATAAACATTATTTTCCATCTTCAGTTCATTTACCAAAACTTCCTCAAAAATCACCAAACTTGTCACTCAATTTCTTACAAAATTCTTACACTTAACACTTGATTCCTTACACTTCCCACTTGTGACTTTGCCTAAGACCTCAACTAATCATTATGTTTCTTCACCACCATCTTAACTACTCCTCAAGCATCATTTTGTACACCCATTTGCTTTACTCAAACTTCTCAAAGCCATATATAATCTAGCACATGGTTACATCCTTATAAGTCATTATACCTTACTTTTCCTTCAAACTTTGTACAAGTTTCCTAGCTTCCTTAACCATGGTTTTTGGTGCATAAAACTCACCATTATAACCCCTAGTCCCTCTTAGACATCCCTAGGTCTTCCTAGTACTCAAGAACTCCATAGTTTATTCATTTTCACCAATACAACCCTTAGTGATTACTAGAACATTCCTTAGTCATAAAAATCTCCTTAGAACATCTTAAACACTTAGTTTTCTCTCCAAATTTTGACATGGCTTTCTTAGTATATTACTACACCCAACATTTAGTTTTCCCACCCTTAATACAATCAAGAACACTCAAGTCCTTAGTACACAATCTTAGCACACAAATTACACCCTCCTAACCTCTAATTCCTCTTAAACAATTCTAAGTCATTCTAATCCTCAAGAACACCGTTGTTAGCTTATTTTCATTCAAATTTTGCCATAGCTCCTCTAGTATATTATCATGCCCATATGCATGGTTTTTCTCATTCAATCATCTCACGCACATCAAACCTTTTTCTCATCATAATTCTCACCCAAATCAACTCATTCATAATAAACTCAATATAGTGCAATAATCTTAAATTGCATAGCACTGAGGCGCTTAAATGACATGACTCTTAGGCCCTTAAATGACATGGCTCTTAGGCCCTTAAATGACATGAATTTAAACATGGAATTTCCCTCAATAAAAGCTTTCAACCTGCAAATACACCCATCAATCTCATAGTAGTTATAATGCTCTTAAAATCCATCTTAAACTTATATTACTAACTCATTCCCATTGGCTCCTTAGTCACAAGTTCACAAGCTTATTTAAGTTCTTTTCTAGGTTATATAACCCATACACAATGTAAGCTCTAAGCCACATTGGTATCCACCTAAACTCATCCCTTAAAACTTAAACCACCATTAGGTAAGCATTTACCTTGTTTCTCAAGCTTATCTTAACTTCCTCCTTAGACCTTCTTCTTGCATGAATCTCGGCCACCACTTAAATTCCCCTTGCCAATGTTCTAATCAATATTCAATGACTCATATGAGTACTAAACAATACACTAACCTCAAGGAATAAAAACCTAGGTTAGGAATGTATTCTAAGGCATAAAAGTGGATGATTACCTTTGAAGTCTCAAGATAGACTTTGGCATTGAATGAAATAGGACCTCCACTAGTCCTTGGTGAATAAATCAAGCTAGAACAAGGCCTAAAAACATAGCCCCATGAGAAGAAATTTTCGGCCATGTAGAAAAAATGATGGAAACATGGTTTTTCTTACATTTTCTTTACCTTAAGAGAATAGAGAAGCTAATGAGCTCTTCAAACTTGATTTTCCTCCATCAATGGAGTTTCCTCTTGGCACCAAAATGGAGCTTTGAAGGATTTGAAAAGATAGAAAGATAGGTCTTGGCCTAACTAGGAGAAATCTATGCTTACTTTTCGATTTGGAGCTAAAATGAGTGTTTGGTGAGCAATTGAAGATGAGGGAGCCATGGCTGTAGCTTGGAACGGTTTTCCACTGGGAGAGAGCAGAATAATATGATGGAGGAAGAGGGAAATGAAGAGAAGGGAGGAGAGAGGTAGCTAAAGTAAGATATTTTGCTTTATAAAAGGTGAATACTGAATTTACTCACTTTCCCACCTCTTTCCTTACTTACTAGCACATGTGGTGTGTTACCACTTCAAAAACCGTCCCCCCTTTAATAATAAGAGACTTTTGGTCTTTGTTGACCAATTTATTGACTTATGTTGACTTAAGATTAATTTGGGCACTATTTGGCACTATTCACTAGTTAGTGCACATATTCATGAAATTTTTGGTTTCCCATTGATTTAGGCTTCCTAATGTGATACTAATTAGTACACATGTTGATTAAAGAGTAATGATGGACATTTAGCCACTTAAAACCCAATTCTAAGACAATTTCTCAAAAATGTGCTTTAAGACTTCTTAAAGCACATTTTGTGTTTTAACTTGTTTTCAAGCTTGGTTTTCTTTGCTAATTGATTTAAAATGACCATTAGAATATTACTAAGGTCTTATCATGATATTTGGGTACTCACCCAAGTCTCTCCAAGCTTAGAGCACATTTTTGCCCTAATTGCCCTTAAGGCACTTTTTGTGTTTTCCTTGGTTTAAATTGTCTACCAATCTTTCTAAGGCATATTTTAGCCTTTATACATCATGATTTGATGTTTACTTAGCATACTTAGGTTTGGGGTATTTCAGCTAAGCTCGTTACATAACTCGTTACCGTCCTGTTAGATTGAACGGATAACTTAACACAAGGTGCCTCGGATATAGTGATCCAAGCACACCGAAATAACACATAGTATGCCCCTGTGGCCCGACGTGAGTCAGTAAAATAGCCTTGGTTAAGCTAAAGTAAAGGTTGGAAACCAAATTGGAAAACAACCATAACATACAAAGAGAATCGAACCGGTTATGACATCGACTCCCATACTTACACGCGTGGCCGGAACAGACCGGACTCCTCACTTCCCCCGTTAGCACTTGTTAGCAGTTCATTATTGAACTCAATACACAATTCACAATAATAGGTCAAGACTTGTTAGTCACACACAAGGGAAGAGAGAGTCATACTTAACAACATAATAGTATTTAACAACTGTAAACTTTTTACATGTTTAATCTTTCAAGGTCATAAACACACAAAAAAACAAACAACACACAAGCCGGTGTAAACCGGTAGGCAACAGACTACAAGAAAACCATACCTTGGTCCTTGCTTCGACTGGTTTCCACCTTGAGAGAATCCTATACACATTTAGTAACATCGGTTAATTAACGCACTAGTCCATTGTTAACATTACTACTTCACATTTCTAGTTATCTCATTTCCACATTTTGTTTTAACTTCTCATCTTTTAAAATGTCATTATAACACTCCTAACGTGTCCTAAATAACCTTATAATATCATTACTAACTTATCCCTATCATTAGACATCATTTAATAACCTAAAACTAAGTTTTTATAGTGGTCCGGGATTTGGTCCCCAACTAAGGTCCCGGACCTACACTTAACAAAATCCTCGGCCTGTTTTAATGGGGTGGTCCGGGACTTCATACATAACCTAAGTACCGGACCAAGACTTGCAAGAATCCTCGGCCCCTTTTAATATATGGTCCGGGACATCATCCAAAACCTAAGTCCCGGACCACTGCTACAAATTTACATTTGAACATTTTTCTAAGTCTTGTTGCAATGGTTCTCCTCACCCATTAAATGTATAAACTTCCCAAATGTTCCTAGGTATATTCTAATGCCAAAATATCATCTTAAACACACCTAGTTCCATGTTTAACTTGTTACTCAATTTCCTTATAAAATTCACTAACACTTATAACATTTTATACTAGGTTTCTAAATGGTGTTTCTCACCTATGGTAACTACTATCCCAAAATCCTTTCTCCTCATTTTAACATCATCTCCCAAGCATCATTTCTTACCCTCTTACACCCTAGTTGATGTCTAAGTTCCTTTGTTTACCTAGAACACCTTAAGACATTATTTCTCCTCTTGTAAGATACTTAAGCATTTCCAACATTTCTAGTTCACCAAACCTTATGTAAACACTTAGAACTTCTTGCACATTTCCTAAATTTTGACATGGATTCTCCTAGAACATTACTAAGCCAAAACACTTTGTTTTCTCCATTAAGCACACAAGAACACCTAAATTTACCAAGAACACTCTCACACATAAAGTTTCACCAAATTTACACTACATCATAATATAGTGCATAATTTAAATTGCATGGCACTTAGGCCCTTAAAATGCATGGCTCTTAGGCCCTTAAAGTGCATAACTCTTAAACACTGAATTTCCACAATATATATGCCTTTGACCTGCAATTACATACAACAACATATATGTCCTTTTACTAGTCTCCTTGAGAACATTTCACTAGGTCATTATCATTAGCTCTTTAAGTAGTTTTAACCAGCATTATAAGCTCATTTCTCCTAAGGCATTAAACCACATTAGGCTAGCATGTTTACCTCTTTTCACACAAACTTCTTTCTTGTTTCCTTGTTTAAAATCGGCTAGGTATTTGATTCCTTGTCAACTACTAAACAATGTACAAGCAATGTAATGAGTATACAAGCTCCAAGCTTAAACTCATTGTAAACCCTAGGTTTTACATTGTTTCAAAAACATTAAGATAGTTGTTTTACCTTGGTATTTGAAGAGAGTTTGAATATCTATCAAGAGAGGACTCCACCAAGTCCTTGAAAGGTTGGAATGAAGCTAGAACAAAGCGATATAAAGAGCACCTTCAATGGGCATTTTCGGTCTACAACAAAACATGGAGGAAATGAAGTTTTTATTTGAGATTCCTTACCTAGAAGCAAAGGAGAACAATAATATGTAGAAATATAAGCTCAAGCTCCTTCAATGGTGGAACTCCATGGCACCGAAATGGTGGTCTTGAAGTTTTGAGAAGATAGGAATGAAGAGCTTGATGAGACTAAGAGAATGGTGGTGTTTGTTTTTGATTTGGTTAAGTGAGCTAGGAGTTACAAGAGATCAAAGATGGAGTTTTGATGGTGGTGGTGTATTATCGCGAGAGACCGAGCAAGAATGGAGAAGGTGAAGTGTTGGAGACGGTGGGAAATGAAGGAAGTATGAAGCAAATGAGATAAGTTTGCTTTTGTAAGATATTTTAGCTTAAAGTAAATAGTACTTGCTTTATTACTTGTTTATTTACTTAATAGGCTAGCAAGAGTGGTGACTCACCACTTAAGAAACCGGCCCCCATTATGATATAAGGGGTTACTTAGTCTTTATTTGTAAATTTAATTACTTATAATAGCATATGTTACAAACTAGCTTATAAAAGTCACTATTCATAAAAACAAGGCACATAGAAGTGAAATTTTTGATTTCCCATTGATATAGACTTCCAAATGTGATACTATATAGTACACATGTTAATTAAAGAGTAATGATGGACATATAACCATTCAAAACTCATTTACAAAACAATTTTTCAAAAATGTGCTTTAAGACTCCTTAAAGCACATTTTGTGTTTTAACTTGTTTTCAAGCTTGGTTTTATTTGCTAATTGGTTTAATATGTTCATTAGTATATAAATAAGGTCTTGGTAAGTTCATTAGATCTTAACCAAGCTTATCCCAAGCTTAGAGCACATTTTGGCTCTTATTGACCTTAAAGCACATTTTGTGTTTCCTATGGTTTAAATTGCTTACTAATGCTTCTAAGACTCTTTTTAGTCTTAATATACCATATTTAAATGTTTAAACAACATAACTAGGTTTGGGGTATTTCAATCTACCCCCCTTAAAAGAACTTTGTCCCCAAAGTTCACACTTCCACATATCCTAAATATTAGAACACGGGAACACATATCAACAACACTTCCATAACAACGTTAACAACATCTTTACATAACGTCAGACACAAGGCCCAAACAACAAAACATCACAACGTCATTCAGACTCAGCGGTCTGTAACATAACAGGGTAACAACATAACAACACAACACAGACAATGTATCCAAATACATGTCGTACACACATAACCGAAACGGCTCTACCCCCCTTAAATAGGGGTACGCCCCGTACCCTATACATACAAACGCTAAGAAGTAAACAATGATGGGTACTTCGCCTTCATCTTATCTTCCAGCTCCCAAGTGGCCTCCTTAACGTCCTGGTTAGACCAGAGAACTTTCACCAGTCTCACAGACTTATGGCGAGTGTCTCGGGTCTTAGTATCCAGAATGCGTACCGGAGTCTCCACTGATCGCATGGTCAGCTCTAAGGTTAGCCTTTCAGGCTGAAGTACATGAGACTGATGAGACATATATTTCTTCAACTGGGACACATGAAATACATCATGTACCTTGCCCATCTCGGCGGGTAAATCTAGTCTGTAAGCTACCGGGCCGATCTGCTCCGTCACAACATATGGCCCCACATATTTCGGGCTCAACTTGCCTTTCTGGCCAAAACGAAACACTCCCTTCCTGGGGATACTCTCAAGAATACCTGATCGCCCATGGTGAACTCCAGGTAACGTCTACGCACATCTGCGTACGACTTCTGTCTATCCTGAGCTGCCTTCATGTTAGCCCGGATCTGGCGAACTTCTGCCTGAACTTGTTCCAGATACTCTGGTCCTATAATGACCGTCTCACTCGACTCATCCCACCATAATGGCGTGTGGCATGGTCTACCGTATAATGCCTGGAAGGGAGACATCTTGATCGAAGCATGGTAACTGTTGTTGTAACTAAACTCGATCAGATGTAACTTATCAATCCAGCTGGTCTGAAAGTCAAGTGCACATGCACGTAACATATCCTCAAGTGTCTGGATGGTGCGCTCACTCTGACCGTCTGTCTGTGGGTGAAACGCTGTACTCAATTTCAGTTCGGTACCCAATGCTTCTCACGTAGACTTCCAATACCTCGATAAGAATCTGGTATCTCTGTCAGATACAATTGTTTTCGGTACCCCATGGTGCCGAACGATCTCTCTATCAAAGAGCTCTGCTAGTTTTGCCACTTTCCAGGAGTCCTTCATCGGAATGAATCGGGCCACCTTGGTCAGTCGGTCAACAACAACCCAAATCATATTCAGACCTCCCCTTGTAGGCGGAAGCCCTACTACGAAGTCCATGGAAATATCATGGAACTTCCACTCAGGCACTGGCATTGGCTGTACCATACCACCAGGCCTTCGGTGCTCAAACTTGACCTCCTGGCAAGTGAGACACCTCAACACATAGTCATTCACATCCTTTTTCATTCCAGTCCTCCAAAAATATCTTTTCATACCCATATACATCTTTGAAGCTCCGGGGTGAATCGAAGTAGTAGAATAATGGGATTCACTCAATATGCGCTCCTTCAACTCAGCGCTACTCCTCGGTATGCACAATCGGCCATTAAGCCTAATCAGGTCATCATCGTGGAGTCTGAAGTCATACTTCTGACCCTCGAATGTGCCATCAATAAGCTTCTGTCTAATCTCCATCATGTACTGATCCGTCATCTGAGCACTCCGAACCTCTTCAACCAAGCTAGAATGAGAGACTAGCGAATGGAGAGAGTGTGCTCGGCGACTCAGTGCGTCAGCTACCACATTTGCCTTACCCTCCTAATATTGCAGATTAATGTCGTAGTCGTTTAGAAATTCAACCCCCCTTCTTTGTCTCATGTTCAACTCCTTCTGGGTGAACAAGTACTTTAAACTCTTGTGGTCAGAATAAATCGTCGCACTTACCCCATACAAGTGATGTCGCCATATCTTCAGTGCGAAGACAATGGCACCAAATTCTAAGTCGTGGGTAGGGTAGTTCTCTTCATGCTTCTTTAGCTGTCGGGAGGCGTATGCTACGACCTTCCCGTGTTGCATCAACACACAACCCATACCTCTGCCTGATGCGTCGCAATAGACCTCAAAACCATCTGGACCGTCTGGTAAAGTCAGGACCGGTGCAGATGTCAGAGCATCCTTGAGACTCTGAAAAGAACTCTCACAGTCGACTGTCCACTCGAATGGTGCATCCTTTTTCATCAAGGAAGTCATCGGCTTCGAGACGCTGGAGAAGTCCTTCACAAACCTCCTATAATAACCTGCCAGACCGAGGAAGCTCCTGACATCGGTAACTGTCTTCGGCCTAGGCCAGGTGCGCACTGCATCAATCTTTGCTGGATCAACAGCGATCCCGGTCTCAGAAATCACATGACCAAGAAAGAATACTTGGTTCAACCAAAACTCACACTTTGAAAATTTCACATACAATTGGTTCTTTCTCAATGTTTGTAACACATTTCTTAGGTGGCTTTCATGCTCACCTCTCGATTTCGAGTACACAAGTATATCGTCGATGAAGACTACCACTGACTTGTCCAACTGATCTTGGAACAAGTGGTTCATTAAGTACATGAACTTAGCTGGTGCATTGGATAAACCAAACGGCATAACTGTGAACTCATAATGCCCATACCTAGTTCTGAATGCTGTCTTTTCAATATCACTGTCACGGATAGCAATCTGATGGTATCCGGATCGCAGATCTATCTTGGAGAATACTGATGCTCCCCTCAACTGATCAAATAAATCATCGATGCATGGTAAAGGGTAACGGTTCTTCACCGTAACTGCATTCAGCTCTCGATAATCAATACACAGGTGGAGGCTACCGTCCTTTTTCTTCACGAAGAGGACCGGCGCTCCCCATGGTGAAACGCTAGGGCGGATGAACCCCTTGTCGAGTAGGTATCTCAGCTGCTCCTTGAGCTCAGTCATCTCTGCTGGAGCCATACGATAGGGCGCCTTCGCAATTGGTCCGGTGCCCGGAACCAAATCAATTTCAAACTCAACTTCTCTTGCTGGCGGCATGCCTGGCAGTTCCTTAGGAAATACATCAGGAAACTCTGACAATACCGGCACATCGGGACTAAACTCAGGGTCTCTCTCTATGTCCTGGCCATAGCAGAGGTATACATCACTCCCTCGTCGTAATTCACGACACATAGCCATGGCGGTGATGATCTGAGTCGAAGGCTCCCTGGGCCTCTGGCGGTAAGATATTGTAACCCAGATGGACTCCGAAGAAGCAAACGATGCTCGGCACACAGGATTCTGCCCTTGTACCGCTCCAACCAGTTCATCCCGATAATCACATCAAAACCAAGTCCGTCGAACTCTATCAAGTCGATCAGAAACTCTTCACCTCTGACTCTCACAACAACATCTCGGTGGTAGCGGGTACACCTGATCCGCTCATTCGACGGGAGAGTGACTAGGAAGTCTGGCATCTCATCACCGTCTAACCCCATCCTCTTCGCAAAGGATAGCGAAATAAATGTATGAGAGGCTCCGGAGTCGAACAAGATCGAAGCGTCTACGCCATTGACTGGAAAGGTACCGGTGAGGATTGTGCCGCTCCTGCCGGCTTCTGCCTCATTGCAGACACTCAGTATACCTCCCGTTCCGAGTGCACAGCCTAATTCATTGGCAAACTAATAAGTATTGGGTAACAACACGGTTTATATGCTTCAAACAACTCCACTTTATTCATTAACACACCTCTTTTTACAACATTCGTTGGCTTATACTGTCGCCATAATTAACACTTACAACATCCTTAACATACACTGGTTTATCACATCACATAATTATACAAGGCTTAAAACAGTCTGAAGGTCAAATTCAAACGTCTGGGTTTAATGTGTGTGGCATTGATCACTGCCGACGGTGCGGTATTCAGTTTGATCTTCCTGATGCCATGGTATAGCATCCTTGACTGCCCACCCATGATTAACACATCTCCCGATTTCAACACTAGCTTCTTTGCGAGATCAGCACGCTTCTGCTCACCATAAATAAACACTGCGGTATCACCAATGGACCAAGACACCACGGGTACTCCCTCACTTAGAGACTCGGGTGACTCGTCCTTATCTTGGTGTAAACCTAACCGTCCACCTTTCTGGTAGAAGTTCACAATGCATAGATCTGCTTTCACACTTTGAATTGAATCCGTTTCAACCTGTTGAGCAATTCCCACGGCGTGGTTAATGACCGCAAGGAACTCCTCGGGTACACTCAGTACAGTTGCTCCATCTTCAGCTCGCACCTCTTGATATGTCTTGGTGTAAGGGTTCCAGTCCTTACCCATGCACATCATCTTCAATTTCATTCTTGATCCGCTCGGGTATTCGGGTGTGTAGAAACCTCCAGGTTTTGCTCCAAGTTCATTGCATCGTCTGATGATATGGATTTGTGCTTCCGGTGTCAGGTATCCATTTAAGAGTATCATACCTGGCTGGATAACCTGACATTGCTCCATTGAAAAGTCAGTGATGCCGATGGTAGTTTCTTCAGGGTTTGGTGTGGGTGGGATTGGATAACATATATTGAAGGTTCCTTTAAGTTTAGAATTACCTAATTATGTGACTTCCACACTATACCTTAACTCTTTACTCACATAATTGTACACTTGGACTCACTAATACACACATGCATGAAATGCGGTATGCAATCACTTATTTCATTCAACAATTTAGGCGGTACCTGGTCTAAAAGAGGGCCCTGGTGTAGACACCAAAAATTCTCACCCCATAAAACAAGTTCTGAAATAATGAATAAAATAAAGGGGTTGTCGTCTTTCTTTTTCAAAACGTATTAACATGCATGTCAAAGTTAAACCATCATTTTTTGACAAAATTCTTAAATAAATTTTCAAAGCATTTCAAAATACACAACTTCTCGAAAATGAACTTCCAACAACAGTATGTTCTTCGCACACAACGAATTATGTCTTAGTGGGTAGCGCATGAGTGAGGTGGACAAATGCTCAGGGTTCAAACTCGGGATGAGAAAGGAGTTTTTTTTTTAATTTTGCATTTCAGGCCAAGTTGACCCGGCCCAGAAACTGAAAGAGTCGGCCCATTCTTTTTTCCTGATTGTTTTGTTTTGTCCAAAAGAAACCCTACGACGTCATTATAAAAGACAAACCATAAACCCTACTGTAGGGGGACTCGATCTTTATTCCCGGCCGCATCATAGATCCCAACCAAAAAATATCTTCACTCGAAAACCACATTAAAAAAAAAAAGAACGACGAAGCAGACTCCACTCCGATTCTTTTCTTCACGGTAATCCAAAACCCAGACATCGATCTTAATTCTCTTCCCCGCGCGTTCATTTTGGTTCCAAACCGGCGATCAGGGAAAGCTCTGCACCTTTTAATTCTCCACTCCCTTCACATCGCAGCGAGTAAGAACGAGGCTCTGAGCCATCTTCGTCTCTTTACCCGGCGAACGAGGAACACATGTGCTTTGCACCATCTTCATTCCCTTCGTTTACATGGGAGCAGCGTACGAGCACGGCCGTCTCTTCTTAATCTCTTCATCGGTGTATGAGCAGCGTATGAGCACCTTCCCTTCTTCGTCCTCTTCTCATCGGCAAACAAACGACACATGCTCTGTATCTTTTCAACCCCTTTACTCACGGTTATGGCAACCCAACTCTCGAAGAACATATAAGCTCTACGACTCCATCATTTATCTGCACCGACATCTCACTAGCGAACGAGGCATTTAAGTTCTGGCGTCCTTTGTTGCTCGTCTTCATTCACGACGTTTTTGCAACCCGACACGAGAAGGAGCATATAAGCTCTACTCCTTCATCTTTCTCGTTAACCGGTGACAAGGAACATACCAGTGTGCAGATGCCCATGCTCCATTTCTCCTACTGGGCGTAACTTTGCACCCATCTTACGATCAGGCACCTGCAACTCTGTCTTCTTTCATTTATCTTTTTCTTGTTAATTTTGCACACAAGACTAGCAAGCAGGGGAGAAACAGCTCTACTGCCGGCAATGTTGCAATACCACTAGCGAATAAAGGATGTTGTTACGAACCCCCTCATTCTCTTCACGACCGGAACATATATACCCCTATCGCCGCTGCCTTCACTAATGCTTTTCATCACCGAACGACCACGACCATCTACTGCTATGCCCTCTCCATCTCCACCAAACAACACACAAAGTGAGAAAGCTCTTGTTCGTTCGTAATCAAGCTTTGAGAGAACAACCAAGAAAAGTTCAAAAAAAAAAAAACAGAACATTGACTCCTCCATCGTTACCACCTTTTCTGCTCATCTTCATCGACTTCACCACCGCTTTGCTCCACCACTAGTCCGCATCATCTGCTCCCTCCATCGTTGCCTCAGTCGTCTTATTTTTTTTTCACTCGCGAGAGACCAGAAGACAGGGAGAACCAACTCGAAGCGGAGCGGACCTGTGAAGTTCCCTCTCGGAAGAACAGACTCAAAGTTCACCCTGAATGTTACCGAAGTCAACCCAAACTCGGGGGATTCGACTCATGCCTCAAGAAGTAGCGTTGTCCTCCCGACAAATTTGAAGATAGAGAAGCATGTGTGTCACCGGTTGAAAGGGAAGATCAGTGACTGCCATCTGAAGGGAGAACCCATATCATTCTTCTTCAGGTATTTAGTTCAAACCTATGATTTAAGTCGTTGACCCCATCAATTTCGGGTAAAGACTCCTTCAGAGATGGTTTATCTGGAATGCATATTGTGTGCCACCGATTTCAGATTTCCACGTAGAGAATATCGTGTTAATTGCATGACCTCACATTTCTGTTGTGTTTTGGGCATTTGTTTTTTTTACGTATTTAAATTCTTTGTTTATTAAGATCTTCACATTCACAGATTAAATGACGAGAGGATACTATTGTTAACGTGCGATTTTAGTGTATATACTCTTTCATATTAATGTTTGATTGCTGACTACCAAAAAGAAGAGTTGATGTGATCAATCTCCTGTATATATCATGTACATAATGCCTAGATCGTCTTCTTTTTTTTTAATCATAACCCACCACGAGAGGGAATAAAAAATAGGTTCATTAATGCTTAGTTTCCCTCTGTTTAGCCCCCTAAATTAGCCTAACCTTTATCGATTTCCCACTCAAGACTAGCCTTAAACTTTGATTTTGGGCAATTTTAATTTGACACCACGTGTTTAGCTTCGCCGGGAAAATTAGAATTTGTCAGTTTTGTTTCTTTTGCCACTTTCGTCACGTTCATTTTTATGCAATGTCCTCGTTTGTGCTTGTTCTTACCGTGATATATCCTTGGATATAATGCGTGATGTTATTCTTTGATAACATGTATGAGATGGACCTCTTTGGGCTGTTGTAAACTTGCGGCCCAAAATCAAATTTCAATTCGGGGTCAACTCATTGCAGTCAAACGGGCCGTAGAGTTGGTCGGTGGGGAATGCCCTTCCTTTATAAAAATTTCCAAACAATCATTTAATGTCAGAAAAAACTCACAAACCAATGATTCATTTCAATCAATGACAATTCAATTCAAGACCCAAAATCAATTCCAAAATCAACTCGATTTCAATTCCAAAATAAACCATTCCAATTCCAAAATCATCCCTGATTCAATATTTTGAAAAATCAAATCAATTCGATAAAAATTCATTCATTTCCAATCCGATTCAAAATTCATTCATTCCCAATTCCGTAAAAATTCATTCAGTTTCCAATTCAATTCAAATTCATTCAATTCAATCATTTCAACTTCGAAAGTTTTCCAAAAAAACATAAATTCAAAATACTTTCTAAATTCAAACCACATAAATTCCAAGCCCAACCCAATTCCGCTTCAAAATAAGCCCGACCCAAATCCCCTTCAAATCCAATCAACGCAATTTCAAATAAACCAATTTCAAGCCCAAAGCCAATTTCAAGGCCCAACCCCGAAGACCATTTTGGGAACCAAATCCGGTCCACATTTCAAGGCCCATATCCATTCGGCTCCAACCAATTCAATTTCAAAATCAATTCAATTTGTGGCCCAAAGTCTAGATGGGGCTCAAAAGCCAAACAAGGCCCACTCGGCCCAATCAAAAATCCGTCTCAGCCCAAAAAAAGGCCCAAATCAGGCCCAAAAATCAAAAGCACAATTCCCACATTTTGCCTAAATCAATTCCATTCAGCACAAATTCAACTTGACTTGTAAATTCCAATTCGATTCAAAACTTCATTCAATTTCAATTCATTCAAAATTCATTTCACTCCTAGTTCATTCAAAACTTTATTCAATTCCAAAATCATTCAAATTCGATTTCAAATCCATTCGAATCAAATTTCAATTCAACTTCAATTCCAATTCAAATCAAAATTCATTCAACTCCAATTCAATTTCAATTCCATTCCAATCTCCATACACTCTAAATGTCTCACAGAACCAAGCGTCTCACAGACTTTGTCATCCCAATGATTCGATTGTCTCACAGACCTGAGCGTCTCACAGACCCGAGCGTCTCACAGATCCAGGCGTCTCACAGACTTCGACATCTCAAGGTTTCAAACGTCTCATAGACCCGAGCGTCTCACAGACTACAACATCCCACACATCAAACATCTAAAAAACCCTCAGCTTCTAAAACCCAAAAATCCTGAACTACGTAAGGTCTGATCTCAACAGGGAGTTGAGTACGTAGGCAGCCCATCTAGGGTGCGACCCCATTCCAATAAAAAACCCCTTTCCCTCTCTAAGGTGTTCTTCACACCTCTCGAAACTCTTAAACCTTCTTCATCTCCCACAAAACTTCAAACCATCAGACTCTAAGTCTCGTTCATTCACCCAACCTCAGACTCTTCCCAAATACTCATCCGAATTCAGCAATTCCTCTCCTTGGTGCAAGCTTGGCAAAAAAGCTCGCCTCATCTTATCTCTTTCTCTCTTCCCGTCATAATCCTATCCTTGGCTTTGAAATGAATCTCTCTAAAAAGGTTTTGAAAGAAGGCAATCCCAACAATTGGAGACCCAGGTTTCCTCGGGCACCAATCCGAAGTCGTGGTCATTGCCACTTCTAAGGGGTGTAACCCAGTACGAACCCACAATAGAATCTCTGACGCAACCAGCTAAGTCCTTTACATTGTAACACCCCAACTCAATCCAAATGTGGTCTCGCAACTTAACAGTATATATATAAACATGTCACAGCGGAATTCTTTACAATCCAGGACCTTGCCACGGTCTGACTACAGAATATACCGAACATTAGTCTAACAACCTTAACCATTTACATAACCTTCTTACAACCCCCTCACATCCTATACATCTTACTAACTCAGATTGCCATACGAGTGTACGTGCACAACTCGTAGGCCACACTAAACCCTTAACAGCTGTATCCTCTTCTTACGCTTGCGACGACCGCTTCCTGATGTACCTGTGTAGTAAAAACAGCCCCCAAAGGGGGTCAGCACGAATGCTGGTACGATCCCCTCATGGCCCCCAAGCTAACGTGGCTACGACGACTAATTGTCGATAGCATGGAGGTTGATTAGATGAACAACATAATAGAAAGTGCAGTAAACAACAACTCAGATATGAACAATCAAAGTTCACACACAATGAACGACTTAAATGCGTTCCCTTAGTTAGAGAGTTAGTTATTTAACTCCCTAAGTAATGTTCCTTCTTAATCTTAGTCCATCCTTATCTCACCTCAATCTTAATCTTATCTTAATCTTAGAAACAACCACCCTTTAATAAGGAGTGGATGTAGCTTATCTTAGTCTTAGTAAAACAAACCATCCTTTATAGAGGAATGGTTGCAACTTATCTTATCCTTACCTTAATCTTAATCTCAACTTAACCTCAGTATACAAACCTTTCCTGGAAGGGATTGGTTGTATCTAATTCGAACCTGGGATTTAGGTGATCCCACCGCACCATCTTAATGCCACCTACTCTGGACGGGAGTCCAGCGTAGCTGAGCCGGCAACCGGCCCTAGGCAACAAGTCCGAAGACAAGTCCTTAATCGGAGGTCGAATCTACTATAGATAACGATCCCCTTTCCTTAGCATGCATGACCGGAGATCGGTCCCGGGTTTCCTCACTCGAGTTCCAGTTAGTAGTTATCTCAAGACCCTGTTTGTTGGTTAACCTCTTTCGGTTCATATCGTCCCTCATTAGGGGGCGTTCCTTAGTCTCACTCAATTCCTTACTAAGCATTGGTTAGTAAGTTCTCACGGTATGTTGTGTTAGTTTTCAAACATCACACAACAATACAATATATATTAATATGTTCCGGTTGCATGCTTTATCTTGTTTAGTGAGCACACAAAACAAATAGCACACAAGCCGAGGGACACCTCGTTAGCAAGCAGGTCACAAGAGAACTGTACCGTTCACCGTTGGTCGTTCGGCTGCTTACTCTCTTCTGGAGTCCAAACTCCCAAGTCCTAAAACATTCATTCAGTTTTAGGTTGTTAATCACTTAACTTAATATGGCTTACTTAACTTGTTTAACTTACTTAATTCCTTAATGATTCCCACCTAACACCTCTTAGGTCTTACACTTAATCTTACAAACTTAATCTTAAACTTTCAAGTTTATACTTAACTTAACTTAATCTCCTAAGTTCTTAGGGTCTCAATCATTACTACCCTACCAAAGGCATCCCTTATTACCCATTGCCATTCTTAGAATTCAAAATTTCTCTTTTTTTTTTGTTTTTAGGCTCGACCGGACTTACCGACCGGACTTGCCAAGTCCGGTCCATTCCAGTACCCTTTTACCGTTGGAAAATTCACTCCGACCGGACTTACAAGTCCGGTCCTATGTCCGGTCGATTCCAGAGACTTATATCCGTACAAAATTCAGGCCCGACCGGACTTGACAAGTCCGGTCCCATGTCCGGTCTATTCCAGAAACATTTCCCGGTATTGTAACAGAGCCCGACCGACCTTGCAAGTCCGGTCCTAAGGCCGGTCGGCTCTAGAAACTTGTTTCTAAATTCTTTTTCAACTCCAAACTTCTCCTCATATATTCTAATATGTTATAACCTCATTTGGGCACCTCAAATACACCTTAAGCCCTCCTTCAAATACCTTAAATCATCCACCAAGATCCACCTTAGTCATCATGCATTTTTCCTTGTAATAATGCTAACACTTGTAATGTTTTCCTCTAGGTTTCTAGGTGGTGGTTCATACCTAGTGTAACCACTATGCCAAATGTTCTCTTCACCACCATAACATCATCTCCCAAGCATCTCTCACTATCTAAAACTCTTTTTTTATGCATTTACTTAAAGTTCCTTCCTAAGCTTAAGCTTCCATCCACCAACACCTTTTTCCTTCCTAGTTGTTTACCAACATTTGCCTAAGTCCTAGATGCTCAATTACATTCTCTTGATTCTTAAATCCTCCAAGTAATGCCTAAGTCATTATAACTCATTACCACACTTTGTCTCACCCTTTTTTTTTATCAAGACAACCTCTACGACTTCCTAGCACTTCCTTAGTCATTAATTCCCCTTAGAACATAATCAAATCACCTTAATCATTACACCTTCTCCTTAAACTTATGCACACTTCTTATATTCCTCATCTCATGATTTTGGTGTGCTCAAAACACTCACCATTCCTCTAACTCCTCCTAGACATCTCTAGGTCATCCTAAACCTCAAGAACTCCTTAGTCAACTCATTTCCACCCAATTTTCTTTTCATGCTCCCTAGTAAACCCTAGGGCATATTAGCTCACCACTACCACTTAAACACTTTGTTTTCTACTCAAATTTCGCCATAGCTCCTCTAGTATCTTATCATGCCCAAACACATTATTTTTCCTCATTCAACCATCTCACACACATCAAGTTCTTGTCATCATATCTCATCACCCAAACCAACTCATTCACAACAAACTCAATATATTGCAATAATCTTAAATTGCATAGCACTAAGGCTCTTAAATGACATGGCTCTTAGGCCCTTAAATGACTTAAACTTAAACACTGAATTTCCCACATATATAAGCTTTCAACCTGCAAATACACTCATCAATCTCATAGTAGTTATAATGCTCTTAAAATCCACCTTAAACTTATATTACTAACTCATTCTCATTAGCTCCTTCGTCACAAGTTCATAAGCTTGTTTAAGTTCTTTTTCCTTAGGTTATATAACCCAATACACAATGTAAGCTCTAAGCCACATTGGTATTTATCTAAAACTCATTCCTTAATCTTAAACCACCATTAGGTAAGCATTTTACCTTGTTTTCTCAAGCTTATCTTAATCTCCTCCTTAGGCCTTCTTCTTGCATAGATCTCGGCCACCACTTAAATTCCTTTTGCCAATGTTCTAATCAATATTTAAGGACTCATATGAGTACTAAACAATGCACTAACCTCAAGGAATTAAAACCTAGGTTAGAAATGTGTTCTAAGGCATAAAAGTGGATGATTACCTTTGAAGTCTCAAGGTAGACTTTGGCATTGAATGAAATAGGACCTCCACTAGTCCTTGGTGAATAATTCAAGCTAGAACAAGGCATAAAAAACATAGCCCCATGAGAAGGAATTTTCGGTCATGTACAAGAAATGATGGAAACATGGTTTTTCTTACATTTTCTTTACCTTAAGAGAATGGAGAAGCTAATGAGCTCTTCAAACTTGATTTTCCTCCATCAATGGAGTTTCCTCTTGGCACCAAAATGGAGCTTTGAAAGATTTGAAAAGATAGAAAGATAGGTCTTGACCTAACTAAGACAAATATGCAATTTGTTTTGGATTTGGAGCTTGGAGTTGTATTTGACAAGTGATTGAAGATGGAGAACCATGGAGGGCAGCACTCTCGGTTTTGGAACAGAGAGAAAGAAGAAAAACCGTGGGTGAAAGAGAGAAATGGAGGAAAGAGAAGAAAAGGTAGCTTATAAGGATATTTTGCTTTAATAAAGCAAATAGTAACTTCTTTACTTATCTCTTCTTTTCCTTTCTCATTTGATGACTCATGTGGTGACTCCCCACATAAAAACCGGCCACCCTCTTAATATAAGGCTAACATGGTCTTTGTTGACCAATTAATTGACTTATATTGATTAAAACTTAAACTAGTCACTAAATAGTTACTATTCACTAATCAAGGCACATAATCGGGAAATTTTTGGTTTCCCATTGATTTAGACCTCCTAATGTGATACTAATTAGTACACATGCTGATTAAAGAGTAATGATGGACATTTAGCCACTCAAAACTCAATTCTAAGACAATTTCTCAAAAATGTGCTTTAAGACTTCTTAAAGCACATTTTGTGTTTTAACTTGTTTTCAAGTTTGGTTTTCTTTGCTAATTGATTTAAAATGACCATTAGAATATTACTAAGGTCTTATCATGATATTTGGGTACTCACCCAAGTTTCTCCAAGCTTAGAGCACATTTTTGCCCTAATTGCCCTTAAGGCATTTCCTTGTGTTTTCCTTGGTTTAAATTATCTACCAATCTTTCTAAGGCATATTTTAGCCTTAATACATCATGATTTGATGTTTACTTAGCATACTTAGGTTTGGGGTATTTCAATCTACCCCCCTTAAAAGAACTTTGTCCTCAAAGTTCCCATGCATCTTATCTCATTAGAATACATGTCTTACCTCATTCCTTAGATCATATAGATCATACTTATGTATACTTAATCTCATTGGATCATTGGATCCACCATATTCTTATACTTAAATATCACACAACATGCTTAAGCATGTGTAGCACTCAAAATTCCTTGTAATCCTTTTTGATGATTAAAACATTCACATAACTTCCAACGTATTCTCCCATGTCACCGGTCCGTAGACAATGGCTCATTCGTCCTCGTCACCATGGACCAGAATACAAAACACGCTGCTCTCCCCATGTCACCGGTCCGAAGACAAAGGCTCGTGCGTCCTCGACTTCATGGGCGAGACTCAGTAAAAAGGTAATCCTTTTTACGAGGTCATGTGAGGAATAATTCCTCTAATTAAAAATACAAGCAACTCCAATTTCATTTTTATCCCAAGGTCTCTATCCTTAGTGTGATTTAATTGTGACCACTGGTAGGGAGTTTCAGGAATCATCCAACCCTGATGTGATCAGCATCAGTGTAGAACTATCCTTCCACCCCAATTTGTGTTCGGTTTCCCTTGATCCCTAGAAAATCAAGTTCCACCTCCCACGTCATTTTCAAACATCAGATAATTCACTAATGTCCAATTTTCTATCTTTTTAGTTCTTCTAATCATAATCAATACATCTCCAAAGTGTGGACTCAGTCCATCAAACATTCCCAATTCATCTCTTAGTAATTACCTCAAGACTTAAATTCCTACTAAGTTCTATATCAGTCTCATATCAACTTCCACTGTCTCATACCACATAGCATTACTATATCCTAACTCATGCTCATATCAAATAATATCTCTTAGTGTTATCTTATTCTTATCTCACACATAGTCTCATATCGACTCATACCTCGTATATTCCTTATTTCTCTTAACTTGTACTCACACCGGAGTTAACAAGATAGGTACTTAATATGTATGGTATTCACATCTTCTGTGTGCAATAACCATGATTTATCTCAAAATGTTTATGTAAAACATATTCTCAAATTATTTTGTGCTATGCACACCGTAGTTTATGTACTCAGTACACAAACATACGCTAAGCGGTTTTCGCTCTACCCCCCTTAAAATGGATTACGCCCACGTAATCAGCGTTACATCATCTTTGAACATAAGTTCAAGATGTCTAATTCTCACCAAGCATTCTAGCTTCCACGTCATCTATCTTACTTATAATTCGATCAGAAATGACTTAGTCTCTGTATCGAGGATTCTTAACGGTACTTATACCGTTTCCTTAACTTAGTTTGGTCTAATCTCGAAGGTAGTGATCTGCTATCTTCCGCTGCACCACTCTGATAATCTTAGGCCTAATTGTCTCAATGGGCACGTGTTATCTTTATATATACACGGCCTCAATGAGTTGTAACTCGTCTATCCATTCTTCTTGAAGATCTTACGCTCATAATCTTAGTATTTTCTCGAATGTCTAAATTGTTCTCCCCAATTGACCTTTGGTCTGAGGATGATTCTTAGTCTGAAACTACTGTTTAGTGCATAATGCGCTTTACAGTCTTAATCCCTTACATATTAAGACATATCCAATGTCTGTACTTAATAATCCGTGCTTTTCGCGCTTCATAGTCCTTAATTATCTGTTCTCTGGTTCCTCTGTGTTGCTGGTTCAACTGAATCTTCTCTTCGGCTGTCTGTGGTAGTAGCTGCTCTTGTATGATCTTGCCTCGTTGTTCGTGGTACGGAGTCGACTACCTCCCGTGTTCTTTACACTACTCGTCTACATGCATGGGGTACCTTACTGGTACATTACTACTTACCCAACTAACTCATAAATGAGCGTGTCAGGCCCGCCAGCCCCTGTGGGGTGCAGTCGTCCCATGTCTCATTTTAGTAAACTCATAGTGTCCGTCACACGTTTAGCTATTGCTAAGTATGAAGTATTCTGTTGTCGATCTCCTCTTTCATTGTTCCATAATAACATTTATTGTTCTTCTTGAAGTTAATCAAGGGAAGTCTATTCACTATGTTCTTGGGTATTGTATACTCCAGCTCCTTTCTGTATTCCGTCGTGATTCGGTCTCTTAATAATTGGGGTCTCTTCGTAGAGCCTCTTATCTTGTTCCTCATATTTATGCTACTAGGAATGCACTTCCAGTTCCTTAAGGAATGGGTAGTGTGCTTCCTGTAAAATCTTACCTAACTAGGTCCAGACTACTGGCATCAATGCTCAGTTCATCTACCATCTTATTTTCTTACTTATACTGGTCTTAACTCATAAATCCAATTGCCTCAGTGTCAATATTTGACGGCTCATTCATAATGGTCGCCCTACCGCGCACCATGACTTAATCCACCTTTCTAACTATTGTACTCACGACCACTACTACCGTGGTAGTTGGCCCTTACCATGTTGCCCATTGATGGTGCAACCTCTTATTCACTTATTCTAATGTCTTAACTTATACTCAATCCCTTCTTGGTGTAAACACACTGGAAGTTCTTTCATTCCGGTATTGGCGGTTGTCGTACCGTGTTGTAAAATAGTTGACTCTTGATATGAAGGTGTTCCGCTCCAATCTCAGATTCGTAAGTAAGCTAATTCCTTTCACTTTCTCTCATCCTTGGTGATGTTATCTACCATGTGGTTTTAACTGGTTATTGAAGAAGTCATCCACTGAATTACAAGCTCTTCTGAGCTTTGATTAATTGACGTGCCATAATGTGCAGTCACAATGTTTATCTCTGCCCATTACTAATTCTTACATCCTGGGTGTTGGGATATGGGGTCTATCTGTGGAACCTTCCTTATTACTCAAGTGTATCTGGTATGTTCTAAGGTAATCTCAAGGTTCATAGTTTCCATTTTCTAAATAAAGTGTATTTTATCTCTAATATGTGAAAGCCCTTTTGAGGGGTTCATTCCCACTCATGGCCTCACAACAAGGAGAGGTATCCCCACCCTAAAAGGCATGGTTTGTTCTCCGCTCCTGTCCTTAGCATTATCTCAATATTCTCATTGGTACCCTTTCTTGGTAATGTTCTTCCCAATCTAAGTTATAGGTTTGATAACCGTTCATATCTACACATTGTAGTCCCTTCGTGGCTTATACAAGCTCTCTTATAACTTACTACGCCTCGGGCTCTGATGTGGTTAACATCCTTGGCTCGTAGGCTCTTAATGCTTAATGTCTCAGTTCATTATTTGTACTCTTACTCATCTGTAGGTTATCCTCATAAACTTCTGGTCCCTTGGAACACCATCAATCATTAGGTTACATACCAAATGTAATATCAGGTTTTATGGTAAGTTGTTACATCCTGCTTCCTGCTATGGAAGTTGTTCAGGTGATCTGAGGTTACTTAATGTCTTTGACAATACTGTCATTTTACTAGACTTATGTCTTTTGGCAAATAAGGATAAGTTCGTATTAGGCATTTGCCTTACGGTGTCCAAGTTGGATATCATCCTTGCATCTCATACTTCTATCTCAACGCTTCGTTCAACTTCCGTTGACTACGCCACCCGTTGATGATCAATCATACTTGGGTATTAATGAGTTAGACGAACAGTACTAGCTGTCATTCATCAGTTTGTTCGGCTCGACTATGCCCGCTCTGTGGGGGTAGTCCTCTGAGCTTTCCTTTTCCAGGGTTGTACGACTTTAATTCTTAGTAGGTTATAGCTTACGTTTATTTCTTTTATCCTTGTTTTCTGGGTTTTCCAACATCTTCATTGAAGAATGTTGTTATCTGCAAGTTTTAACGGTCTCAATGGCATCTTACAACACATCCCTTGTATATCATTGCTTATATAGTGTTTTTCCTCGCATTTCCGAGTGATCTCTTAGGTTTTCCTCGTGGAGTTTGAGGTTGGTGTTCTTACCGTACTGTCGGTTGTTGTTGTAGTGGGTTATACCGTTGCTAGTATTTATATGGTTTAGTATTTCGTCTAAGCTCAGCTCCCTGCTGGCTGATGTGTCGGTTCATCTCATCATGGTTAGGCCGTCAGGCCCTTCCAAGGTCCTATTTTTTTTTGTTTTTTTTTTGTTCTTATGGGTTTACCATCCAGTATTAATATGCGTTTTAACTGTAGCGTCCTCCTATTTCGCCTTGATGGCTTTTCGAGTGGCTTAACCGTGGTAGCACTTGCTATGGCAAGTGCGCCATGTAGGATGGTGTTGTTGGTACAAGGTACATCGGTAGTGACACTTCCTTCTAATTTCCATGTAATTGGTAGTCCTCGGGACTCCTTCGATAATCTCTTATTTTGGATAACCGTCCATCCGGCAGTTTCCTTGTTGTTTGACAGTACTGTCATTTACCAGGGCGTTCCTCTTTCTGAGGGAATCCCTTAATATTTCCTTATGTCCTATTCCTCGCTCCTGTCTCCACACATTTTGTTGTGGTTACTCAGTAATGATTTTCCTTTAGGCACTACATCGTAGTCCTATTTCGGTATACAATTTATATGTGTTTCCACCGTTGTCCGCGTTATGTCTGGCAGGTTTGTAACCTTTTTCATTGTATGGGGTTTGGAGTTCCCGGTTCTTAAATGGACTTTCCAGTAATCTCAATCCTCATGCTCTGTATTATCATACTGTTATGCTCCTTCGGACCACTGTCCGGTACTCATGTCGTTTATCATTTCCTCATCCATTGCACGCGTAGTGCTTTCCTTATCATTGGTATGGCGGGTTATTTCGACTGCGTAGCATGTCGACCCATGTTGCCGGTAATTACCGTTCCCTTACTGATAGTATTCCATAGGTAGCGCCTGTTTCTCTGTTGATGCGCTCCATTTAAAATCTCCCAGTTCTCCATAACTGTTGTACAACAAGTTGTTTCTCGTATTGCTTACTGTTAGCTAACTGCCAGATCGGGTTTCCCCAAGTAAGAGAAGGCTTTCTTCTCTCTGGTGTTTGTCCCACACATTTAGGGTTAGGGATGTGGAGGGCGGGCCTAGGTACTATGGATATCCGGTAAACACCGGGAAGTCCTGGCTAACGCACCTCACACTCTATCTCTTAACCCTTAACCCGTAACTCAATCTCAGCCTCAATATCCTCCCAAGTTCGGTATTTCTTGTCTTCAGAGCGTAACTACGCTCTGATACCACTTTTTGTAACACCCCAACTCAATCCAAATGTGGTCTCGCAACTTAACAGTATATATAAACATGTCACAGCAGAATTCTTTACAATCCAGGACCTTGCCACGGTCTGACTACAGAATATACCGAACATTAGTCTAACAACCTTAACCATTTACATAACCTTCTTACAACCCCCTCACATCCTATACATCTTACTAACTCAGATTGCCATACGAGTGTACGTGCACAACTCGTAGGCCACACTAAACCCTTAACAGCTGTATCCTCTTCTTACGCTTGCGACGACCGCTTCCTGATGTACCTGTGTAGTAAAAACAGCCCCCAAAGGGGGTCAGCACGAATGCTGGTACGATCCCCTCATGGCCCCCAAGCTAACGTGGCTACGACGACTAATTGTCGATAGCATGGAGGTTGATTAGATGCACAACATAATAGAAAGTGCAGTAAACAACAACTCAGATATGAACAATCCAAGTTCACACACAATGAACGACTTAAATGCGTTCCCTTAGTTAGAGAGTTAGTTATTTAACTCCTTAAGTAATGTTCCTTCTTAATCTTAGTCCATCCTTATCTCACCTCAATCTTAATCTTATCTTAATCTTAGAAACAACCACCCTTTAATAAGGAGTGGATGTAGCTTATCTTAGTCTTAGTAAAACAAACCATCCTTTATAGAGGAATGGTTGCAACTTATCTTATCCTTACCTTAATCTTAATCTCAACTTAACCTCAGTATACAAACCTTTCCTGGAAGGGATTGGTTGTATCTAATTCGAACCTGGGATTTAGGTGATCCCACCGCACCATCTTAATGCCACCTACTCTGGACGGGAGTCCAGCGTAGCTGAGCCGGCAACCGGCCCTAGGCAACAAGTCCGAAGACAAGTCCTTAATCGGAGGTCGAATCTACTATAGATAACGACCCCCTTTCCTTAGCATGCATGACCGGAGATCGGTCCCGGGTTTCCTCACTCAAGTTCCAGTTAGTAGTTATCTCAAGACCTGTTTGTTGGTTAACCTCTTTCGGTTCATATCGTCCCTCATTAGGGGGCGTTCCTTAGTCTCACTCAATTCCTTACTAAGCATTGGTTAGTAAGTTCTCACGGTATGTTGTGTTAGTTTTCAAACATCACACAACAATACAATATATATATAATATGTTCGGTTGCATGCTTTATCTTGTTTAGTGAGCACACAAAACAAATAGCACACAAGCCGAGGGACACCTCGTTAGCAAGCAGGTCACAAGAGAACTGTACCGTTCACCGTTGGTCGTTCGGCTGCTTACTCTCTTCTGGAGTCCAAACTCCCAAGTCCTAAAACATTCATTCAGTTTTAGGTTGTTAATCACTTAACTTAATATGGCTTACTTAACTTGTTTAACTTACTTAATTCCTTAATGATTCCCACCTAACACCTCTTAGGTCTTACACTTAATCTTACAAACTTAATCTTAAACTTTCAAGTTTATACTTAACTTAACTTAATCTCCTAAGTTCTTAGGGTCTCAATCATTACTACCCTACCAAAGGCATCCCTTATTACCCATTGCCATTCTTAGAATTCAAAATTTCTCTTTTTTTTTTGTTTTTAGGCTCGACCGGACTTACCGACCGGACTTGCCAAGTCCGGTCCATTCCAGTACCCTTTTACCGTTGGAAAATTCACTCCGACCGGACTTACAAGTCCGGTCCTATGTCCGGTCGATTCCAGAGACTTATATCCGTACAAAATTCAAGCCCGACCGGACTTGACAAGTCCGGTCCCATGTCCGGTCTATTCCAGAAACATTTCCCGGTATTGTAACAGAGCCCGCCGACCTTGCAAGTCCGGTCCTAAGGCCGGTCGGCTCTAGAAACTTGTTTCTAAATTCTTTTTCAACTCCAAACTTCTCCTCATATATTCTAATATGTTATAACCTCATTTGGGCACCTCAAATACACCTTAAGCCCTCCTTCAAATACCTTAAATCATCCACCAAGATCCACCTTAGTCATCATGCATTTTTCCTTGTAATAATGCTAACACTTGTAATGTTTTCCTCTAGGTTTCTAGGTGGTGGTTCATACCTAGTGTAACCACTATGCCAAATGTTCTCTTCACCACCATAACATCATCTCCCAAGCATCTCTCACTATCTAAAACTCTTTTTTTATGCATTTACTTAAAGTTCCTTCCTAAGCTTAAGCTTCCATCCACCAACACCTTATTTCCTTCCTAGTTGTTTACCAACATTTGCCTAAGTCCTAGATGCTCAATTACATTCTCTTGATTCTTAAATCCTCCAAGTAATGCCTAAGTCATTATAACTCATTACCACACTTTATCTCACCCTTTTTTTTATCAAGACAACCTCTACGACTTCCTAGCACTTCCTTAGTCATTAATTCCCCTTAGAACATAATCAAATCACCTTAATCATTACACCTTCTCCTTAAACTTATGCACACTTCTTATATTCCTCATCTCATGATTTTGGTGTGCTCAAAACACTCACCATTCCTCTAACTCCTCCTAGACATCTCTAGGTCATCCTAAACCTCAAGAACTCCTTAGTCAACTCATTTCCACCCAATTTTCTTTTCATGCTCCCTAGTAAACCCTAGGGCATATTAGCTCACCACTACCACTTAAACACTTTGTTTTCTACTCAAATTTCGCCATAGCTCCTCTAGTATCTTATCATGCCCAAACACATTATTTTTCCTCATTCAACCATCTCACACACATCAAGTTCTTCTCATCATATCTCATCACCCAAACCAACTCATTCACAACAAACTCAATATATTGCAATAATCTTAAATTGCATAGCACTAAGGCTCTTAAATGACATGGCTCTTAGGCCCTTAAATGACTTAAACTTAAACACTGAATTTCCCACATATATAAGCTTTCAACCTGCAAATACACTCATCAATCTCATAGTAGTTATAATGCTCTTAAAATCCACCTTAAACTTATATTACTAACTCATTCTCATTAGCTCCTTAGTCACAAGTTCATAAGCTTGTTTAAGTTCTTTTTCCTTAGGTTATATAACCCAATACACAATGTAAGCTCTAAGCCACATTGGTATTTATCTAAAACTCATTCCTTAATCTTAAACCACCATTAGGTAAGCATTTTACCTTGTTTTCTCAAGCTTATCTTAATCTCCTCCTTAGGCCTTCTTCTTGCATAGATCTCGGCCACCACTTAAATTCCTTTTGACAATGTTCTAATCAATATTTAAGGACTCATATGAGTACTAAACAATGCACTAACCCCAAGGAATAAAAACCTAGGTTAGAAATGTGTTCTAAGGCATAAAAGTGGATGATTACCTTTGAAGTCTCAAGGTAGACTTTGGCATTGAATGAAATAGGACCTCCACTAGTCCTTGGTGAATAATTCAAGCTAGAACAAGGCATAAAAACATAGCCCCATGAGAAGGAATTTTCGGTCATGTACAAGAAATGATGGAAACATGGTTTTTCTTACATTTTCTTTACCTTAAGAGAATGGAGAAGCTAATGAGCTCTTCAAACTTGATTTTCCTCCATCAATGGAGTTTCCTCTTGGCACCAAAATGGAGCTTTGAAAGATTTGAAAAGATAGAAAGATAGGTCTTGACCTAACTAAGACAAATATGCAATTTGTTTTGGATTTGGAGCTTGGAGTTGTATTTGACAAGTGATTGAAGATGGAGAACCATGGAGGGCAGCACTCTCGGTTTTGGAACAGAGAGAAGAAGAAGAAACCGTGGGTGAAAGAGAGAAATGGAGGAAAGAGAAGAAAAGGTAGCTTATAAGGATATTTTGCTTTAATAAAGCAAATAGTAACTTCTTTACTTATCTCTTCTTTTCCTTTCTCATTTGATGACTCATGTGGTGACTCCCCACATAAAAACCGGCCACCCTCTTAATATAAGGCTAACATGGTCTTTGTTGACCAATTAATTGACTTATATTGATTAAAACTTAAACTAGTCACTAAATAGTTACTATTCACTAATCAAGGCACATAATCGGGAAATTTTTGATTTCCCATTGATTTAGACCTCCTAATGTGATACTAATTAGTACACATGCTGATTAAAGAGTAATGATGGACATTTAGCCACTCAAAACTCAATTCTAAGACAATTTCTCAAAAATGTGCTTTAAGACTTCTTAAAGCACATTTTGTGTTTTAACTTGTTTTCAAGTTTGGTTTTCTTTGCTAATTGATTTAAAATGACCATTAGAATATTATTAAGGTCTTATCATGATATTTGGGTACTCACCCAAGTTTCTCCAAGCTTAGAGCACATTTTTGCCCTAATTGCCCTTAAGGCATTTCCTTGTGTTTTCCTTGGTTTAAATTATCTACCAATCTTTCTAAGGCATATTTTAGCCTTAATACATCATGATTTGATGTTTACTTAGCATACTTAGGTTTGGGGTATTTCATACATAAGCAGCAAATTCAGAGTCAATCAACGGTTCTTAGAACCCTTCTCCTCCCTTCCTAGTTCCTTAGGTCAAACTAGGTGGCGACTCTAGTCAATTTCCGCCCTTAGGGCATAAGTCCGCGTGGAGCCCATTGAGAGCGGGGTGTAGTGCTCACTAGCATTCCCCCAAAGCTTTCTAGGAAAGACGGACGATGTAGTAGGTATTTGAGGGATGCCAGAATAACGGGTTTTCACCCTCCACAGAATGGCATTTTCTAGGATCTAGGCTTCCCAGCTAGTCCATATTTAGATAGACCCCCTCATACTGAAAAATCACCCTCCACAGAATGGCGACTCTGCTGGGGAAAACTTGAGTAAGTTTCTCTCATAAACTTGGTCAAGGAAGACTGAACTCCATTCAAAATTGTCGGGATTCCCCAACTTCTTTCAAAACCTTCAAGAGATTCATTTCCAAGCCTTTAGGATTACTCTAGTCCACACTTAGAGTGTGCTTTGTGAGGATAGTTAGGACGAGTGTTTAGAGTTCAAAATTGACTTTGATTACCACATGTGTGCTTTGACCTTTGCATGCTTCGCTTTTGTTTACTATTGTGTGTTTACTGCTTCATGTTCACTGCTCTTCATTCATGACATAATTGCTTATTTACGGTTTTTGTAAATGGGGCCTTCGTAGAAAGGAGCCAACCCATTGTTGCATCGGGTAGTCTAGGAGCATGCATTCCTCTGTGTCACCTTCACTATCTGCGGGCGGGATTAACAATTGGTCCACAATTGATTCCCTCTGAGTATGGGTCCTTCGTAGTTAAGGAGTAAACTCACGAGGTGGTACGGCCGTAGTTGTCTACACCTTGAAACAACTCAGGATCCTTTCAAACACCTTTTCGAGTCAAAGCCAGCATATAGTAAGCTATGAGCCTTCAGTGTCCAACTGCCTTATCCGGTGTCTAGGATGGGTTTCATGAGTAGTTGCCCCCTTGTATGCCGCCTGTCTGACCACCCTTTTGTCTTACCCTAAAGATTGCATGGGCCCAGTTCTCCAGATGTCCTCTGCACCACGGGTGTCTTTAAAGCCCAATGTCGCGCAACAAATTCATAGAGGATCCCGTATTTACGGATACCCATACATGACATAGCGTAGTCAGCGAATAATTTGGACTTTAGACACCTCATCGTGCAGACGACGAGAGACCCGTTCCCATGCAGTACTTCCCCGAGTTTCCTGAAAAGTGAGTATGTTGTGATAATCCCCGGCCGTGGCTCGTGTGACTGTATCACTTCGGGTATCCTGACCTTTCGAACTTAAGCACTCCGGACTTTCTTGATGACGTGCCCCACAAGGCATAACAGAGATAAATACCGAGAGATGAACAGTGAAGGGACGACGGTTCCCCGGTGGTATGGAAGCATTGATTGACCTGGAAGGTGATTATCCCAATCATTCACACTCAGCTCCACATAAAATCAGCCACGATTTTTTTATTTTGCGTTTACATCTGCGTGATCATGTTTCAAAAATTAGCAAAAATCAGAAAATCAATCATGTCGAACACTCCAATGAAATATCTTCAAAGTCGTCCATCTGAATGTTTTCAAAATTGTTATTTCCAAACATTTTTTCAAAACCGGTTTCAATCAAGTCTTCCAGAAAACAACCTTTATCAAACGTTTTGCAAAGAATAGATTTCAAAAATCTATTATTTTCAAATGATTTTCAATCAATTTCTCACAAATGTTGTTTCAAAAACTATTTCCAAAAACAGATTTCAAAAACCTGCTTTTTACAAACGAATTTCAAACAACTTTTTTTCACGAATAGTATCTCAAACTTGTTTTTGAAAACAGTTTTCAAGTTGATTTCACAAATGTTTTTCAAAATAAATGATTTAGTCCCCATGTTGTGACCCGCTATTTTGAAGTTCAACCCACCTTCAAGAGCAGCGGTCATTACCGTGAAGCGTACTAGTCATTTCGTGTTTTCACAAAAGTGGTGGATTTTCACATAAGATTTAGTGCTCGATCATTCACCTTTCCTTTCTCAAAAATATCCCTCATTCCCTCGACGGAGCAAGTGAAGCAGCATGAAGATTGACTACGCGGATCGAGCTGAAGGCTAGAAGCGCACCAACCCTTGGAGCTAGCCGCGTGACATGAAGACTGTCACCAACCGTTTAAATACAAAATCAGAGGTGTACCAACCCGGGTTAAGCGACATGAAGATTAGGAACACCTGTTCGAGTTCAAATTGTTGAAAATCGGAAGAACACCAACCCGTTCTGTTTGATCATAATACTGCCCCGTTGCCGGAGCCTGAAAACGAATGAGCAGCCGGTCAAAAGTCCGAAGACGAAGAGTAGCCGGTCAAGAGCCAACCAGGAGCCCGAGCGTAAGCAGTCAGTCAGAAGCTCGAAGACGAAGCAGAAGATTTTGAGAGAAGTTTTTAAGCTCAAACTCCCCCCTTTAATGACTTTTTGATTGATGATGTATAGGTTTTCCCTATGATTCTTTCCTCTCTTGTCCATTTCTGAATAGATTGCATGTATAGGTTTATACATTCCCTTTGAATTTGTTTAGATCAATGTGTATAGGGTTCCCCACTCCCTATTTTATTTATGAATGACCGAGCATCAAAATCCATATTGGGAAAATCCATCACTTCGAAAACACGTGTTTTCAAAAACTGTTTTTTTCTAACATTTTGTTTCTTTTAGCACACACATCGTGCTTAAAGAAAAATAACAAATAAAACAACCCCCACTTTTGTCTACCATTCTTAAGAATTGTTGTATGGAGTAGAAACTTGTAGTATCCCCGGACGCATCCTATCAAAAAAAAAGGAGAGGGGAAACAAGATAAAATGACACTTGACGTACATTCACGTTAACATCATTCATGCATCATGCATTTCACAAAATTTTCAAAAATAAATAAAAGTCGTTTTGCTCCAACAATCATTCTCACTCATCACACAATAAAAATTTTGTTCACTTCTCCTTCATTCTAATTCTCGTGCGTGCAGGTGTTCGTAGCAACCGGTAACTGAAGAGAAAAAGACCAACCTACTTGAAGTGATGGCTGAAAGAATGGAGCAAACACTCCGAAGTAGTCAGGAATCTGAAAGTCGATTTGTTCACAAAGGGTTGACCCAAGACCATACTCATGATTTGGAAAGAAACTCAAGCATAGAGAAGCTTGCCCGAGGAAAAATATCTGGGGGCTATTCCGAGTCAGATGGTAATAACAAGGAGTCTCCAACACACTACATATATGATGCCTTTGAGTTCCAAGCAATGGACCCTCAACAACCTTCCCAACTCAACGAGAATACCTGGGCAACCCTAGCTCAACCCCACACTCCCTCTGTCCAGTTCGAAGCAGTTCCAAATACACCTCATCCACCCGTCTACAATTCAACTCCGAAAACCCCAATTGCCCCTCTGGGAAAGACTACAGTCGCAAATGATCCATAATGGAGGAAGGCCCCCAACCTCATCCTCACTCATCGTAAATCCTGATTTAGGCATCTTCTCTCCCACACAAAGACAAGTTCCTCCACAACAGATATTCCCTCAGTCATCAAAGTCTGACCAACATCTCTACCCAAAAGCCTTCCAACTCCCTCGTTCTTTTAATGCTAACCACTCTCAGATTGCCTCTGCCTTTGTCAAAGACCCTGATCTCAGGACGACCCTAACAAAGGAATTAATGCAAGAGTTTAGGACAGAACTACGAGAGTTAGAACTGACCCGACGCTTTAAACCAATGGGTTGGGAACCGACTAATCCACATGCTGGAGCTCAACTACCCAAAGGCCTGAGTTTGCCCGAAATCGAGAAGTATGAAGGAATTGGAAACCCAAGGCATCACGTTGACAAGTATGATAAGCTCATGGAGCTACGTGGTCTATCCGATGAGCTGAAGGTCGCGTGCTTTAGATTCTTCTTACAGGGACCTGCTTACTCTTGGATTATGGGTTTGGATCTAAAAGGAAAGTCAAGCCAAGACCTGTACTTTGAATTTCTCACTCACTATGATGGTAACTTTCATCATGAAGTCACCCGCAGAGATTTAGAAATCACCCGCCAGAACCCTGGTGAAACTGTGAAGGAATTCATAGAACGATGGAGGGTGAAGGCTGGGCAAATGAATAATCGACCTACCGAGGAGGAGCAAATACGGATGGTGATTTCTGGCCTAAGAGAAGAGTATCAACGCCGGCTGAGATACCTAGGGATTTGTGACTTCAAACGATTGATGGCGGCTGTGATTGCTTTGGAAGACACTGAAATCAAATTGACTGAGCAACCAGAAATGATGGAAAGAAGGGAACGTCCACTTGGACAAAGCTCACAAGGACAACTTTCAAACCTCGGAATGTCGCTCAGCAAAGCTTTGAAAATATTAGTCGAGGGAGGCCATCTAGCACTTTTCAATACAAGGTCAAGAATCAAGAAACTTGGGCCACATTTGCATGAGTATTGCGACTATCACAGAATCCGGGGACACACCACCGATGAGTGTACCACACTAAGAGATGCTATCCAAGAGCTGGTTCATACGGGAGACATCTCTACACTAGGGATAGAACATCCGTCCTAGGTCAAAGGATATCTTAACTATCAGTGGTAGTAGTAGAAAGCAGTTTTCCTTTTACTTTACAATTGTCATAATAGTGTGACAAGGGTTGCATCCCCTCCCTCCCCCTTTTGTTCGACCTATCCAGGAATTACAGAAAGAACAAGACGATTTTATCATATTGACTAGTGCAATGAAGGAATTACCACTCCTTAAGCAGTCAAGATTCGATTAACAGCTAAAACATATGGGACCACAGTTCTCTGGGACCCACTCAGCAACTGACGTCTAAAGAGCCATTGGTGGCGAGAGGAACTTCATGGATCTTCAACTGAAACTGACTCAAGCGAGACTAGGTGTAACCTTACCGATCATGCATTGCATAAAAAAAACATACAAAACATACAAAAAAAAAACACACTCACACACAAAAAACATTCAGTCAAAATTCAAAATCATCTATTTTTGCATCATCATTAACACATCATGCATCATATGTACATAGTAGTTCCATATTATCATAACAATTGCATGTAGATGTACTGCCTACGCTCGTATCGAATGACATTTTTGGGGAAATCTTGAGAGATTGATCGAACATAATGCTTGAACCACTAAACTCTCGAGCCATCAATAGACACAAAGGTCCAATCAAAATCAGCACCACAAACAAAGTGAGTAGTGTGCGAAGAGCAGTATTTTCCCTTGAATTTCAAATGAGGGTACTGGACAATCCTATGAGCGTTGAGGGAAGATAGAGAGACCCAATGGAGGTAAAACCACGAGCGACATGTGCATTCCCTCAGCACGTGGAGAGGCACAATACATAGAGAGATCAATGTTGATAAACAAGATATGAACTGTGATTCATGCAAAGATCCGAGAATAGTAAGAACACAATCATTGACTGATGAGAATGACGAGGCACTTAGGAATAAAAATCTCCATAAAACCAAAAAGCTTTGACTGCCCTGTACATAATCCCTTAGTGAGCCCCGCTGAGCCTTTCACGATAAACCTTTTTCCGCGAACTCCACAACATGCCAACTCACATACACATACTTACTCACCTTTGCAATAGAGGATCTCGAAGGAGCCAGAGCCATGGTCTCTCCCCCGCCATCTTTCACAAAAACAACAAATGAAATGTTTGAAGAAATCAGCGAGTCAATGCAACTCCAAAGCCAAACACCAAAAAAGAACACCGAAAATGTTCAAGAAGATCGATGAGTCAATGCAACTCCAAAGCTGAAAGCCAAAATTCAAAGCAGAGAACGCTTGAGAAAGTTGATGAGCCAAATGCAATTTCAAAAAACAAAATGAGAAGAAAGGTCAAATTGAACACCAGAAGAGGCAAGAAGGAGAAATCCAAATCAGAAGGACCAATGATGTCCCGTACAAACCAATAAAAGGTTATCAAAACCCGTCAAATCATTCCACCCATGGCAAAGGCGAAGCACGTCCTTTATTGCATAAAAGCTCCACAATTCCCAAATAAACCCCACAGTCCCGTGTGGCATACATCATACCCCTTAGCCCCGTCACAACCCAATAAAGACCTCTGACTCATAAGTTAATGAGCGTTAACTGAAAGTACCGGATCTGAAACATGAATCATAAGCTTCGTACTTGTTATCAACATGTCCCATCATGCCAAAGGGGACCGTGAGCGGAAGAGTGTGACCTTACCCCACAAGGTCTTTCGAGTGCGAGTGATTATTTGATCGAAGCACCAAATCATAAACAACTAATCCCATTGCAAGTAAGGAATTTGTGAGGATCGGAAAGTCCAGAACCTCGAAAGGAAATTCTCAGGAAAATACTGCTCTGAGCATCGAGAGTATCATCACACCGCTTTGCACACACGGCCAAACTCACGAGAGATTGACCCATATACCTCCATGAGAGGAAAGTGATTCGTGCACTCGAGTTTAACAATCACTCAAGATCGAACCGGAGATGTCTTATATTCGTAAACCTCATATTAATAGAGATAGGACCGTACCTTCTCTCCAAAAACTGCATATGCATTTTGCATCGTGTCTAGCATTTAATACTTGCATGCACCATAATCATTTCATCTTCAACATATGACTGGTAAGAATTCTACCTAGTCTCGCTTAAAGTCGACATCAATTGCAGTTGTGAAGCGTAACTTTCGATCAAAAGATGTCAACTAGAGCCATCATTGGCCATCATCAAGCTATATCGAACCATCTTGGAGCCATTCTGGGCTATCCTCGAGCTACATCGAACCAAACAGGAGCCACCCAGAGCCATGCGAAGAAAATTCGGAGCCATCTAGCGTCATGCTCGAGCCTTGTCGACACCACTCCCAAAGCCAAGCTGGAGCCATACGGGAGCCATCCTCAGATATTGAGACCATCCCTAAAGCTACACGGGGCCATCCCATTCGTTCAAGAACAATACCAGAGCCACCTCAAAGCAGGTCAGAGCCATTTCGTCACCAAGACCTTGCTCACAGAGAATCGAACTACGTATGGTCTGATCTCAATACGGAATTGAGTACGTAGGCAGCCCGTTCAGGGTGCGACCACATCAAAGGCAAAAACTTCCCTTTTCCCTCGGTGTCATTAAGTGAACCAACCAAAGCATCGTCATGCTCAATCAGCACAAGGTCATCCCGGAGCCATCCATGGAAATCCTGGAACCATGAAGGGAACTACCAATAAAGTCATGCCACTGTGTTTCATCATTCACTCATGAAAAACCATTCACCCACTACAAAGCCAAAAAAAAAATCTCATCAAATCACAATAAATCCATCGCTGGAGCCATCAAACTACTTCAAAAGAAATTCAACCAAATCTACCCACCACATCGAAGCATTTCAATCACACCAAAACCCACCAACCACCCAGAATGATCACATTCCATCAAAAACACACCAACCATATCAAACCCACCAACCACCCCAAGACCATTGGTCATACAAGAGCCATCAACGCATATCAGAGCCATCCGTTCATACCGGAGCTATCAGCGCATATCGGAGCGATCCGTGCATACAGGAGCCATCGGCGCATACCGGAGCGATCCGTGCATACAAGAGCCATCAGCGCATACCGGAGCCATCAACGCATGCTGGAGCCATCTCAGATCTTTGAAGCCATGTCGGAGCCACCCCGAAGCTTTGAAGCAACTCAAAACCATCAACTCATTCGAAAAAGGATTATACATCCACAAACAGGGAGTCTCGATCCAACCAGTACTTTTATTTTTAACCATCTTTTATTGCATATCATTTGCATCTACCTACAAAGTCCGTTCACAATCTAACACATATTCATAACCCGCTAGGCAGCTATTACGCTACTAGTGCGGTCCCAATCTTTTCCTCCACTAGGCAGCTATTACGCTACTAGTGCGAGATCGTTCACTTCATAACCCGCTAGGCAGCTATTACGCTACTTGTGGTCCAATCTTTTCCTCCACTAGGCAGCTATTACGCTACTAGTGCGAGATCGTTCACTTCATAACCCGCTAGGCAGCTATTACGCTACTAGTGAGGTCCTGTCTTTTCCTTCACTAGGCAGCTATTTCGCTACTAGTGCAAGATCGTTCACTTCATAACCCGCTAGGCAGCTATTACGCTACTAGTGCGGTTCCACCTTTTTTCCTCCACTAGGCAGCTATTACGCTACTAGTGCGAGATCGTTCACTTCATAACCCGCTAGGCAGCTATTACGCTACTAGTGTGGTCCCAATCTTTTCCTCCACTAGGCAGCTATTACGCTACTAGTGCGAGATCGTTCACTTCATAACCCACTAGGCAGCTATTACGCTACTAGTGAGGTCCTGTCTTTTCCCTCACTAGGCAGCTATTTCGCTACTAGTGCAAGATCGTTCACTTCATAACCGCTAGGCAGCTATTACGCTACTAGTGTGGTTCCACCTTTTTTCCTCCACTAAGCAGCTATTACGCTACTAGTGCGAGATCGTTCACTTCATAACCCGCTAGGCAGCTATTACGCTACTAGTGAGGTCCTGTCTTTTCCTTCACTAGGCAGCTATTTCGCTACTAGTGCAAGATCGTTCACTTCATAACCCGCTAGGCAGCTATTACGCTACTAGTGCGGTTCCACCTTTTTTCCTCCACTAGGCAGCTATTACGCTACTAGTGCGAGATCGTTCACTTCATAACCCACTAGGCAGCTATTACGCTACTAGTGAGGTCCCGTCTTTTCCTTCATTAGGCAGCTATTACGCTACTAGTGCAAGATCGTTTCACACCCACCCGCTAGGCAGCTATTACGCTACTAGTGAGGTCCCGTCTTTTCCTTCATTAGGCAGCTATTACGCTACTAGTGCAAGATCGTTTCACACCCACCACCTAGGCAGCTATTACGCTACTAGTACGGTACACAATCAAAGTATTATAGGCTCGTCATAAGTCCTATAGCTAGATGTCAAGAGGTTTAGTTGAGGTTCTCCTAAGTCCTCGTACTTTCATTTACATTCTAGGCCCGTCATAAGTCCTAGGACTGGATGTCAAGAGGTCCAGTTGAGGTTCTCCTAAGTCCTCGTCACCTCAAACCAGTCTATTGTTAGCATTCTAGGCTTGTCATAAGTCCTGGGACTGGATATCAAGAGGTCCAGTCGAGGTTCGTAATAAGTCCTCGTGCATCCAGCTAATCATATCATTTCCCATCGCAATCATACATTATTTTCCTCGCGGTCACATCTCAATGCACCACAAAGCCATAGTGAGAATTTTTGGCGCCGTCTCAACCTTGATCCAATCCTGCAAGTACTTGTAGAATTGAATCAAGGGGAGCCATCTGTAGACACCAAAAATTCTCACCCCATAAAACAAGTTCTGAAATAATGAATAAAATAAAGGGGTCGTCGTCTTTCTTTTTCAAAACGTATTAACATGCATGTCAAAGTAAAACCATCATTTTTTGACAAAATTCTTAAATAAATTTTCAAAGCATTTCAAAAAACACAACTTCTCGAAAATGAACTTCCAACAACAGTATGTTCTTCGCACACAACGAATTATGTCTTAGTCTGACTGGGTAGCGCATGAGTGAGGTGGACAAATGCTCAGGGTTCAAACTCGGGATGAGAAAGGAGTTTTTTTTTTGAATTTTACATTTCCGGCCAAGTTGACCCGGCCCAGAAACTGAAAGAGTCGGCCCATTCTTTTTTCCTGATTGTTTTGTTTTGTCCAAAAGAAACCCTACGGCGTCATTTAAAAGACAAACCATAAACCCTACTGTAGGGGGACTCGATCTTTATTCCCGGCCGCATCACAGATCCCAACCAAAAATATCTTCACTCGAAAACCACATTAAAAAAAAAGAACGACGAAGCAGACTCCACTCCGATTCTTTTCTTCACGGTAATCCAAAACCCAGACATCGATCTTCATTCTCTTCCCCGCGCGTTCATTTTGGTTCCAAACCGGCGATCAGGGAAAAGCTCTGCACCTTTTAATTCTCCACTCCCTTCACATCGCAGCGAGTAAGAACGAGGCTCTGAGCCATCTTCGTCTCTTTACCCGGCGAACGAGGAACACATGTGCTTTGCACCATCTTCATTCCCTTCGTTTACATGGGAGCAGCGTACGAGCACCGGCCGTCTCTTCTTCAATCTCTTCATCGGTGTATGAGCAGCGTATGAGCGCCTTCCCTTCTTCGTCCTCTTCTCATCGGCAAACAAACGACACATGCTCTGTATCTTTTCAACCCCTTTACTCACGGTTATGGCAACCCAACTCTCGAAGAACATATATGCTCTACGACTCCGTCATTTATATGCACCGACATCTCACTAGTGAACGAGGAACATTTAAGTTCTGCGCGTCCTTTGTTGCTCGTCTTCATTCACGACGTTTTTGCAACCCGACATGAGAAGGAGCATATAAGCTCTACTCCTTCATCTTTCTCGTTAACCGGCAACAAGGAACATACCAGTGCTGCCCATCTCCATTTCTCCTCACTGGCAGTAACTTTGCACCCATCTTACGATCAAGGCACCTGCAACTCTATCTTCTTTTCATTTATCTTTTTCTTGTTAATTTTGCACACAAGACTAGCAAGCAGGGGAGAAACAGCTCTACTGCCGGCAATGTTGCAATACCACTAGCGAATAAAGGATGTTGTTACGAACCCCCTCATTCTCTTCACGAGCGGAACATATATACCCCTATCGCCGCTGCCTTCACTAATGCTTTTTCATCACCGAACGACCACGACCATCCATTACTGCTATGCCCTCCTATCTCCACCAAAACAACACAAAGTGAGAAAGCTCTTGTTCGTTCGTAATCAAGCTTTGAGAGAACAACCAGGAAAAGTTCAAAAAAAAACGGAACATTGACTCCTCCATCGTTACCACCTTTTCTGCTCATCTTCATCGACTTCACCACCGCTTTGCTCCACCACTAGTCCGCACCATCTGCTCCCTCCATCGTTGCCTCAGTCGTCTTTATTTTTTTCACTCGCGAGAGACCAGAAGACAGGGAGAACCAGCTCGAAGCGGAGCGGACCTGTGAAGTTCCCTCTCGGAAGAACAGACTCAAAGTTCACCCTGAATGTTACCGAAGTCAACCCAAACTCGGGGGATTCGACTCATGCCTCAAGAAGTAGCGTTGTCCTCCCGACAAATTTGAAGTGAAGCATGTGTGTCACCGTTGAAAGGGAAGATCAGTGACTGCCATCTGTACAGGGAGAACCCATATCATTCTTCTTCAGGTATTTAGTTCAAACCTATGATTTAAGTCGTTGACCCCTTCAATTTCGGGTAAGACTCCTTCAGAGATGGTTTATCTGGAATGCATATTGTGTTCCACCGATTTCAGATTTCCACGTAGAGAATATCATGTTAACTTGCATGACCTCACACGTTTCTGTTGTGTTTTGGGCATTTGTTTTTTACGTATTTTAAATTCTTTGTTTATTAAGATCTTCACATTCACAGATTAAATGACGAGAGGATACTATTGTTTAACGTGCGATTTTAGTGTATATACTCTTTCATATTAATGTTTGATTGCTGACTACCAAAAAGAAGAGTTGATGTGATCAATCTCCTGTATATATCATGTACATATAATGCCTAGATCGTGTTCTTTTTTTTTTAATCATAACCCACCACGAGAGGGAATAAAAAATAGGTTCATTAATGCTTAGTTTCCCTCTGTTTAGCCCCCTGAAATTAGCCTAACCTTTATCGATTTCCCACTCAAGACTAGCCTTAAACTTTGATTTTGGCAATTTTAATTTGACACCACGTGTTTAGCTTCGCCGGAAAATTAGAATTTGTTCAGTTTGTTTCTTTTTGCCACTTTCTGGTCACGTTCATTTTTTTATGCAATGTCCTCGTTTGTGCTTTGCTCTTACCGTGATATATCCTTGGATATAATGCTTGATGTTATTCTTTTGATAACATGTATGAGATGGACCTCTTTGGGCTGTTGTAAACTTGCGGCCCAAATCAAATTTCAATTCGGGGTCAACTCATTGCTAGTCAAACCGGGCTAGTACAGGTGGCCATAGAACATCCTTTTAGACTTGCCCATTTATTTCTGGACACATCAAGTCCAGTTTAGAAAAGCTTCTAGGTTCAGGGATGTTCCTCACTCAAACGGGCCGTAGAGTCTGGTCGGTGGGGAATGCCCTTCCTTTATAAAAATTTCCAAACAATCCATAATTGTCAGAATAAAACTCACAACCAATGATTCATTTCAATCAATGACAATTCAATTCAAGACCCAAAATTCAATTCCAAAATCAACTCGATTTCAATTCCAAAATAAAACCATTCCAATTCCAAAATCATCCCTGATTCAAATATTTAGAAAAATCAAATCAATTCGATAAAAATTCATTCATTTCCAATCCGATTCAAAATTCATTCATTCCCAATTCCGTAAAATTCATTCAGTTTCCAATTCAATTCAAATTCATTCAATTCAATCATTTCAACTTCGAAAGTCATTTCCAAAAAAAATCAATTCAAAATCTTCTCTAAATTTCAAACCACATAAATTCCAAGCCCAACCCAATTCCGCTTCAAAAATAAGCCCGACCCAAATCCCCTTCAAATCCAAATCAATGCAATTTCAAATAAACCAATTTCAAGCCCAAGCCCAATTTCAAGGCCCAACCCCGAAGACCATTTTGGGAACCAAATCCGGTCCACATTTCAAGGCCCATATCCATTCGGCTCCAACCAATTCAATTTCAAAATCAATTCAATTTGTGGCCCAAAGTCTAGATGGGGCTCAAAAGCCAAACAAGGCCCACTCGGCCCAATCCAAAATCCGTCTCAGCCCAAAACAATAAGGCCCAAATCAGGCCCAAAAATCAAAAGCATAATTCCCACATTTTGCCCAAATCAATTCCATTCAGCACAAATTCAACTTGACTTGTAAATTCCAATTCGATTCAAAACTTCATTCAATTTCAATTCATTCAAAATTCATTTCACTCCTAGTTCATTCAAAACTTTATTCAATTCCAAAATCATTCAAATTCGATTCCAAATCCATTCGAATCCAATTTCAATTCAACTTCAATTCCAATTCAAATCAAATTCATTCAACTCCAATTCAATTTCAATTCCATTCCAATCTCCCATACACTCTAAATGTCTCACCGACCCAAGCATCTCACAGACTTTGTCATCCCAATGATTCGATTGTCTCACAGACCTGAGCGTCTCACAGACCCGAGCGTCTCACAGATCCAGGCGTCTCACAGACTTCGACATCTCAAGGTTTCAAACGTCTCATAGACCCGAGCGTCTCACAGACTACAACATCCCACACATCAAACATCTAAAAAACCCTCAGCTTCTAAAACCCAAAAATCCTGAACTACGTAAGGTCTGATCTCAACAGGGAGTTGAGTACGTAGGCAGCCCATCTAGGGTGCGACCCCATTCCAATAAAAAACCCCTTTCCCTCTCTAAGGTGTTCTTCACACCTCTCGAAACTCTCAAACCTTCTTCAGCTCCCAAAAACTTCAAACCATCAGACTCTAAGTCTCGTTCATTCACCCAACCTCAGACTCTTCCCAAATACTCATCCGAATTCAGCAATTCCTCTCCTTGGTGCAAGCTTGGCAAAAAAGCTCGCCTCATCTTATCTCTTTCTCTCTTCCCGTCATAATCCTATCCTTGGCTTTGAAATGAATCTCTCTAAAAAGGTTTTGAAAGAAGGCAATCCCGACAATTGGAGACCGAGGTTTCCTTTGGCACCAATCCGAAGTCGTGGTCATTGCCACTTCTAAGGGGTGTAACCCAGTACGAACCCACAATAGAATCTCTGACGCAACCAGCTAAGTCCTTTACATAAGCAGCAAATTCAGAGTCAATCAACGGTTCTTAGAACCCTTCTCCTCCCTTCCTAGTTCCTTAGGTCAAACTAGGTGGTGACTCTAGTCAATTTCCGCCCTTAGGGCATAAGTCCGCGTGGAGCCCATTGAGAGCGGGTGTAGTGCTCACTAGCATTCTCCCAAAGCTTTCTGGGAAAGACGGACGATGTAGTAGGTATTTGAGGGATGCCAGAATAACGGGTTTTCACCCTCCACAGAATGACATTTTCTAGGATCTAGGCTTCCCAGCTAGTCCATATTTAGATAGACCCCCTCATACCGAAAAATCACCCTCCACACCTGGCGCCTCAGACCGGTCCACCACATTCAGGGTGGCCTTGCCGGACCCCGACCCCTTCCCCTTCTGGGAATCTGTGTACCTCTGATCTGGGGGTGGCTGATTCGCCATCTTCGGGCCATCGGTGGTCGCAGTGGCCTTACCCTTCCATTGCCCCTTGGGCCTGTAGCTTCTACTGTTCGGGTTCTGCCAGCACTCATAGTCTTGGTGACCCATCTTTTTGCAGTATCGGCACTGCACATCGTTACCCTTGCAGTCCTTGCCAGGGTGGTCTCTGTTACACCACTTGCAGTAATAGTGGCGCTCCGGTCCAGAGCCCGTGCTAGCTGCTAACACATCACACACTCAGTACATATTTCACAAGTTAATAACACACACTAGATTTCAGTATTGAAATTTGTTAATTACCCTTGGGTGGGTAAGAACGTAAGGGCTTGGCCGCATACGTATAGGTGAGCTGCAGAGGCTCCTCAGCAGTGGTGGTTTAGGTCTGGCCCTTGCCACCCTGTTGCTGTCCTTTCTGGGACTGGGGGTATGACTTCTTCTTCTTTCCTCCCCATTGCCCTTGCGTGCCTTGGCCCTCGTTCATGGCCTTGCGCTTGAGCGCACTCTCCTCGTCCCTCAGACGGACGGTGATCTTCACAATTGCAGCGGCATGGTAGCACTCCTGCAAAGTAGTATATCCAGTTGGCCCCATGCCATAGCGTAGGCAGTAGCTCAGTCCGTTGTAGAAACGGTTCACAAGAATCCGGTCTGAGTAACCCAGATCCGGCAGCAGGTGGATAAGTCCAACGAAGGCTGAGTAGTACTCATCTACCGTCATCTTATCCCCTTGTCTCAGATTGTCCAACTCCAGGCGCTTGGCCTCTTGCACGTCTATCGGGTAGTACTTGGCTCGCAGCAGAGCCGTGTACTCCCTCCACTGAAAGGTCGGGTCAGCAACTCTTCCCTCCCGTACTAGCTTCCACCAGCTCTGTCCCGAACCCTTCAAGTAGTATGTGGCAAGTCGAACCTTGACCTCCTCAGGCACCGCTAAGGTCTCGAAGGCGGTCTCCATCTTGCAGATGTACGCCTCCAGATCAGCCAACGCCTTGACACAATTGGTCTCTCGTGGCGGTGGTGGTGGTGGTGGTTGAACTCCGGGCTGTTGCCCTTGAAGAATCGCAGCTACAAGTTGTAGGACCATTTGGGCTACGGCGGCCGCTACAGCTTCGGCCATAACCTGGGCCGTAGTATTCGCGCCCTGATCATCCGTATCTCCAGCACCGTGTCCACGGCCTCTACCTCTCGGTCGACCTGACATCTGAATTCACATGATCACTCATTAGTAATATACTTGCACACTTATCGGTCCAACGATTGTAACGCTTTTCCCGACTATAAGGTATTTCCACACTTAGTTAGTGGTCAACCTTTCCATAACTGTTCACTTAGGTAACTGTAGTTAGGTTTCCTAACTCGGTATATCCCTAAGCTCGGTATTCTAGCCATCAGAGCGATACTTCGCTCTGATACCACTTTTTGTAACACCCCTACTCCGCACATGCATTACTTGAAATCGCAGCTGTAACACCCCATCCAATAACAAACACATAACAACAATCTGCAGCGGAATACACACCTCATCAAATAACTTAACTCGTTGGTGTTACACGCCGTTAACCACCCACGTGGCTAACAAGGCTATTACATAAACATTGTACCGGTCTGATGGACTAGATTCCCGAGCGACTACACATTATTATCCCTTTCCATTAACAACAAGACATACACATACCTTCCAACAGTACCGAATATCTACCAACTGATGCCGATAACAATTTCGGTCTTACTACACCTACTGCATATATACAACTAAAGTGATTACCCATGTACAACGACTACCCCGTCCTACTCTCGAATGGCTTCCTACTCTTTGTACCTGAAATAGGAAAGAAGAGAAAGGGTGGCCCCCAAGGGGCTCAGCACCTTTGCTGGTATGGTAATCCCGCAGCCCGCATGCTACCGGGCCACGCACAACTAATTGTCGTCTTAACATGCAGTTGATTATATTTAAATCATGCATGTAACTATAAACACACAACACATAACATTTTGCCTCGAGGGGCTCAACAAACAGATAACACATCCTCATTGATAAGTCACTCATGGTATTCATTACCCCTATAGTGTTTCTCCTCTAATGGAGCTACTTCCTTAATAGATGACAACTACCCATTAATCGGGTTATCCTTAAACGCCTCTTATCACAAACTGGGATTCATATCCACGATCCACATACTCCACAATTTACAACGTATAACATACATCACATAACAACACATAACAACACTTTTCACGTTTCAACGTGCACATAACAATATCGCAATAGAAATTGCATTACAACAACATCACATAGCATAACGGGAATGGTTCTCTTAGGAACCCTACCCAAACATTGTTAATACACTGGTGAGCCTAGAGAATGTTGCCAGTCTCATGATAAGCTCGTTACATAACTCGTTACCGTCTCGTTAAATGAACAGATAACTTAGCACAAGGTGTCTCGGATATAGTGATCCAAGCACACCGAACAAACATAACATAGTATGCCCCTGTGGCCCGACGTGAGTCAGTAATAGCCTTGGTTAAGCTAAAGGGAAGGTTGGAAACCAAATTGGAAAACAACCATAACATACGGAGAGAATCGAACCTGATATGACAACGACCCCCATACACACACGTGTGGCCGGAACAGACCGGACTCCTCACTTCCCCCATTAGCACTTGTCAGAAGTTCATCATTGAACTTAGTTAAACAATCACAACATTGGGTTAAGTCTTGTTAGACACACACAAGGGAAGGGAGAGTCATACATTCACACACAAACCTCACACACAAACATCACATAACTAACTCACGCATAGCCGTGGTTAGAACGTTCCTTAGGTCGGAAACGTTATCACCGGATACCGTTCTCCTACGTTTACCTAATACTGGTTAACTAGCCCTTCAAGCGCATTCGAGGTTACCCGTATCGGCACGTAAACATACAACAACAATAACGACTGTAAACTCGTTTCATGATTTATCTTATAACGTGGCAAACACACAGAAAAACACATTGGCATACAAGCCGGTGTAATCCGGTAGGACACAGGTTGCAAGAAAACCATACCTATCACCGGGGTCCACTTTATCATGTCCACTTATGTTCCTCGAGCAATTCTCGAACAACTGATAATATTACATGTACTTTTATTAACATCGGGGTAACATGATTGTTTAAAGTCTAATGCTTAAAACTTTCCCCCGTTAACTTTGTTACATAACTTTACATTTTAACTTGTTTTACTTTTACATTTCAATCCAACTTTCCACCTACTTAATTGTCCTTATAACTCACCTAACATGTCTTAAACAACCTTATAACATCATTACTAATCAATCCCAATCATTACATATCATTTTATAACCTTAACATTTAAATCATCTCACTTAACTTATCTATTAAGTCCATATATATTTATCTTTCTAACCATCAATACTCTCTTAATTGCATACCACTAATACCACTTAACATTCTTAAAATAATTTTTTTTTTTTAAGGTCCGACCGACCCACCGACCAACCCACCCCCTGGGTAGGTCGGCTGCAGAGAACATCCAACTTCACAGTTTCAGCCTGACCGACCCAGACTGGGGTCAGTCCCCTGGGTAGGTCGGCTGCAGAAACTCTCCTAAAAATGCCTATCTTATTCCAAACTCCTCCACAAGTTCCCTTATATGTACTAACACCATTTGGGCACTTAAACACCCTCTTAAATCATCCATTAAACTCATTAGTTGACCCACCATCAAGCTCCTTGATCATTCACTCAAATTCTTGCAAAATTCCTAACACTTGAAATGTTTTTTCCCAAAGTTCCTAAGTGGTGGTTTATACTTATGATAAAACTAACTAAAATGTTTTCTCACCACCATCACATCTACTCCAAGCATCATTCCTCACAAACATCCATTACAACTTCTTCTATATCCACAAGTTTACACTTAGACCTTCACAAGGCATTACTTTTCCTTTGTTTACCTAAACTTTAACAAGACTTAATACTTCACATATCATAACTTTGGTGTGTATAAAACACTCATTTGATTTCTAAATCCTCCAAGATTATGCCCAAGGCATCTTAACACTTAAGAACACTTTAATTCACCATCTTCACACTTAACCATTCCTTGCACCTTCTAGGTCATAAAATCTCATTACTACACATAAACTCCTTTGTTTATCGACTAAATTTCGCCATGGGTTCTCTTGTATCACCTTACACCAAAACACATAGTTTTTCACCTTTTGACAACCAAGAACACTTAATCACTTAATACACATTCCTTACACACAAACATATTGTTTTTCATCCTTTAACCATCCAAGGCATTCATCTTCTCAGCAATGCTCTTTACACACAAGTAAACCTTTAAACTACACTACATCACAATATAGTGCATAAACTTAAATTGCTTGGCACTTTGGCCCTTAAATAACATGGCTCTTAGGCCCTTAAATTGCATAAACCATAAACACTGAATTTCCCACATTATATTTGCCTTTGACCTGCAATTACACCCAACAATACATATGCCCTTAATAAACTCCTTGAGAGCATTTTGCTAACTCATTTACCATTAGCTCTTTAGGTATTTTATTAAGCAAATCAAGCTCATTTTTCCTAAGGTATTTTAAACTACATTGAGATAGCTTGTTTACCTCTTTTTCCTCACAAACTTCTTTCTTGTTTCCTTGTAAAACCGTAGGATGTTTGGTTGTTTGTCAACTTCTAAACAATGTACACATAATAGAATGAGTATTCAAGCATTATGCTTCATCTCATTGTAAACCCTAGTTACATATATTGTTTTAACACATTAAGGTAATTGTTTTACCTTTGAATGGAAAGAGAACTTGAATGAGTATCAAGAGAGGACTCCTCCTAGCCCTTGGAAGATTCAAATGAAGCTAAAACAAAGCAAGGTAAATACACCTTTAGTGGTGATTTTCGGTCAACATGAAAACATGGAGCAAACATGGATTTTCTTTGAGTTTCCTTACCTTCAAGCAAAGGAGAACAATAATATGTGAAAAGGTGAGCTCAAGCTCCTCCCATGGTGATTCCTCTTGGCACCGAAATTGAGTTCTTGAAGATTTTAAAAAAGGGAAATGAAGAGCTTGCTCCAACTAGAAGAATGGTAGTCTTGAAATTTAATTTGGATCATGGAGTCATGAGTTACAAGCATTCAAAGATGGAGAATTGGTACTTGCTGTAGCAAAACGAGATGGAGAAGGGAGGATGGAGATAAGTGACGGTGGGAGCAAGGAGAAATGAAGGAAAAGTGAGGAGAGAGGTAAGCTTTGGAGATATTTATGTTTTAAGGCAAAAAGTAACCTTTACTTACTTTTCTTTCTTTCTTTTAATTGGCTGACTTGGTATGGTGACTCACCCTCTAAAAACCGTGCCCCCTTTAATATATAACATATATATGGCCTTTTTTGGCCAATTAAACAACTTATGTTGACTTAAGTCATAAACTAGCATTTTTTGTTACTATTCACTAAAACAAGGCACATAGATGTGAAATTTTTGATTTCCCATTGATATAGACTTCCAAATGTGTTACTATATAGTACACATGTTAATTAAAGAGTAATGATGGACATTTAGCCATTCAAAACTCATTTACAAGACAATTTTTCAAAAACGTGCTTTAAGGCTCCTTAGAGCACTTTTGTGTTTTAACTTGTTTTCAAGCTTGGTTTTCTTTGGTAATTGATTTAATATGTTCATTAACATATTTATAAGGTATAGGTATGACCATTAGGTCTTATACAAATTATCCCAAGCTTAGAGCACATTTTTGTCTTATTGACTTTAAGGTATTTTCTTGTGTTTTGTTTGGTTTAACTGTCTACCAAAGTTTCCTAAGGACTTAATTAGCCTTATTTAATCATAATTGAATATTATTAAGTCCTGGTAGGCTCTTTGGGACCTAACCAAGTTCACTCCAAGCTTAGAGCATGTTTTTGCTCAAACTGTGTTTTAGTGCTTTATTGTTTTTACTATGGTTTAAATTGTACACTAATGTATCTAAGGCACTTTTTAGCCTTTAAATACCATAGTTCAACCTTTAAACAACATATCAAGGTTTGGGGTATTTCAGCAGCGGAATTTAAACAACTAAACAGTAACTAAACGATTGGTGCTACAACGCCGTCAACCACCCACGTGGCTAACAAGGCTGAATAAATACAAATGTATCGGTCTGATGATCAGACTCCCAAGCATAGAACTAAAAACCCTATATACAAAAACACAATACCGAGTATTTACTTACATCCTTCACTGAAAACCATCACTGTAAACTGTTCACAACCAAAATATATAACGCCACGGGAGCATAGGCGCATCCCGGGCCCAACATCCAAAAGTAATCAAAAGTAAACCTGCAACCTAGAATCTAAAGCCATTCCGCTTCTTCGATCCTCATCCTGTAGTAAAGAAATATGGAGCCCCCGAGGGGGTCAGCAACCCTTGGCTGGTATGGTTAACGCGCAGCCCATCGGCTACCGGGATACACGCAACTAATTGACATGGTGACATGGCATTCATTTTAAAACACACAACTTATACATATATCATAACCTGGGTATTGTACACAACATCACACACACACACACACAAGAAAAATTCCTTTTAGGAAGAGAACCAACACAGTTAGTCCCCATAGGAGCCTAGAGAGTGTTGCCACGCTCATTCTAAGCTCGTTACATAACTCGTTACCGTCTTGTTAGATTGAACGGATAACTTAACACAAGGTGTCTCGGATATAGTGATCCAAGCACACCGAATAACACATAGTATGCCCTGTGGCCCGACGTGAGTAGTAAAATAGCCTTGGTTAAGCTAAAGGGAAGGTTGGAAACCAAATTAGAAAACAACCATAGCATCAAAGAGAATCGAACCGGTTATGACATCGACTCCCATACTCACACGTGTGGCCGGAACAGACCGGACTCCTACTTTCCCCCGTTAGCACTTGTTAGCAGTTCATTATTGAACTCAATAACAATTCCAATAATAGGTCAAGACTTGTTACACACACACAAGGGAAGAGAGAGTCATACTAACAACATAATAATATTTAACAACTGTAAATTTTACATGGTTTAATCTTACAAGGTCATAAACACACAGAAAAACAAACAAACCCACAAGCCGGTGTAAACCGGTAGGCAACAGACTGCAAGAAAACCATACCTTGGTCCTGCTTCGACTGGTTTCCACCTGAGCGAATCCTATACAATTTAGTAATGTCAGTATTCAAACGCACTAGTCCATTGTAACATACTACTTCACATTTCTAGTTATCTCATTTCCACATTTTGTTTAACTTCTCAATCTTTTAAAATGTCATATAACACTCCTAACGTGTCCTAAATAACCTTATATATCATTACTAACTTACTATCATTACGACAATCATTTATAACCTAAAACTAAGTTTTTTATAGTGGTGGGACTTTGGTCCCCCACTAAGGTCCCGGACCTACACTTAACAAAATCCTCGGCCTGTTTTAATGGGGTGGTCCGGGACTTCATACATAACCTAAGTACCAGACCAAGACTTGCAAGAATCCTCGGCCCCTTTTAATATATGGTCCGGGACATCATCCAAAACCTAAGTCTCGGACCACTGCTACAGATTTACATTTGAACATTTTTCTAAGTCATGTTGCAATGGTTCTCCTCACCCATTAAATGTATAAACTTCCCAAATTTTCCTAGGTATATTCTAATGCCAAAATATCATCTTAAACACACCTAGTTCCATGTTTAACTTGTTACTCAATTTCCTTATAAAATTCACTAACACTTATAACATTTTATACTAGGTTTCTAAATGGTGTTTCTCACCTATGGTAACTACTATCCCAAAATGCTTTCTCCTCATTTTAGCATCATCTCCCAAGCATCATTTCTTACCCTCTTACACCCTAGTTGATGTCTAAGTTCCTTTGTTTACCTAGAACACCTAAAGACATTATTTCTCCTCTTGTAAGATACTTACGCATTTCCAACAATTCTAGTTCACCAAACCTTATGTAAACACTTAGAACTTCTTGCACATTTCCTAAATTTTGACATGGATTCTCCTAGAACATTACTCTGCCAAAACACTTTGTTTTCTCCATTAAGCACACAAGAACACCTAAATTTACCAAGAACACTCTCACACATAAAGTTTCACCAAATTTACACTACATCACAATATAGTGCATAATTTAAATTGCATGGCACTTAGGCCCTTAAAATGCATGGCTCTTAGGCCCTTAAAGTGCATAACTCTTAAACGCTAAATTTCCACAATATATATGCCTTTGACCTGCAATTACATACAACAACATATATGTCCTTTTACTAGTCTCCTTGAGAACATTTCACTAGGTCATTATCATTAGCTCTTTAAGTAGTTTTAACAAGCATTATAAGCTCATTTCTCCTAAGGCATTAAACCACATTAGGTTAGCATGTTTACCACTTTTCACACAAACTTCTTTCTTGTTTCCTTGTTTAAAATCGGCTAGGTATTTGATTCCTTGTCAACTACTAAACAATGTACAAGCAATGTAATGAGTATACAAGCTCCAAGCTTAAACTCATTGTAAACCCTAGGTTTTACATTGTTTCAAAAACATTAAGATAGTTGTTTTACCTTAGTATTTGAAGAGAGTTTGAATATCTATCAAGAGAGGACTCCACCTTATATGGGCATTTTCGGTCAACAACAAAACATGGAGGAAATGAAGTTTTTATTTGAGATTCCTTACCTAGAAGCAAAGGAGAACAATAATATGTAGAAATATAAGCTCAAGCTCCTTCAATGGTGGAAATCCATGGCACCGAAATGGTGGTCTTGAAGTTTTGAGAAGATAGGAATGAAGCGCTTGATGAGACTAAGAGAATGGTGGTGTTTGTTTTTGATTTGGTTAAGTGAGCTAGGAGTTACAAGAGATCAAAGATGGAGTTTTGATGGTGGTGGTGTATTATCGTGAGAGAGAGAGCAAGAATGGAGAAGGTGAAGTGTTGGAGAAGGTGGGAAATGAAGGAAGAATGAGGCAAATGAGATAAGTTTGCTTTTGTAAGATATTTTAGCTTAAAGTAAATAGTACTTGCTTTATTACTTGTTTATTTACTTAATAGGCTAGCAAGAGTGGGACTCCCCACTTAAGAAACCGGCCCCCATTATGATATAAGGGGTAACTTAGTCTTTATTTGTCAATTTAATTACTTATAATAGCATATGTTACAAACTAGCTTATAAAAGTCACTATTCATAAAAACAAGGCACATAGAAGTGAAATTTTTGATTTCCCATTGATATAGACTTCCAAATGTGATACTATATAGTACACATGTTAATTAAAGAGTAATGATGGACATTTAGCCATTCAAAACTCATTTACAAAACAATTTTTCAAAAATGTGCTTTAAGACTCCTTAAAGCACATTTTGTGTTTTAACTTGTTTTCAAGCTTGGTTTTCTTTGCTAATTGGTTTAATATGTTCATTAGTATATAAATAAGGTCTTGGTAAGTTCATTAGGTCTTAACCAAGCTTATCCCAAGCTTAGAGCACATTTTGGCTCTTATTGACCTTAAAGCACATTTTGTGTTTCCTATGGTTTAAATTGCTTACTAATGCTTCTAAGACTCTTTTTAGTCTTAATATACCATATTTAAATGTTTAAACAACATAACTAGGTTTGGGGTATTTCAATCTACCCCCCTTAAAAGAACTTTGTCCCCAAAGTTCACACTTCCACATATCCTAAATATTAGAACACGGGAACACATATCAATAACACTTCCATAACAACGTTAATAACATCTTTACATAACATCGGACACAAGGTCCAAACAACAAAACATCACAACGTCATTCAGACTCAGCGGTCTGTAACATAACAGGGTAACAACATAACAACACAACACAGACAATGTATCCCAATACATGTCGTACACACATAACCGAAACGGCTCCACCCCCCTTAAATAGGGGTACGCCCCATATCCTATACATACAAACGCTAAGAAGTAAACAATGACGGGTACTTCGCCTTCATCATATCTTCCAGCTCCCAAGTGGCCTCCTCAACGTCCTGGTTAGACCAGAGAACTTTCACCAGTCTCACAGACTTATGGCGAGTGTCTCGGGTCTTAGTATCCAGAATGCGTACCGGAGTCTCCACTGATCGCATGGTCGGCTCTAAGGTTAGCCTTTCAGGCTGAAGTACATGAGATGGATGAGACATATATTTCTTCAACTGGGACACATGAAATACATCATGTACCTTGCCCAGCTCGGCGGGTAAATCTAGTCTGTAAGCTACCGGGCCGATCCGCTCCATCACAACATATGGCCCCACATATTTCGGGCTCAACTTGCCTTTCTGGCCAAAACGAAACACTCCCTTCATGGGGGATACTCTCAAGAATACCTGATCGCCCACGGCGAACTCCAGGTCACGTCTGCGCACATCTGCGTACGACTTCTGTTTATCCTGAGCTGCCTTCATGATAGCCGGATCTGGTGAACTTCTGCCTGAACTTGTTCCAGATACTCTGGTCCTATAATGACCGTCTCACTCGACTCATCCCAGCATAATGGCGTGCGGCATGGTCTACCGTATAATGCCTGGAAGGGAGACATCTTGATCGAAGCATGGTAACTGTTGTTGTAACTAAACTCGATCAGATGTAACTTATCAATCCAGCTGGTCTGAAAGTCAAGTGCGCATGCACGTAACATATCCTCAAGTGTCTGGATGGTGCGCTCACTCTGACCGTTTATCTGTGGGTGAAACGTTGTTCTCAATTTCAGTTCGGTACCCAATGCTTCTCGCGTAGACTTCCAATACCTCGATAACAATCTGGTATCTCTGTCAGATACAATTGTTTTCGGTACCCCATGGTGCCGAACGATCTCTCTATCAAAGAGCTCTGCTAGTTTTGCCACTTTCTAGGTGTCCTTCATCGGAATGAATCGGGCCACCTTGGTCAGTCGGTCAACAACAACCCAAATCATATTCAGACCTCCCCTTGTAGGCGGAAGCCCTACTACGAAGTCCATGGAAATATCATGGAACTTCCACTCAGGCACTGGCATTGGCTGTACCATACCACCAGGCATTCGGTGCTCAAACTTGACCTTCTGGCAAGTGAGAAACCTCAACACATAGTCATTCACATCCTTTTTCATTCCAGTCCACCAAAAATATCTTTTCATACCCTTATACATCTTTGAAGCCCCGGGGTGAATCGATGTAGTAGAACAATGGGATTCACTCAATATGCGCTCCTTCAACTCAACGCTACTCCTCGGTATACACAATCGGCCATTAAGCCTAATCAGGTCATCATTGTGGAGCCTGAAGTCATACTTCTGACCCTCGAATGTGCCATCAATAAGCTTCTGTCTAATCTCCATCATGTACTGATCCGTCATCTGAGCACTCCGTACCTCTTCAACCAAGCTAGAATGAGAGACTAGCGAATGGAGAGAGTGTGCTCGGCGACTCAGTGCGTCAGCTACCACATTTGCCTTATCCTCCTTATATTGCAGATTAATGTCGTAGTCGTTTAGAAATTCAGCCCACCTTCTTTGTCTCATGTTCAACTCCTTCTGGGTGAACAAGTACTTTAAACTCTTGTGGTCAAAATAAATCGTCACACTTACCCCATACAAGTGATGTCGCCATATCTTCAGTGCGAAGACAATGGCACCAATTCTAAGTCGTGGGTAGGGTAGTTCTCTTCATGCTTCTTCAGCTGTCGGGAGGCGTATGCTACGACCTTCCCGTGTTGCATCAACACACAACCCATACCTCTGCCTGATGCGTCGCTGATAAGTGCGAAATATATCTATTTTCAGGGCTATATTTCATGCTATGTTTACAATGAATTGTGACATATTTCTCACTTATCATTTGCTTTTCTAAAATTTATATTTAGATGAGAGCTGATATATTTTATGTGTTAAATGCAAGAAAATTACAATACACCGATTATATTATATATATATATATAATATACATACACGGTTGATTTTAATATATTAATACGCTGCACACTTTCATTATGGATTCATTCTCCACATTCACATTATGTACCAGGTTATTACTTTTATCGTATGTCAAAGTGCTGCACATGGATGAGATTATCAAATAAATTTTGCCACATCATCAATACACCCACGACATCATTTAGTCACTCACGATTTCATATAAATCATATCCAATATTCACGTGGACATTCACATGAACCTGGGGCGGCGCATCCATGCTAAGGAAATAAAAAAATAGAAACTATACGGGTTGTTATATTTTTATACTGGTGCAATCGAAATGGCCTGGAAACGCATGGTACCATCATTATTTGTTGAAATTAATAGTGGCGCAGACATTTCTTTTTCAGAGGCGCCACCATCTGTAGTTGTCGGCCTGTAACATGCACCTCACTCACGGTGTATTTTATATGCACGGCATAAGATCATGGTGTACAGGAGGTGTATTTACATACACACACAAAAGGATGGTGATACATAATATACATATATTCACGTGGCTGCTATCTGAGGGCATGGGATCGGTAATAATAGAAAGCAAATGTAGAAAGACTGCGCCACACGTGCAACCCCGCTGTCTATCATCACCAGCCATCGTCCACGCCATCATCCATTGTCGATCACAACTCACTCACGACAATTCATTTTGGAGCACAACTATAACATATTCACCTCACTCACACCAGAATTAAATATGCTCATGGTTATGGGTGTATTAAATTAAATAGATGACAAAGGTTGCAGTACATCAACTCAGCCATGCACTCGTCACTAAAGCTGCACATGTGATCGCACACCACTATATTCATTCTCTTTTTCTTTCCAGCTTAATCCACCAACCAAAACCATCGCACTCACAATTTTCTATCTTGCATACCCATCACCTCCACCCAACACAACACCAAACCAGCGTGACCCAAGTGCTATAAATAGGACTCATTTCCTTCATTCTAAAGGACACAATTTTCTACACATCTATCTCTCCCTCCATACATCCTCCACATTCACATTTCCACCCAGTACGTAGTAGTATTACTACTACTACTACTAATCATCTCCATCCCATTATATCCATACCACCTCCATTACGTAAAACATCATTCACTCCTCCACACAATATTCATCCACACACACCTCCATTAATCATCCCATTTCCACCGGAAGATAGAAGACCAAGCAGGAGAAGAGAAGGAAGAATTGCTCAACCACCTTTATAAACATGGCTTCTTCTATCCCTCTCTTAGTTTTATTTATCATTATGCTTGAGTAATTCTATTAGCACTTTGGGATGGGGGTATGAACTTAAATCCCCCATCTATGTTGTAAACCTACACTTTATTTATTGTGGTTGTTTTCTCTCTTTTATTTCATTAATGTTATAACCTGATCATTTATAGCATTTGTGGTGATTTCCAACAACATATGATTTTGAGTTGGGAGTTATGACCGAAAAAAGAGAGAAACCTTAGATTATGGCTAGCTTGATTAGTTGGTGAAATTTAAGGCTATTAATATGGACTTGTTATTAATGCTATCTAGTGATTTGAACTCTACTTGATTAGAGAGTTAGAAGCAAGCTAGGTAAGATTTGGTTTATTCATGATTTGAAGAACCTTTACATTAGTCCAGATAGACAACCTAAGTGAAGTGGGTTTACTAAGATAATTGGGGTGAATTTAGGGGATTACAACCATCCTAAAGGTGCTTTCCATTCCAATTCATTACATCACATTTTATCTACTGCTTTTTTTTACAATTCCCCTTTGAACCAAAACACTACACTTGCCTTCGGCTAAACCCCCTTATTTACTGTTTTATAACCGACTACCGAAACTAGGGAGATCGATATACCAATTTCCTAGTGGAACGACATCTTTACTACTACATCCGACTAGGGTTCACTTGCCCTTTTTCTGTGCTTTCAATAACACCATCTTAAAACTATCAACAGTCGCAATAGACCTCAAAACCATCTGGACCGTCTGGTAAAGTCAGGACCGGTGCAGATGTCACAGCATCCTTGAGACTCTGAAAAGAACTCTCACAGTCGACTGTCCACTCGAATGGTGCATCCTTTTTCATCAGGGAAGTCATCGGCTTAGAGACGCTGGAGAAGTCCTTCACAAACCTCCTATAATAACCTGCTAGACCGAAGAAGCTCCTGATATCGGTAACTGTCTTCGGCCTAGGCCAGGTGCGCACTGCATCAATCTTTGCTGGATCAACAGCGATCCCGGCCTCAGAAATAACATGACCAAGAAAGGATACTTGGTTCAACCAAAACTCACACTTTGAAAATTTCGCATACAATTGGTTCTTTCTCAATGTTTGTAACACATTTCTCAGGTGGCTTTCATGCTCACCTCTCGATTTCGAGTACACAAGTATATCGTCGATGAAGACTACCACTGACTTGTCCAACTGATTTTGGAACAAGCGGTTCATTAAGTCCATGAACTTAGCTGGTGCATTGGATAAACCAAACGGCATAACTGTGAACTCATAATGCCCATACCTAGTTCTGAATGCTGTCTTTTCAATATCACTGTCATGGATAGCAATCTGATGGTATCCGGATCGTAGATCTATCTTGGAGAATACTGATGCTCCCCTCAACTGATCAAATAAATCGTCGATGCGTGGTAAAGGGTAACGGTTCTTCACCGTAACTGCATTCAGCTCTCGATAATCAATACACAGGCGGAGGCTACCGTCCTTCTTCTTCACGAAGAGGACCGGCACTCCCCATGGTGAAACGCTAGGGCGGATGAACCCTTGTCGAGTAGGTCTCCCAGCTGCTCCTTGAGCTCAGTCATCTCTGCTGGAGCCATACGTTAGGGCGCCTTCGCAATTAGTCCGGTGCCCGGAACCAAATCAATTTCAAACTCAACTTCTCTTGCTGGCGGCATGCCTGGCAGTTCCTTAGGAAATACATCAGGAAACTCTGACACTACCGGCACATCGGGACTAAACTCTGGGTCTCTCTCTATGTCCTGGACATAGCAGAGGTATACATCACTCCCTCGTCGTAATTCACGACACATAGCCATGGCGGTGATGATCTGAGTCGAAGGCTCCCTGGGCCTCTGGCGGTAAGATATTGAAACCCCAGATGGACTCCGAAGAAGCAGACGATGCTCGGCACACAGGATTCTGCCCTTGTACCGCTCCAACCAGTTCATCCCGACAATCACATCAAAACCAAGTCCGTCGAACTCTATCAAGTCGATCGGAAACTCTTCACCTCTGACTCTCACAACAACATCTCGGTGGTAGCGGGTACACCTTATCCGCTCTTTTGACGGGAGAGTGACTAGGATGTCTGGCATCTCATCACCGTCTAACCCTAGCCTCTTCGCATAGGATAGCGAAATAAATGTATGAGAGGCTCCGGAGTCGAACAAGATCGAAGCGTCCACGCCATTGACTGGAAAAGTACCGGTGAGGATTGTGCCGCTCCTGCCGGCTTCTGCCTCATTGCAGACACTCAGTATACCTCCCGTTCCGAGTGCACAGCCTAATTCATTGGCAAACTAATAAGTATTGGGTAACAACACGGTTTATATGCTTCAAACAACTCCACTTTATTCATTAACACACTCTTTTTACAACATTCGTTGGCTTATAGTGTCGCCATAATTAACACTTACAACATCCTTAACATACACTGGTTTATCACATCACATAATTATACAAGGCTTAAAACTGTCTGAAGGTCAAATTCAAACGTCCGGGTTTCATGTGTGTGGCATTGATCACTGCCGACGGTGCGGTATTCAGTTTGATCTTCCTGATGCCATGGTATAGCATTCTTGACTGCCCACCCATGATTAACACATCTCCCGATTTCAACACTAGCTTCTTTGCGAGATCAGCACGCTTTTGCTCGCCATAAATAAACAGTGCGGTATCACCAATGGACCAAGACACCACGGGTACTCCCTCACTTAGAGACTCGGGTGACTCGTCCTTATCTTGGTGTAAACCTAACCGTCCACCTTTCTAGTAGAAGTTCACAATGCATAGATCTGCTTTCACACTTGGAATTGAATCTGTTTCAACCTATTGAGCAATTCCCACGGCGTGGTTAACGACCGCAAGGAACTCCTCGGGTACACTCAGTACAGTTGCTCCATCTTCAGCTCGCACCTCTTGATATGTCTTGGTGTAAGGGTTCCAGTCCTTACCCATGCACATCATCTTCAATTTCATTCTTGATCCGCTCGGGTATTCGGGTGTGTAGAAACCTCCAGGTTTTGCTCCAAGTTCATTGCATCGTCTGATGATATGGATTTGTGCTTCTGGTGTCAGGTATCCATTTAAGAGTATCATACCTGGCTGGATAACCTGACATTGCTCCATTGAAAAGTCGGTGATGCCGATGGTAGTTTCTTCAGGGTTTGGTGTGGGTGGGATTGGATAAATTATATTGAAGGTTCCTTTAAGTTTAGAATTACCTAATTAGGTGACTTCCATACTATACCTTAACTCTTTACTCACATAATTGTACACTTGGACTCACTAATACACACATGCATGAAATGCGGTATGCAATCACTTATTTCATTCAACAATTTAGGCGGTACCTGGTCTAGAAGAGGGCCCTGGCGCCTCAGACCGGTCCACCACATTCAGGGCAGCCTTGCCGGACCCCGACCCCTTCCCCTTCTGGGAATCTGTGTACCTCTGATCTGGGGGTGGCTGATTCGCCATCTTCGGCCATAACCTGGGCCGTAGTATTCTCACCCTGGTCATCCGTATCTCCAGTACCGTGTCCACGGCCTCTACCTCTCGGTTGACCTGACATCTGAATTCACATGATCACTCATTAGTAATATACTTGCACACTTATCGGTCCAACGATTGTAACGCTTTTCCCGACTATAAGGTATTTCCACACTTAGTTAGTGGTCAACCTTTCCATAACTGTTCACTTAGGTAACTGTAGATTGGTTTCCTAACTCGGTATATCCCTAAGCTCGGTATTCTAGCCATCAGAGCGATACTTCGCTCTGATACCATTTTTTGTAACACCCCTACTACGCACATGCATTACTTGAAATCGCAGCGGAATTTAAACAACTAAACAGTAACTAAACGATTGGTGCTACAACGCCGTCAACCACCCACGTGGTTAACAAGGCTGAATAAATACAAATGTATCGGTCTGATGATCAGACTCCCGAGCATAGAACTAAAAACCCTATATACAAAAACACAATACCGAGTATTTACTTACATCCTTCACTGTAAACCATCACTGTAAACTGTTCACAACCAACATATATAACGCCAAGGGAGCACAGGCGCATCCCGGGCCCAACATCCAAAAGTAATCAAAAGTAAACCTGCAACCTAGAATCTAAAGCCATTCCGCTTCTTCGATCCTCATCCTGCAGTAAAAGAAATATGGAGCCCCCGAGGGGGTCAGCAACCCTTGGCTGGTATGGTTAACGCGCAGCCCATCGGCTACCGGGATACGCGCAACTAATTGACATGGTGACATGGCATTCATTTTAAAACACACAACTTATACATATATCATAACCTGGGTATTGTACACAACATCACACACACACACAAGAACAATTCCTTTTAGGAAGAGAACCAACACAGTTAGTCCCCATAGAGAGTCTAGAGAATGCTGCCATGCTCATGCTAAGCTCGTTACATAACTCGTTACCGTCTTGTTAGATTGAACGGATAACTTAACACAAGGTGCCTCGGATATAGTGATCCAAGCACACCGAAATAACACATAGTATGCCCCTGTGGCCCGACGTGAGTCAGTAAAATAGCCTTGGTTAAGCTAAAGGGAAGGTTGGAAACCAAATAGGAAAACAACCATAACATACAAAGAGAATCGAACCGGTTATGACATCGACTCCCATACTCACACGCGTGGCCGGAACAGACAGGACTCCTCACTTCCCCTGTTAGCACTTGTTAGCAGTTCATTATTGAACTCAATACACAATTCACAATAATAGGTCAAGACTTGTTAGTCACTCACAAGGGAAGAGAGAGTCATACTTAACAACATAATAATATTTAACAACTGTAAACTTTTTACATGGTTTAATCTTACAAGGTCATAAACACACAGAAAAACAAACAACACACAAGCCGGTGTAAACCGGTAGGCAACAGACTGCAAGAAAACCATACCTTGGTCCTTGCTTCGACTGGTTTCCACCTTGAGAGAATCCTATACATATTTAGTAATGTCGGTTAATTAACGCACTAGTCCATTGTTAACATTACTACTTCACATTTCTAGTTATCTCATTTCCACATTTTGTTTTAACTTCTCATCTTTTAAAATGTCATTATAACACTCCTAACGTGTCCTAAATAACCTTATAATATCATTACTAACTTATCCCTATCATTAGACATCATTTAATAACCTAAAAATAAGTTTTTATAGTGGTCCGGGACTTGGTCCCCCACTAAGGTCCCGGACTTACACTTAACAAAATCCTCGGCCTGTTTTAATGGGGTGGTCCGGGACTTCATACATAACCTAAGTACCGGACCAAGACTTGCAAGAATCCTCGGCCCCTTTTAATATATGGTCCGGGACATCATCCAAAACCTAAGTCTCGGACCACTGCTACAGATTTACATTTGAACATTTTTCTAAGTCTTGTTGCAATGGTTCTCCTCACCCATTAAATGTATAAACTTCCCAAATGTTCCTAGGTATATTCTAATGCCAAAATATCATCTTAAACACACCTAGTTCCATGTTTAACTTGTTACTCAATTTCCTTATAAAATTCACTAACACTTATAACATTTTATACTAAGTTTCTAAATGGTGTTTCTCACCTATGGTAACTACTATCCCAAAATGCTTTCTCCTCATTTTAACATCATCTCCCAAGCATCATTTCTTACTCTCTTACACCCTAGTTGATGTCTAAGTTCCTTTGTTTACTTAGAACACCTTAAGACATTATTCTCCTCTTGTAAGATACTTAAGCATTTCCAACATTTCTAGTTCACCAAACCTTATGTAAACACTTAGAACTTCGCACATTTCCTAAATTTTGACATGGATTCTCCTAGAACATTACTAAGCCAAAACACTTTGTTTCTCCATTAAGCACACAAGAACACCTAAATTTACCAAGAACACTCTCACACATAAAGTTTCACCAAATTTACACTACCTCACAATATAGTGCATAATTTAAATTGCATGGCACTTAGGCCCTTAAAATGCATGGCTCTTAGGCCCTTAAAGTGCATAACTCTTAAACGCTAAATTTCCACAATATATATGCCTTTGACCTGCAATTACATACAACAACATATATGTCCTTTTACTAGTCTCCTTGAGAACATTTCACTAGGTCATTATCATTAGCTCTTTAAGTAGTTTTAACAAGCATTATAAGCTCATTTCTCCTAAGGCATTAAACCACATTAGGTTAGCATGTTTACCTCTTTTCACACAAACTTCTTTCTTGTTTCCTTGTTTAAAATCGGCAAGGTATTTGATTCCTTGTCAACTACTAAACAATGTACAAGCAATGTAATGAGTATACAAGCTCCAAGCTTAAACTCATTATAAACCCTAGGTTTTACATTGTTTCAAAAACATTAAGATAGTTTTTTACCTTGGTATTTGAAGAGAGTTTGAATATCTATCAAGAGAGGACTCCACCAAGTCCTTGAAAGGTTGGAATGAAGCTAAAACAAAGCCATATAAGAGCACCTTCAATGGGCATTTTCGGTCAACAACAAAACATGGAGTGAAATGAAGTTTTTATTTGAGATTCCTTACCTAGAAGCAAAGGAGAACAATAATATGTAGAAATATAAGCTCAAGCTCCTTTAATGGTGGAACTCCATGGCACCGAAATGGTGGTCTTGAAGTTTTGAGAAGATAGGTATGAAGAGCTTGATGAGACTAAGAGAATGGTGGTGTTTGTTTTTGATTTGGTTAAGTGAGCTAGGAGTTACAAGAGATCAAAGATGGAGTTTTGATGGTGGTGGTGTATTATCGTGAGAGAGAGAGCAAGAATGGCGAAGGTGAAGTGTTGGAGACGGTGGGAAATGAAGGAAGAATGAAGCAAATGAGATAAGTTTGCTTTTGTAAGATATTTTAGCTTAAAGTAAATAGTACTTGCTTTATTACTTGTTTCTTTACTTAATAGGCTAGCAAGAGTGGTGACTCACCACTTAAGAAACCGGCCCCCATTATGATATAAGGGGTTACTTAGTCTTTATTTGTCCATTTAATTACTTATAATAGCATATGTTACAAACTAGCTTATAAAAGTCACTATTCATAAAAACAAGGCACATAGAAGTGAAATTTTTGATTTCCCATTGATATAGACTTCCAAATGTGATACTATATAGTACACATGTTAATTAAAGAGTAATGATGGACATTTAGCCATTCAAAACTCATTTACAAAACAATTTTTCAAAAATGTGCTTTAAGACTCCTTAAAGCACATTTTGTGTTTTAACTTGTTTTCAAGCTTGGTTTTCTTTGCTAATTGGTTTAATATGTTCATTAGTATATAAATAAGGTCTTGGTAAGTTCATTAGGTCTTAACCAAGCTTATCCCAAGCTTAGAGCACATTTTGGCTCTTATTGACCTTAAAGCACATTTTGTGTTTCCTATGGTTTAAATTGCTTACTAATGCTTCTAAGACTCTTTTTAGTCTTAATATACCATATTTAAATGCTTAAACAACATAACTAGGTTTGGGGTATTTCACCATGAAAGGAAACGGAATGCAACGACCTTGTCATGGAGCTCAATATAATATCCAAACCATGTAATGTGTACAGAGAAGTACATGTGTGTGGACAGCCTACAATGAGCGCAACTCAAGGCAAATAAGGATTATAAGCCATAAGCAAGATATGTTATATAAATTCGATTGATTGCAGATGCCTATGTTGTATAAGTGAATAGAGCGGAGAACGAACCACTGCATTAAGAGTGGGGATACCTCTCGATATTGTGAGACCGTAGGAGCGGTAGTTATGTAAATCAAGTCCAAGAAATATGTTAAGGATGGACGATATTATTATTGAAAGAGAGCAGTTAGCTTAGTAGTATATGTGTATAAAGTGAAACACCGAGCTGGATAATGCCGGATTGTGACTCGAATGATCAATGCTCATGGAGCATTCAGTAGTCATCCAAATGAGTGATGAACCATAATACGAATGATGTAAATATATGTGTGGAAGTTAATATGACAGTAAATACCATATAAGTTGGTGTTATACAATAAGTAAGAGCACGGTACGCAGCAAGCGACCGTTGTATAAGTGTTGTTAAATAATGATATGGCAAGTAAGAGCAGTTATGAATTAAATTCAGTGGTGATGCAAGGTAAGTGATGATAAACAAACTAGGCGGTAAGCCAGTAGCCAGTATTACGAGATCAGAATCTCAGTGAAAAATAGTGTGAATTCCTATGGCAATCGCATGAGAGATTTACTGCCAAGAGTTTACGCCTCTGCACTCTGTATGACTGAGTGTTTTGGTATTGCACTGGCGCAGTAATGATCAAGGGGGATAGCTAGGAATTGGAAACATGTTAATTGTGGAGGAATAATGCTATAATGGCCGATGCATAGGAAATGCAAGGCCGCACCAATGAAAGAGTACTTGTACAAAACCAAATGTGGAGGCATGATTAAGAATAAGGGACTACAGTAGCACTAAATACCAAATATTGGTATGGAATATACCCCAAATGTTGGGTGATAATTGAGAGAGCACTACACACTAGTGAAATACCCCAAACTTAGATGTGGTGTTTAAATGATAAACTAAGATATAAGGAGGCTAAATAATGCCTTAGAAACATTAAGAAACATTTCTAATCAAAGAAAATATTAGGAAACACCAAAAGAGCAGTTTAAGCAAAAACGTGCTCTAAGCTTGGAGAGACTTGGGAGGGTACCCAAATGTTATTCTAAGACCTTAGTAATATTCTAATGGTCATTTTAAATCAATTACCAAAGAAAACCAAGCTTGAAAACAAGTTAAAACACAAAATGTGCTTTAAGGAGTCTTAAAGCACGTTTTTGAAAAATTGTCTTGTAAATGAGTTTTGAATGGCTAAATGTCCATCATTACTCTTTAATTAACATGTGTACTATATAGTATCACATTTGGAAGCCTATATCAATCGGAAATCAAAAATTTCACAACAATGTGCCTTGTTTTGTGAATAGTAACTTAATTAAGCTAGTTTATAACATTAGTCAAAGTAAGTCAAATAAATGGTCAACAAAGACCACAACCTACCTTATTTGACCAAGGGGGCCGGTTTTTTAAGTGTGACTCACCACACTTATCTAGCTAAGTAAAGAGAAAGCAAAAAGCAAATAAGTTAACTATTCACCTTTTACATAAATATCACACTTTAGTAGTTCTCTCTCCTCACTTCTTCATTCTCCTTTGTTTCCCATGAATTCTTGTCCTCTCTCCCTTCTCCATTAACGTGAAGAGCAACTCCATGCTAGCTCCATCTAGCTTTGCACACAACTCACTCATTTTAGCTCCAAAACCAAAACAAATTACATATTCTTCTTAGTTAGCTCAAGCTCTCTCTTTCTATCTTTTCAAAACTTCAAGAGCTTCATTTTGGTGCCAAGTCAAACCACCATTAGAGGAGGAAATTCAAGTTTGGAGACTCCATTGGCTTCTCCATTTTCTTAAGGTAAAGAAAGTGTAAGAAAATCTAGGTTTCCATCATCTTCTTCCTTGTCCAAAAATTTACACTCATGGGACTCCATGTTTATGCCTTGTTCTAGCTTGTTTTCTACTCTTCAAAGGATTGAGGAGGTCCTTCTTGCTTCATATCCAAGCTTGTCTTGAGAAACCAAGGTAAAACAATCACCTTAATACCTTAAAGCATATTTTTAACCTAGGGTTTGTTCCTTAGGGTTAATGTATTATCTAGTACTCATTGGAGTCATTGGATATTGGTTAGAACATTGGCAAGGAGATATACATTGGTGACCGAGATTGAACAAAGAAAACCTAAGGAAGAAAGCTTTTAAAGCTTGTAAAGGAACAAGGTAAATTACTTACCTTAAGGTGTTTTATTGTTTAAGGGAATGGGATTTAGGTATGTGATGAGTTTAGTGTAGAGTTTACATTAGAAAAGGGTTATATAAAACTTAGGAGAAACAATGACTATACTTGTGAACTTGTGACTAAGGAGCAAATGAGAAAAGAGATAGTTTAAGAACATCAAGGTGATTACAAGAAGCATTTTATTTCAATGGGAGCCTTGTTGTGTGTATTCGCAGGTTGAAGGCAAATATATGTGGAAATTCAGTGGTTAAGATTATTGTCATTTAAGGGCCTAAGTGCCAAGCATTTTAAGTTTAAGAACTATATGATGATGTGGCGTGGTTTTGGTGTAAATTGTGTGTTAAGGTGTTGTGATAAGAATTTGAGTTGTATTGGTTGTTTGATGGAGAAAAACCATGTGTTAGGATGTGCCATGTACTAGAGAACCCATGGCAAAATTTAAAGGAGAACTTAAGTGTTTAAGATACTCTAAGGAGATTTCATGACTAAGGAAGTACTAGGAAGTTCTAGAGGTTGTCTTGATGAAAGAGGGTGAGATTAGGGTGTTTGAATGACTTGTAATGACTTAGGCATCACTATGAAGGATTTAGGAAACAAAAGAGTGTACTTGGGTATTTAGGACTTAGGTAAATGTTGATAAAAGAAGCTAGAAAACTTAGGTAAGTTAGATGTAAGTGAGTGTGAAACTTTGAAATGGTTTAGTTGAGAACTAGAGTATAGAATCTAAGGAAGGTTTGGTAAATGCAATAAGGCTGGGAAGTGGTGTACATGGTGTGGTCAAGTTCTTAAGGAGGGAGCATTTGGTTAATTGAAATTCTTGGTGGAATGCATGTGAGAAATGTAAGAAAATAAGTGCTAAGTGTTGGGAGCTTTGTAAGAATTGAGTAAATGTTTGAGAAGATCATTGGAAGTTGTTTTAATGAGCTTGGTGGAGGTTATAAGGTGGGTTTAAAGTGCCAAGATGGTGTTGGACCTAGTAGGACACTTGTGGAATGGTTTGGAATTGAAAGAGCAATTTAAGAGAAAAATCTGTAGTGGACCGACCCAGGGTCCGACCCAGTTTTGGGTCGGTCGGGCCATGTTGAGCCAGCCGGAATGTGTCTGAACTGGACCGACCCAGAGGGTTTGGGTCGGTCAGCTTAGCTTTGGGTCGGTCGGGCAGAAATTTAACGTAGGAAATGGGTTCTGTAATGGACCGACCCAGAGGGTTTGGGTTCGCTTGGGTCGGACGGAAGACGGTGGGAGTAAAAGGGTTTAGGTCGGTGCGACCCAGGGGTTGGGTCGGTCGGTGGGTCGGTCGACCCTTAACACTTAAAAAAAAAGGAAATTTTGAATTCTAAGAATGGTAATAGGTGATAAGGTATACCTTTGGTAGGGTGGTAATGGTTAGGACCCTAAGAACTTAAGGAATTAAGTTAAGATTAAGTATAAGTTTTAATTTTAAAATTTTAGTTTCTAAGCTAAGTGGCAAAGACTTGAAAGGTTACTGAATGGGAATCCTTAGGGTTTAAGTGAGTTATGTAAGGTGCAAATAACTAATGACCTAAAAATGAATGAATGTTTTAGGTTTGTGAATTGGGACCCCGAAGAAGGTTAATCAAACAACGATCGACGGTGAACGGTACAATCCTTCTTGTGACCTGCTTGATAACGAGGTGTCCCTCGGCTTGTGTGCTATCTGTTTAATTGCTATGACTAAAACAAGATAAAGCATGCAACCAGTTATATTGTTCTCGTTGTGATTGTGTTATGTTTACACTAACCCGCGAGACTTGAGATTGTTACTAACCAAGTTTAGTACTTACTGAGTTAAGAATAAGAGTTAAGTTTGGTGGTCGTTCGTTAATGCCCATTAGGGCTTAGCTAGCACATGGTGATTAAGATGTCTACTAACTGGAACTTGAGTGAGGAAACCCGGGACCGATCTCCGGTCATGCATGCTAAGGAAAAGGGGGACGGTATCTGAATCAGATCTGCCCTCCGCTCAAGGACTTGTCTTCGGACTTGTAGCCTAGGGCCGGTTGCCGGCTCAGCTACGCTGGACTCCTGTCTAGAGTAGGTGGCATTAAGATAGTGCGGTGGGATCACCTAAATCCCAGGTTCGAATTAAGCTACAACCAATCCCTTCCAGGAACGGTTTGTAAACTGAGAATAAGTTGAGATTGAGATTGAGATTAAGGTAAGGAACGGAGATTAAGGAAATGAGGACTAAGGAAGGGGTTACTAACCCACTTGATAAGGGAACGCTTGAGTCGTTCATTGTTTGTGAACTATATATGTTCATCTGTGGTTATAGTTATTGCACTTCATATTATGCTTGTGTATGTAATCAATTTCCATGCTATCGACAATTAGTCGTCGTAGCCCCGTTAGCTTGGGGGCCATGAGTGGGTGTACCAGCATTCGTGCTGACCCCCTTGGGGCTATTTTTACACTTGCAGGTAAGAGACCCGTGAGGACGCACTACGAGAGTAGGAGTGGTTAGACTTAGGGTGGGATGTTTATTTTGAGTTCGGGTTGCGCCTGTACACCCGACTGTTTATATTAAACTGATGTAAGGTTGTGATTATGTCTAAGATATTTGTACTCGGTTGGTTGTAGTATAGTGGATGGTGATGTTTTGGGTTGGTTAAGAGTTTCGGACAAGTATTGTAAATGTTAAGGCCGGTAAATTCTAACGATCAGACCGTGGCGAGGTCCAGGTGTTTATTATTTCCGCTGCGACATTTTCGATTAAGTGTTCAGTTTTGCGATAACCACGAATGGCTTTGGATGGGGTGTTACAAAAAGTAGTATCAGAGCGTAGTTACGCTATGATCAAGAAATACCGGACATGAGTAACCACCGAGTTAGGATATAAGTTAAGGAATAAGTGTTGGGTTAAGGGTGTGAGAAGGTAGAGTGAGTAGAGTTAGATGACCACTAATAAGTGTGGATCGTCTTTATCGTCTACGGACGTTATAAATTCGTTAACCGAAACGGTGGTGAATACAAATCTAATGTGAGTTATGCTTGTTCAGATGGCAGGACGTCCTAGAGGAAGCCGAGGTCGCGGCCAGGGTGAGGATACTTCAGGAATACCTGGAGGGCAGACGATCGCAGAGATCGTAGCTGCCGCTTTAGGGCATATGGGCTACCAGCCTGGTGTGGGTGCAGCACCTCCACCGCCACAACCTAGGGAACCAAACTGGGTGAAGAGTCTTGCAGATCTTCGACCCGCGCACTTTAAGGGGGAGAGACCGATCCCGCCAAGCTTGAGGCGTACATCTCTCCGAGCTGGAGACCGCCTTCGAGACCCTTGATGTCCCTGCTGGGATCAAGGTGCGCCTAGCTGCTTTCTATCTGAGGGGGCGGCAGGCGATTGGTGGAAGCTGGTGAGGGCCGAGCATGTGGCCAATCCAGAGTTCGGCTGGGAGCAGTACACCGCCTTGCTACGAGCAAAGTACTACCCCGCCACATGTCCAGACGAAGAAGCGCTTACAGTTGGATGCGCTTAAGCAGACGGACAAGATGACAGTGGAGACAGTATTCTCAGATTCACTGCCTTGCTCCATCTTCTGCCAGGTCTTGGATATTCTGACCAGATCCTGGTGGACCGCTTCTATGGCGGGCTTAGCCATCGACTCCGCTACGGCATGGGGCCGACGAGTTACACTACCTTGCAGGTAATAAGAATGATTGAGATTTGAGTAAGTAATGAGTAAGATTTAGATTATGAGAAATAAGAGGACTAATACTGTGGAAAAGCAGGAGTGCTATCATGCCGCTGCTAGGGTTGAGATAACCGTTCAGCTGAGGGACGAGGAGAATGCTAAGAGGATGAGTGCTGGTAAGAGCTCAGAAAGTCAAGGGCAAGGAGGGTAGAAGAAACAAAAGTACCAGCCTCAGGCCCAGAAAAATCAGAACCCAAAGGGGAAGGAGGAAAAGGAGAAGGCTCCGGAAGAGCCATTGAAGTTGACGTATGCTATTGCAGCTACACCCCTGCGCTCTAGGGCACCAAAGGGATCTGAGACTGAGAAGGGAGCCGGTGGTGGCTACCAGCGACGCTACATCTGTAGGTGGTGTCACAAGGACCACCCCGGGCTCGATTGTAAAGGGAATAAGGTGGAGTGCAATTTTTGTGGAGTGTATGGACGCTGGGCGTATGAGTGTTACCGGAACCCTGCTAGCAGAGCCTATAGGCCCGATACCAGGGGCAAGGGCAAGACCGATCAGGGAGCTGGATCTGACGGTCAGAGGAAGGTGCAGCAGCCGGCGGACAAGAACCACGGATGACCCAGAAGTCGGGACCCACTTTACACATGGTGGACCGGGACGATGAGCCTGAACCCTCATCGAGGCCAGGTACCGCTATAACCATTTAGTAGTAAAAACTACCTGTTTACCGCATTATCATGCATGCTTGGTGAATAAATGAGTTAAGTAAGAATAAGATGAGATTAGAACTTAAGTAAGATATAACCTACTACCACTTTAGGAAGATTCAACATCTGCTACCCAATACCATCTACACCTAACCCGGAGCACACCGACATCGAAACCATAGACTTTCCAACCGAACAATGTCAGGTTATCCGCCCAGGTATGATTTTATTAAGGGCATACCTGACACCCAAAGCACAAATAGCCATCATCAGAAGATGCAATCAACTAGGAATGGGACCAGGAGGTTTTTACACACTGGAGTACCCAGGGGGAGCAAGGACGAAATTAAAGATGATGAGCTTGGGCAAGGATTGGAATCCGTATGCCAAGAATTACCAAACCATGAGGGTGCAAGATGGAGTCTCACCACCGGGAATACCCGAAGAGTTCCATCCAGTTATTACACAAGTCGTGGAAATCGCTCAGCAGTTGGAAGCTGAACCGATTCCAGACATCCAGGCAGACATTTGCATTGTAAACTTCTACGAGAAGGATGGGAAACTGGGACTACACCAGGATAAGGACGAGACAACAGAGTCTCTCGATAGAGGGATGCCCGTAGTGTCTTGGTCCATTGGGGATGATGCAGAGTTTTTATACGGCGAGCAGAAGCGTGCGGACCGTGCAGATAAGAGAATCAAGGATGTTATACCATGGGATTAAGAGAATCAAGCTGAATACAGCACCGTCAGCAGTAATCAATGCGACGCATATGAGACCAGGAAGATTAAACCTAACCTTTAGACAATATTAGCCATGTAATGTTAGAATGAGATGAGGAATGAGATGTAAGATTAAGCTCATGTTGTAAAAAGGATGGTTATAATAAAATAACAGTGTTGTTCATATAAATTGTTACGACTCTTGTTATACCATCAATACTCATGAAGCATGTGAACACAATTAGGTTATGGACTCGGTACAGAAGGTGCACTAAGCATACTTACAGAGGCACAGGCCGACGCCAGCGGTACTATCCTCACCGGCACCTTTCCGATTAATGGGATTGAGGCATCAGTTCTCTTCGACTCAGGGGCCTCGCATACCTTCGTCTCGCATCATTTGCGAGCAGGTTGGGGCTGGACGCTGATGAGCTACCCGACTTCACGGTTACGCTCCCGTCTAAGGAGAAGGTTCGTTGCACTCGTTATTACCGAGGAGCCACTGTCAGAATTAAGGGAGAAGACTTTCCAGTCAGTTTCATTGAGTTCAGTAAGCTAGGATTTGATGTTATCTTTGGGATGAACTGTTGGAGCGGCACAAGGGACGTATCCTCTGCGCCGAGCATAGATTGCTGCTCAGGAGTCCGTCTGGGGTAACAATATCATACCGCCAGAGGCCCAGAGAGCCTTCGACTAAGATCATCACCGCCATGGCAATGTATAAAGAGTTGAGGAGAAAGGAAGAAGTATACCTCTGCTATGTACAGGACATAGAGAGAGACCCTGAGTTCGACCCCGACTTACCGGTAGTGTCGGAGTTCCCCGACTTATTCCACGGGAACTGCCCGGCATGCCACCCACTCGGGAGGTAGAGTTCACCATCGAGCTGCTACCTGGTACCGGACCGATAGCCAAGCACCATACCGTATGGCTCCGCAGAAATGACTGAGTTAAAAGAACAATTGAAAGATTTGTTGGATAAGGGATTCATTAGACCAAGTGTGTCACCATGGGGAGCGCCAGTCCTCTTCGTGAAGAAGAAGGATGGTAGTCTCCGCCTCTTCATCGACTACAGAGAGCTGAATGCAGTGACAGTGAAGAATAAGTACCCACTACCCCGCATTGACGATCTGTTCGATCAGTTGAAGGGAGCATCTGTGTTCTCCAAGATTGATCTCAGATCGGGGTATCATCAGATAGCCATTAAGGAGGGAGACATTGAGAAGACGGCATTCCGGACACGATATGGCCACTATGAGTTCACAGTGATGCCGTTCGGTTTGTCGAACGCACCGGTGAAGTTTATGGATCTGATGAACCGCTTGTTCCGGGAGCAGCTGGACAAGTCGGTTGTGGTTTTTATTGATGACATTTTGATATACTCGAAGTCTAAGGTTGAGCATGAGGAACATCTGAGGAGGGTATTGGAAATACTGAGGGAGAACCAGCTATATGCTAAGTTCTCCAAGTGTGAGTTTTGGCTTGACCAGGTCTCTTTCCTAGGTCATGTCATCTCAGATGCTGGGATCGCAGTGGATCCAGCAAAGATTGATGCCGTACGTACTTGGCCAAGGCCGAAGACTGTTACCGACATCCGGAGCTTTCTCGGTCTGGCAGGTTACTACAGGAGGTTTGTTAGAGATTTCAGCAAGGTCGCGAAGCCGATGACCAGTCTGATGAAGAAGATGCACCATTCTTGTGGACAGTTGACTGTGAGAGATCATTTCAGCGCTTGAAGGACTCACTGACCACTGCACCGGTTCTGACCATTCCAGACGGTACAGAGGGCTTTGAGGTTTATTGTGATGCATCCGGCAGAGGGCTGGGTTGCGTGCTCATGCAACATGGCAAGGTGGTGGCATATGCCTCACGCCAGTTGAAGAAACATGAGGAGAACTACCCCACACATGATTTAGAGCTGGGAGCTGTAGTCTTCGCTTTGAAGATATGGCGCCACTACTTATATGGGGTTAGTGTCACGATCTACACCGATCACAAGAGTTTGAAATACATATTCACTCAGAAGGAGTTAAATCTTCGACAGAGGAGATGGTTAGAGTTTCTGAAAGACTATGACATTGACCTCCAATACAAAGAGGGGAAGGCCAATGTTGTAGCAGATGCCCTGAGCCGTCGAGCACACTCACTCCATTCGCTAGTTTCTTTCTTCAGCTTGGTTGATGAGGTGCGAGAGGCTCAGAGGACAGATGAGTACATGAGAGAGGTCAGACAGAAGCTGACTGATGGTACCTTTGAGAGTCAGAAATACGACTTCAGACTTCATGATGATGATCTGATCAGACTTAAGGGCCGGTTATGCATACCACGGGGCAACACGGATCTGAAAGACCGTATACTTAGAGAATCACACTGTTCTTCAGTTTCCATCCATCCGGGAGCCTCTAAAATGTATAAAGACATGAAGAGATACTTCTGGTGGTCGGGGATGAAGACAGATGTTACCGAGTTCGTCTTGAGGTGTCTCACATGCCAGAAGGTGAAATTCGAGCACCGACGACCGGGCGGAATGGTACAGTCGATGCCAGTTCCGGAGTGGAAGTTCCATGATATCTCCATGGACTTCGTAGTTGGGCTTCCACCTGCTAGGGGAGGTCTCAACATGATATGGGTGGTGGTGGATCACCTTACCAAAGTAGCCCGATTCATACCGATGAAGGATACTTGGAAGGTGACCAAATTAGCTGAGTTATTTGAGAAAGAAATCATGAGACATCACGGGATACCAAAGACCATAGTGTCAGATAGAGATACCAGATTCCTTTCGAGGTACTGGAGAGCTACCAGAGAAGCGTTGGGTACAGAACTCAAGCTGAGTACCGCGTTCCATCCTCAGACAGATGGTCAGACTGAGCGTACTATTCAGACACTCGAGGACATGCTGAGAGCATGTGCCTTAGACTTCCACGGCAGTTGGATTGACAGATTGCATCTGATCGAGTTTTCATACAACAACAGCTATCACGCTTCAATCAAGATGGCACCTTTTCAAGCGTTGTACGGTAGACCATGTCGTACACCGCTCTGCTGGGATGAGTCGAGTGAGACGGTCATTATAGGACCAGAGTACTTAGAACAAGTTAAGGCTGAAGTTCAGCAAATCAGGGAGAACATGAAAGCTGCTCAAGATAGGCAGAAGTCGCATGCTGATGTTCGACGACGGGACCTGGAGTTCGCAGTGGGCGACCAGGTATTTCTGCGAGTTTCACCGATGAAGGGTGTATTCAGGTTTGGGCAGAAGGGCAAATTAAGCCCGAAATTTGTTGGTCCTTTTGAGATTACGGAGCGGGTGGGCCCGGTTGCTTACAGGTTGAATTTACCTACTGAGCTGGGTAAAGTGCACGATGTTTTCATGTTTCACAACTAAAGAAATACATGCACCACCCCTCCCATGTGTTAGAACCTGAGAGGTTGATTTTAGAACCAAATATGAGATCAGTGGAGACTCCTTAGAGAATCTTGGACAGTAAGACTAGGGACACTTGCCACAAGTCAGTGCGACTGGTGAAGGTTCTCTGGTCTAACCAGGATGTCGAAGAGGCCACGTGGGAGTTAGAGGATAAGATGAGGGCGAAGTACCCTTCTTTGTTTACTGACTAGATCGTCTGTATAAGGTACGGGGCATACCCCTTTTTAAGGGGGGTAGAGCTTCCCTGCTTTTGAGTTAGGAAACGATCATGTTTGTCGTTTGTTTGGTTGTTTAAGATGTGAATTTGTATAGCTTTTGAGTTAGGAAACGATCATGTTTGTCGTTTGTTTGGTTGTTAAAGATGTGAATTTGTATAAGTTGCTACACTTCGTTGTAAGTTTGAGTTATGTATAATACTTATGTATTGTATTTGAGATTGACCTTTGAGTCTTGAGATGTGTGAATGTGAATATAAGATGTGGTGTTAAGATTAAGGGAATTGAGTACCGTGAATGATTAAGCACATATGTGAACTTTGAGGACAAAGTTCTTTTAAGGGGGGTAGATTGAAATACCCCAAACTTAGATGTGGTGTTTAAATGATAAACTATGATATAAGGAGGCTAAATAATGCCTTAGAAACATTAACAAACATTTCTAATCAAAGAAAATATAAGGAAACACCAAAAGAGCAGTTTAAGCAAAAACGTGCTCTAAGCTTGGAGAGACTTGGGAGAGTACCCAAATGCTGTTCTAAGACCTTAGTAATATTCTAATGGTCATTTTAAATCAATTACCAAAGAAAACCAAGCTTGAAAACAAGTTAAAACACAAATGTGCTTTAAGGAGTCTTAAAGCACGTTTTTGAAAAATTGTCTTGTAAATGAGTTTTGAATGGCTAAATGTCCATCATTACTCTTTAATTAACATGTGTACTATATATACATTTGGAAGCCTATATCAATGGGAAATCAAAAATTTCACAACAATGTGCCTTGTTTTGTGAATAGTAACTTAATTAAACTAGTTTATAACATTAGTCAAAGTAAGTCAAATAAATGGTTAACAAAGACCACAACCTACCTTATTTGACCAAGGGGGCCGGTTTTTTAAGTGTGACTCACCACACTTATCTAGCTAAGTAAAGAGAAAGTAAAAAGCAAATAAGTTAACTATTCACCTTTTACATAAATATCACACTTTAGTAGTTCTCTCCCCTCACTTCTTCATTCTCCTTTGTTTCCCACGATTTCTTGCCCTCTCTCCCTTCTCCATTAACGTGAAGAGCAACTCCATGCTAGCTCCATCTAGCGTTGCACACAACTCACTCATTTTAGCTCCAAAACCAAAACAAATTACATATTCTTCTTAGTTAGCTCAAGCTCTCTCTTTCTATCTTTTCAAAACTACAAGAGCTTCATTTTGGTGCCAAGTCAAACCACCATTAGAGGAGGAAATTCAAGTTTGGAGACTCCATTGGCTTCTCCATTCTCTAAAGGTAAAGAAAGTGTAAGAAAATCTAGGTTTCCATCATCTTCTTCCTTGTCCGAAAATTTACACTCATGGGACTCCATGTTTATGCCTTGTTCTAGCTTGTTTTCTACTCTTCAAAGGATTGAGGAGGTCCTTCTTGCTTCATATCCAAGCTTGTCTTGAGAAACCAAGGTAAAACAATCACCTTAATACCTTAAAGCATATTTTTAACCTAGGGTTTGTTCCTTAGGGGTAATGTATTATCTAGTACTCATTGGAGTCATTGGATATTGGTTAGAACATTGGCAAGGAGATATACATTGGTGACCGAGATTGAACAAAGAAAAACCTAAGGAAGAAAGCTTTTAAAGTTGGTAAAGGAACAAGGTAAATTACTTACCTTAAGGTGTTTTATTGTTTAAGGGAATGGGATTTAGGTATGTGATGAGTTTAGTGTAGAGTTTACATTAGAAAAGGGTTATATAAAACTTAGCAGAAACAATGACTATACTTGTGAACTTGTGACTAAGGAGCAAATGAGAAAAAGAGATAGTTTAAGAACATCAAGGTGAATTACAAGAAGCATTTTATTTCAATGGGAGCCTTGTTGTGTGTATTCGCAGGTTGAAGCCAAATATATGTGGAAATTCAGTGGTTAATATTATTGTCATTTAAGGGCCTAAGTGCCAAGCATTTTAAGTTTAAGCATTATATGATGATGTGGCGTGGTTTTGGTGTAAATTGTGTGTTAAGGTGTTGTGATAAGAATTTGAGTGGTATTGGTTGTTTGATGGAGAAAAACCATGTGTTAGGATGTGCTATGTACTAGAGAACCCATGGCAAAATTTAAAGGAGAACTTAAGTGTTTAAGATACTCTAAGGAGATTTCATGACTAAGGAAGTACTAGGAAGTTCTAGAGGTTGTCTTGATGAAAGAGGGTGAGATTAGGGTGTTTGAATGACTTGTAATGACTTAGGCATCACTATGAAGGATTTAGGAAACAAAAGAGTGTACTTGGGTATTTAGGACTTAGGTAAATGTTGATAAAAGAAGCTAGAAAACTTGGGTAAGTTAGATGTAAGTGAGTGTGAAACTTTGAAATGGTTTAGTTGAGAACTAGAGTATAGAATCTAAAGAAGGTTTGGTAAATGCAATAAGGTTGGGAAGTGGTGTACATGGTGTGGTCAAGTTCTTAACGAGGGAGCATTTGGTTAATTGAAATTCTTGGTGGAATGCATGTGAGAAATGTAAGAAAATAAGTGCTAAGTGTTGGGAGCTTTGTAAGAATTGAGTAAATGTTTGAGAAGATCATTGGAAGTTGTTTTAATGAGCTTGGTGGAGGTTATAAGGTGGGTTTAAAGTGCCAAGAAGTGTTGGACCTAGTAGGACACTTGTGGAAGAGTTTGGAATTGAAAGAGCAATTTAAGAGAAAAATCTGTAGTGGACCGACCCAGGGTCCGACCCAGTTTTGGGTCGGTCGGGCCATGTTGAGCCAGTGATAAGTGCGAAATATATAGACTTTTAAGGGTTTAATTACCTTATAATTTGCAGTATTTTAAGTAATATTTCTCACTTATCTGACGATTTTCCTAGGTTTATGTTTTGATATGAATTGATATATTTTATGTGTTAAATGTAGGAAAAAGTGTTGGAATCAAGTAGTTTACTTCACAAGCTTTCCAACGCAACAAACGGCGAGTCAAACGGACTTATAAAGAATAATCTGGAGCCGATTCAAGATTGGACTACAATCGTGTATATATATATATATATATATATATATAGCATAACTGGCGGACAGGAGAGGCGCAGACACAACAGAGGCGTCCGCCTCTTATCTCGCGGTCAAGTTAGAGTCGTCCGCCTCTTATCTCGCGGTCAAGGGAGAGGAGTCCGCCTGGTTTGGTCGCGGACAAGGAACAGACGTCCGCCTGGCGGACAGAGCAGAGACTACCCTACCGCCTCTTATCAGGCGGACAGCACACAGATGACTGCGAGGCGGACGGGACCAACACGCGCGGACAAGGTAGAGACGACCGCGAGGCGGACTGAGCTAGGCGCGAGGCGGACAAGAGCATTTCAGCGCACGGAATAGAATTCCGAACAGAGTTTTCTTCTTCGTTGTTCAGGCGCCGCAGTCGAACTACTTCATTAATTGCGATCGCCCACCTTAATTTGCGCGAGCGTGACGCCGGCTCTTCAATCAATGGCTGCTGCAGATCATCAATTAAATCTGTCTGAAATCAATTGCACTGCCCGATGAAATCTCAATCTTCACGGATCTGCACCAACTCCTCCGACTATCTTGATTCACCCTGTCATTTCTCCTTTGTCTGTTTCCTATGTCCTCCGCCTATATAAACCTACACTACTGGAAGCTAAAAAACACACGATCCATCCATCTATCAGTCCATGAATTAATCCGTTCACCCACGCAGTCTCCCACGATCGCACTCCATTCACTTCATCAAAAATAATCACCCATCCACTCCATTAAATTCCCACGTAATACATACACCCCACTTTCCATTTTATTTTCACTATTACGCACCAGCTCTACAGAAATAAATTAGCAGGGCAACGCAAGACGAAGTTGAAGCGAGGAACCGGAGTGAACTTCTAAACTGGAGTTATCTCTTACCCTTACTTTAATTTATTTAATGCATTCCTTTCTGTTATCGTTGTTTCTGTAACGATGAGCGAGTAAGTATTTTAGCTTCCCGGGTTGGGAAGCGAACCTATTTCCTAAATTCTGTTATGTATTTCTTTAAATAAATTTAGTTAACTGCAACAGTTCAATTCCTGTCCTTCAAGTGTTTTAATTATTTGGCCGGTAATTATAACAACCCTTGTAGTTATTTTATTAAAATGCGAGAGCTGAGATAAATAACTAGACGAAGGAAGTTGAACCTAATTAACTAGAAGCCTGATCCGGCCTATAGGTTAATTAGACTCCAATAGAAACTGCTCTTTATGCGATTAATTGTGTCCGGTCTAGAGCATTAGCCTGCTGCTAGGTCTAACAATTGGTTAGGATTCATTATACTTAGTCGTTAATGAATTAATTAAAGTTTCTGAGTTATTGCAGTAAAATTAAAGGAAGAATTTACTAACAGATATAAAAGGAATAGGTAAGCAAACAACCCGGGGTGCGCTTTTCTATTTATCACATTTATCACTCTTTAAATCCCTCTGTGTTTATTTACTCTTTTAAATTGTTCTATTTTTCCTTGCAGTATAGTTTCTTTTTAACCAATCAATCAAAACCGAAAAAGTGATATTTCCTGTTTTCTTTAGTTTAACTTAATTTCCCAGTTAATCAAATATTTGTCAATTAATTATACGAGGTCCCTGAGATCGACAACCCCATTTAATCACTATACCCGCAAAACGATAGGTACACTGCCTATGTGGTAGAAGTAGTCACATATTTCTCCATCAGCCAGCCGGAATGTCTCTGGACTGGACCGACCCAGAGGGTTTGGGTCGATCGGCTTAGCTTTGGGTCGGTCGGGTAGAAATTTAACGTAGGAAATGGGTTCTGTAATGGACCGACCCAGAGGGTTTGGGTCGGTCGGTCTAGCTCTGGGTCAGACGGATGGGTTTCAAAAGACGGAAGAGTTTCTGGGACAGACCGACCCAGGGGTTGGGTCGGTCGGTGGGTCGGTCGACCCTTAACACTTAAAAAAAAAAGGAAATTTTGAATTCTAAGAATAGTAATAGGTGATAAGGTATACCTTTGGTAGGGTGGTAATGGTTAGGACCCTAAGAACTTAAGGAATTAAGTTAAGATTAAGTATAAGTTTTAATGTTAAAAGTTGAGTTTCTAAGCTAAGTGGCAAAGACTTGAAAGGTTATTGAATGGGAATCCTTAGGGATTAAGTGAGTTAAGTAAGGTGCAAATAACTAATGACCTAAAAATGAATGAATGTTTTAGGTTTGTGAATTGGGACCCCGAAGAAGGTTAATCAATTAACGATCAACGGTGAACGGTACAATCCTTCTTGTGACCTGCTTGCTAACGAGGTGTCCCTCGGCTTGTGTGCTATCTGTTTAATTGCTATGACTAAAACAAGATAAAGCATGCAACCGGTTATATTGTTCTCGTTGTGATTGTATTATGTTTACACTAACCCGCGAGACTTGAGATTGTTACTAACCAAGTTTAGTACTTACTGAGTTAAGAATAAGAGTTAAGTTTGGTGGTCGTTCGTTAATGCCCATTAGGGCTTAGCTAGCACATGGTGATTAAGATGTCTACTAACTGGAACTTGAGTGAGGAAACCCGGGACTGATCTCCAGTCATGCATGCTAAGGAAAAGGGGGACAGTATCTGAATCAGATCCGCCCTCCGCTCAAGGACTTGTCTTCGGACTTGTAGCCTAGGGCCGGTTGCCGGCTCAGCTACGCTGGACTCCCGTCCAGAGTAGGTGGCATTAAGATGGTGCGGTGGGATCACCTAAATCCCAGGTTCGAATTAAGCTACAACCAATCCCTTCCAGGAACGGTTTGTAAACTGAGAATAAGTTGAGATTAAGATTGAGATCAAGGTAAGGAACGGAGATTAAGGAAATGAGGACTAAGGAAGGGGTTACTAACCCACTTGATAAGGGAACGCTTGAGTCGTTCATTGTTTGTGAACTATATATGTTCATCTGTGGTTATTGTTATTGCACTTCATATTATGCTTGTGTATGTTATCAATTTCCATGCTATCGACAATTAGTCGTCGTAGCCCCGTTAGCTTGGGGGCCATGAGAGGGTGTACCAGCATTCGTGCTGACCCCCTTCGGGGGTATTTTTACACTTGCAGGTAAGAGACCCGTGAGGACGCACTACGAGAGTAGGAGCGGTTAGACTTAGGGTGGGATGTTTATTTTGAGTTCGGGTTGCGCCTGTGCACCCGACTGTTTATATTAAACTGATGTAAGGTTGTGATTATGTCTAAGATATTTGTACTCAGTTGGTTGTGGTATAGTGGATGGTGATGTTTTGGGTTGGCTAAGAGTTTCGGACAAGTATTGTAAATGTTAAGGCCGGTAAATTCTAACGATCAGACCGTGGCGAGGTCCAGGTGTTTATTATTTCCGCTGTGACATTTTTGATTAAGTGTTCAGTTTTGCGATAACCACGAATGGCTTTGGATGGGGTGTTACAACTAGGTTGTAGCTCAACCTCAACTGACAGTAAGTTGGAAGGAAACAAGTCAATCATTGTGAAATACGTAATAGTATATACAGTCAATTATTATGGAAGTGGATAGAAAGTTTATAACTCACCGAATTTGCTCACGGTAAGAGATACCACGCGTCAGTTGAGAAACCATTATTACCAAGATAAAGGTGATATATGGGAGGTGTACAATACAGTGAGAATAATGAATGGTGCAAACTAAGTCCTACAGTTGTCAGAGTTGCGCAGCAGACGCTAGTGAACCAGTGAGTCAAGTGTACAATGTGCATAGTGAATATGAGTAAATGGCTAATTATTAGTGCCTAGAAGCCTCATAGGCCAGAACCGAAACAGGTCATGAGTTAAAGTAAACTCTAATGAGAATTCTTGGTTTAGGAACTAAACCGCTAAGATGGTTAAGATCCTCTAATCAGAATCCATTGTATAATAGACCGCTGAAAGTTAAAATACTTCACGACGGCAGAACATTTTAAGCCAATGTTTAGTGATTGATTACGTGGGCGTAATCCCTTTTAAGGGGGGTAGAGCGCAAAACCACTTAGTGTGTATTACCGTACAAGTGTTTAGTGATTGATGTGGATTTGTGCTTCGGGTGTCAGGTATCCATTTAATAATATCATACCTGGCTGGATGACCTGACATTGCTCCATCGGGAAATCGGTGATGCTGATGGTGGTTTCTTCAGGGTTTGGTGTGGGTGGGATTGGATAACAAATATTGAAGGTTCCTAAAGTTTAGAATTTTCTAACTTAGGTAAATTATACATTATACTTTAACTTTTCACTCATATGGTTGTTCATTTAGACTTGCTAACACTCATGCATGAAATGCGGTAAGCAGTCAATTATTTCACTCATCGGTTAAGGTAGTACCTGGTCTAGAAGAGGGTCCTGCAGCCTCAGACCGGTCTACCACATTCAGGGCGGCCTTGCCGGATCCCGACCCCTTCCCCTTCTGGGAGTTCATGTTCCCCTTATTAGAGGATTGCTGGTTAGTCGCTTTCGGGCCTTCGGTGGTCGCGGCGGCCTTACCCTTTGATTCCCTGATTATTGATATATCTTTTGAGTGCTTTGAACCCTTGTTTTCCATATTCTTTTACTTAGATTTATGCATTTACCTTCTTTTTCATGTTATTTTGGCTTAGGAAGTGATTAGGAAGGAGTTAAGAGCTTTTGGAACAAAAAGAGAAAAATTTACACATGTCCGGATATGAGTCCGGATGGGAAGACACGGACACAGAAGCGGACAGCTCCAGATCAAATTTACCTTTAACTCTGTCCACATACACGGACAGAAGAGCGGACAGTTCCTTCTGTCCCTTGTCCGCAACACGGACGCCCATGCGGACGCTTATAGATCTTGTCAGGATAGTCATGTCCGCAACGCGGACTCAAACGCAGACAGGAGTTAATCTCACTAGGACAGCCATGTCCCCACGCAGACAGAAACACGGATGCTTGTAGATCTTGTCAGGACACCCTGTCCGTATGCGGACTCAAACACGGACGTCACATAGAATTGAAAAATAAAAATCATCGTGCTGATAATCAGGCTTTCGGCGCAATTATCAGCCGATTACATCCATACTCCGTGTTTATTTAAACCAATGTCCATGCTCAATCAGTCTCCTACCCAACTCACCACTAATCTATGTCTACTGCTAAGCCTATTTTAACCCTTCCCCAGCCTTCATTTCAATTCGCACCAAACATTCCTCTACACCTCTCTTCATCCTCTTCCATCTCTCATTCCATTCATATGCTCATCCTCATAATAATTCCTCCGTACTCCATCTCCATACCTACACTCAAACATAAATACACTTCACATCACCCACGTTTTCATCCCAATTTCCTCACACATAAACCTCCGCACACATGCCACACAAAATATCACGTCCGGATTTGTGTTCGGATTTGTGTCCGACCCACCCCATCTGGATGTCTCACAAACTCACCCAAAAATTCCACTTTCACCCCATTTCACCAAATTCACTCCATTGTCACCAAATCCAACCTCTCAGCCAGTATAGCGCAAGGACAAAGGGCGGAGCGAGCAAGAAGATCTTCGTAACAGATGATTTCTCTCAACTCTCTCTCATTTATGATTTTAATCGCTATGTCTAGCTAAGAGGATATACTCTAGGGGAAGGGATGTTATAATTAGTTAAACTCTGCATTATTTTACTGCTTTGTTGAGACTATTTGGATTGTTCAGGTTAATGCATTTATGCGCTTTTAATAAACGTCATGAATTTATTATAAGCCCTCGAATCATGTTATGATCAGATAAGGTGATTAGCATTGATGGTCCTATTAACCTGTTACCTGTGATAATTGCAATCGCATAGATTACATTAGCCACTAGGAGCTTTAGTGAGGACCAAACCAGACTAGTAATTCTGTGCAATAAAACCATCTAGATATACTTGCTAAGTCTAGACTAGAACTACATGTCCTGTCTAGATGAGATATCTGGAATTAGGACTTAATACAGAATAGACAATTGAGAATTACAAGCCAATCCAAAGTCTCCGTTTATGTAGTAGAATATGCAGAACCTAGCTAGTAAAACAACTCCCTGAACCTAGAGTACCCTTCACACTCCCAAATCTATCACTTTAATTTATCTGCTATTTACTTTCTTGTTATCTATTTAAACCCCAAAACCAAAACAAACCCCTTTTGAATTACCCACTGTCTTAAGCTAGGCTTATTTACCTCAAGTCCCATGGATTGACACCTGGTCGCTTCTAAATTGCTATACTACTACGACCGGGATTTTTGCAACCCGACGGTCTATTGATTTGTTGATTTCTAGGATTAATTCTTAGCATTTAATACATCAAATAAATCGTTTGCAAAATGGCGCCGTTGCCGGGGACTTGACTTTGTCTAGTCCCTAGCCTTGGTTAATTCGTTACTTTATTGCAACACCCTGTTTATGATTATTTATTTTGTTTTAAGTTTAATTTATTTTGTGTGCCATTTTATACAATTGTTTTTCATTACTGTCATTTAATTTCAGTTATTATTTTTCTGTCATTTAATTTTCAAGTACTATAAGTTCATTGTCTTACTTATTTCAATTTTATTTCCTTATCTACTTTAGTTCTAAATTCCACGCATTTTGTTCCTTTCTCTCTGATTGATTATAAGCACCTAGTGGATGCGCAGAACACGTTCAACTGGCCCCCCGGATACAGACTTCAACCCCGAAATCGAGAGAGTTTACCTCCAAGCTCTGAGAGCAAGAAGACAGCTTGATTTTAACATGGCAGCAAACCATGACCAGCTTGGAGGAGGCCCAATCACCCAGTACACGATGGGAAGAATAAACAGGCCACCAGCCACACCGAGAAGAGGCCCAGTGGTTCTACCAGACCTAACTGCAGAGCTAATGGCAGATTGGCAAAAGATAAAACCCCCTCATCAATCCAATGCTGTTCAAAATCAACCTGCAGGAACCTTTTCAGGTGCCGATCCAGGTGATGCATTAGACCACGTACATCGATTTCTAGTGCACTTGGACTCCCTTGGCTTATCACAGGGATTGGAGGAGTATGCCATACTGAGCCTGTTCCAGCACAGCCAATCTGGGGAAGCTTCGAAATGGTTCCATCGACTACCGTCAGGCATCATTACCACCTGGGAGCAGATGACGGATAAATTTTACGAGAAATACATCCCCATCTCCAGGACACGACAGATGATTGTCGACCTAATGGCATTCAGACAAATGGGTAGCGAGACAATCTGTGAGGCATGGGATCAATTCAAAGAACTACTCCGTCAGTGCCCTCACCATGGTCGGGATAGCACCTCATTGGCTCAGGGATTCTTCCAAGGGCTAAAAGATGAAAACAAAGGCGAGATAAGAGCTGCCCTAGGAGGAAACCTACTAGCAAAAAGTGGGGAAGATTTCATGGCATCTATGGAGTCCTACTGTGAAGAGCTTCGCCAATGGAGCAGCAATAGGGGCAGAGTATTCTCAATAGGTCACAGTTCTTCTCGAGCTCCGGACCCGATGATAGAACAGATAGCCGCCGAGCAAGCACAGCTGAAAACCATGATGGGAAGCATGGCAAAAACGCTCGAACAGCTCACAATGGGGCCAACCCCTAAGCAATCCGCCAAGCAAATCTCTACAAGTGTCAATGAAGTCTGTTGTTCTCAGTGTGGGGATGCACATGAATATGAGGACTGCCCACTGGTTGCCGAAATGAAGAAAACTGAGGAGGCCAATGTCATAGGACAATTCAACAACAGGCAACCCTGGGTGCAGAATCAGCACCAAAACCGCAGGTACGGCAATCCGAACAATGCACTAAATTCACATCAGATGCAGCCTCAAAGGACGAACCAGGGAGGACCACCCGGCTTTGCTAGGCCTCAGTATAATCAATTCAGGCCACAGCAGCCTCAGGCTCAGCAACCATCATTGAGCTCAAACAATGCAGTCTCAAGGAAATGGTGGATAAGTTGATGGCTTCTCAAGAACAGCAAACTGCAATCAATCAGAGTCTGACAGCTGGTCAGCAGAAATTAGAGAATGCCATGGTAGAGATGCAGGGAACGATAAGCCAGTTGACTCAGTTCCTCTTACAGCAGAGACCTTCTGGATCACTGCCTTCCCAAGCAGAAAGCAATCCCAAGGAACAGTTAAAGGCAGTGTCGGTCTCAAAAGAGGACTACGAGGATTCTGGAGAAGTGGCAGTAGTTACCCTAAGAAGTGGAAGGAACTTAATCAAAGACAAAGTGGCAGGAGACCATACTGATGAGGAGACCGAGCCCCTTTTTAATACCACCGGTGCACCATCAGGGCATCCCGCCCCTCCTGAGGTAGTACATGAGGAGACCCAGGCTCCTATTCCTTCTTCCTCTCATACAACTGCTGTTAAAAATACAAAGGAAAGACACTTGCAAAAGAACTTCCCTTTCCAAACCGTCTCAAAGAGCGAGAGCTCGATGAACAATTTGGAAAATTTTTAGACGTCTTTTGAAAGCTGACTATCAATATTCCTCTTATTGATGCAATTAAATAGATGCCAAATTATGCTAAATTTGTGAAGGATCTGATTTCGAACAAGAGGAAATACAAGGAGAAGTACACCATTTAGCTAACCGAAACCTGTTCAGCAGCTATCTTACAGAAGTTGCCTCCAAAGCGTGGTGATCCTGGTCAGCCCATTATCCCCTGCTCGATTGGAGACATGGATTGCGGATACGGTCTCTGCAATCTAGGAGCAAGCATCAACCTGATGCCATACACCATGTTCAAAAAGCTTCACGCGGTTGAGCTCGTTCCCATTCATTTCAGACTCCAATTAGCTGATAGATCATCGATCACACCAAGAGGTATGGTAGAAAATGTAGTTGTTAGTGTGGGTAAATTTTTCTTCCCAGCTGATTTTGTGATCCTCGACATGGATGAAGATGTTGAGGTACCTCTAATTCTTGGTAGACCTTTTCTTAGAACTGCGAAAACTGTTATAGATGTTGACAAAGGAAATATTACCTTGAAGTTTCATGATGAAGAATTAAGCTTTGATATTAATAAGATGATGCAGAAAAATACTTCTTCTCATGCTGTTTCTCTGCTGATTTAATTGAGAATTTTTATGATCTTGAGGATGACTACATCCATAGGAGTACTGATACTTCTAATTCCTTGTTTAAGTGTTCTGACATTTTAAAGCAGGTATTGAGTCGGTCCATTGAGGATGACAAGGAAAGCTTTAAGATGGCCTTAGTCGTCCAGCAGCTAAATCAAGGGAAGTCATTGAGAAGGGGAGAAATGGCGCGCCGGACCAAAGCAGGCAACGTGGAGCATCCGGCCGCTCTGGCCGGATGAGATTAAAGGCACGTAGAGCATCCGGCCGCTCTGGCCGGATAAGATTAGAGGCTTGTAGAGCATCTGGCCGCCTTAGCCGGATGAAAATGGGACTTAAGCAAAGCAAAACGTCACTCGACCGGACGCTTGCTGTGGTCGGTCAAACATACTAAAAAGGGGGTAGAACTGTACTTAAGCATGTAAAATACAGGCTGGCACCAAAGGGACCAGGCCCAAAAAACTATAAATAAGGGTGTACCCCCATGAAATAAGACACGGTTTTTGGGCAATCAAACACACATCCGATTCTAATAGAGGCTCTCTTTCTCTCTCTACTCTCACAAAGATTCTGGGTTCGAGATCAGGTAATGTAGGACTGAATGTCAGATCAGGCCATTTTAGGATAGATACACTGTTACATTGGGATCAAGGTCGGATCCTGTTAGGATAAATACACTGTTTCAGTCATACTTTCGTTCCTCCTCTCCTCCTGTAGAAAAGTTGGATCGACCCATTCAATGGCATATCCCTTCAATAGAGAAGCCTCCAACCCTTGAACTCAAATCTCTCCCTTCCCATCTTAAATATGTTTTCTTGGCAGAGGGTAGCACCCTGCCTGTTATTATCTCTGCAGCTTTGACTGTTTCGCAGGAAACTAGACTTCTAGAGGTGCTAAAGAAGCATAAAAGTGCGATGGGGTGGTCAGTTGCTGACATCAAAGGGATCAATCCGGGTTTCTGCACTCACCGGATTTATATGGAGGAGAATTATAAGGCAGTGAGGCAGCCCCAGAGAAGATTAAATCCAAATCTAAAGGAGGTGGTCAAAGCTGAAGTGCTGAAGCTACTTGACGCAGGCATTATCTACCCGATATCTGACAGCCAGTGGGTGTCTCCTGTCCAGGTTGTCCCCAAGAAGCGAGGGATCGTGGTAGTTCCCAACGAGAAGGGGGAGATGGTTCCCCAGAGGCAGATGACAGGTTAGAGAATGTGTATCGACTACCGCCGCCTCAGAAGATCAAGAGAAGACTACCTTTACCTGTCCATATGGGACATTCGCATATAGGAGGATGCCTTTTGGCCTCTGTAATGCTCCAGCAACATTCCAGAGATGTATGATAACCATGTTCAATGACTTTATTGAGAAGAGCATTGAAGTTTTATGGATGATTTTTCAGTTTATGGACAGAGTTTCGAGGTGTGCTTGGAATAGTTGGATAAGATATTGAGGAGATGTGAGGAGACGAACCTAGTACTAAACTAGGAGAAGTGCCATTTTATGGTACGGGAAGGTATTGTACTAGGTCACAAGGTTTCTAAGGAGGGCATTCAGGTAGACAAAGCCAATGTGGAGGTGATAGAGAAGCTTCCCCCACCGACTTCAGTGAAGGATGTCAGATCATTCCTTGGTCATGCAGGGTTCTACAGGAGATTTATTCAGGACTTCTCAAAGATTGCTAAACCACTGTCAGACCTGCTTCAGAAGGATATCAAGTTCCAGTTCACTGAGGAGTGCTTGACAGCCTTTCAGACCATCAAAGATAAACTCTGCTCAGCTCCAATTGTGGTCCCACCAGATTGGTCAGAACCGTTTGAGATCATGACGGATGCAAGCGACTATGCTGTTGGTACCGCATTATGTCAGAAGAAAGATAAGATGCTGAGAGTCACCTATGCTAGCAAGACCTGATAGACGCACAGAAAAATTATGCTACTACAGAGAAGGAGTTGCTAGCTGTGGTATTCGCGTTGGATAAGTTTCGACCATATCTGCTAGGAAGCAAGGTGATTGTTCACACTGATCATTCGGCCCTCAAGTATCTTTTCCAGAAAAATGAATCGAAACCAAGACTTCTGAGGTGGATCTTGCTTCTCCAAGAATTTAATTTGGAAGTTGTGGATAAAAAAGGGAAGCGGAACGGAGTTGTTGATCACCTATCTAGGCTTGACATCCCTGATGATGGAATCCCAATCACGAGTTCTTTCCTGATGAGACGGTGTTCATGATTGGAAAGGTAAAAGATCCATGGTATGCAGATTTGGCGAACTTTCTTGCTTCTAGGTTGATTCCTCACGATTACAGCTACAATCAGAAAAAGAAATTCTTATCAGAAGCCCGCCACTATATCTGGGAGGATCCTTATCTGTTTAGGATCTGTGCTGACGGTTTGATAAGGCGATGCCTTCTAGATGAGGAGATCTAGAGTGTAATAGAATTCTGTCATGCTAAAGAGGCGGGTGGCCATCATGGTTTTACAAGAACAGCTGCGAAGATATTAGAATGTGGATTCTTTTGGCCCACTCTACATAAAGATGTCCACCACTTCTGTTCCCATTGTGACCCCTGTCAGAGGATGGGAAACATCTCTAGAAAGCATGAGATGCCTCTGAAAGGTATTCTTGAGGTGGAACTTTTTGATGTTTGGGGCATAGATTTCACGGGCCCTTTCCCCTCATCCCATGGAAACCAATATATCCTAGTAGTTGTGGACTATGTCTCGAAGTGGGTTGAAGCTATTCCATGCCACACTGCTGATGCTAAGACAGTGGTGAAATTTCTGAAGAAACACATATTCACCAGATTTGGGGTGCCCAGGGCAATTATCAGTGATGGTGGCTCTCACTTCTACAACCGAGCCTTCGACTCCTTGATGACTAAATATGGGGTGACCCACAAGGTGGCATTACCTTACCACCCCCAAACTAATGGTCTGGCAGAAGTGGCCAATCGTGAGCTAAAATGGATCTTATAGAAGACTGTTAACGCATCAAGAAAGGATTGGTCGGTTAAGCTGGATGACACTCTGTGGGCATATCGGACGACCTTTACGACTCCTATAGGGATGTCTCCATTCAAGCTTGTGTATGGGAAAGCCTGCCATCTTCCAGTAGAATTAGAGCATAAAGCTTACTAGGCATTGAAAGCCCTGAATTTTGATCTACACACTGTTGGAGAGAAAAGAAAATTTCAACTGTCTGAACTCGAAGAACTCAGAGAGCAAGCCTATGACAGTTCCAGAATTTATAAGGAGCACACAAAGAGAATCCATGATCAAATGATCCATAAGAGAGAATTTAAAGTAGGGGATCTAGTATTGCTCTATAATTCCAGGCTGCGCCTTTTTCCTTGCAAGTTAAAATCCCATTGGGCAGGACCATTTAAAGTCATGGGGATCACTACCTATGGTGCCTACGAGCTAGAAAACAAGTCAGGAGAAGTATTCAAAGTGAATGGTGCTCGACTGAAGAAGTACCTAGGCGATACCTTTTCTCAGCCTCCTGCACCAGGTATATCCTTGATTGAAAGTTCTTATCCCCTTAATTCTATTTCTGGTACCCGTACTGCAGCACCCCCTCCAAAAGCATCAAAGAAGCCACGCTCGAAATGGTATTTCAGACTGAAGAAAGCTCTTGCGAGCTGCTGTGGTGGCTCTCCTTGATCCTATCTATGAAGTCTAGCCAGAGACTCTAACTCCGGGCAGCTTGGTGGGAGGCAACCCACCGATTTGTATCTCTTTTTGCTTTCTTGGTTTAGTTATTTGTTTTACTCTTTTGTTCTTATTTTGTGTTGTGTTAATAGATATCAGGCATATTGAAAGAGCCTTGGCTCTTATTTTCTACTAATGGTTTTATCTGTTTCCACTTGAGTTCTTCTGGCCTTACAGATTCGAAAATTCTCAATTAGCTAAATTTGTGCTTGGCTGAACTCAAGTGTGGGGGAATCATGAAGCATTACTCCTTACAAGATAAGGGAGCAATTCTTACACCCTCTCTCTTTACTTTCTGTATTATGTGTGCTTAAATTCATCTTGCCTAATTTACAGCTCATTGTTTAATTAGTTAGCATTTATCAAGTCTTCTGTGATATTGCTGGTGATTTACAATTTTTAAAATATTAAATTATAAATTATTTTATATAAAAAAAAGAGAGAGATTTTCAACGTGTCCGGAAGTGCATCCGACCGGAGTCACGCGGACACATTATAAAGCTCACATGTCCGCAAAGCGGACGCTTACACAGACAGAATTTGAATACCGCATCTCTATTCCAGTCACGTCCGCAAAGCGGACAGCAACACAGACGCATTTTAGCCCCGTCCGTTAACGAGACCGCAATCCGGACGCATGAAAAAACAAACGAGTCTGTATTACAGACCGGTTTGCAGACGTGACTTAACCGCGCCTTCTTCTTCCTTCTTTCTCTTTTCTTTTCTTCCTCTTCTTCTATTCTCCATTGTCGTCTTCTGTCACACTCCGCCTGAAATACCCCAAATCTAATTAACATTATAAAACCATTATTTAATGGAAAATAATCCAATATAAATCATTTCACGTACGCATGCAAACCCATGCATGAGAACGTTACGTAAAAATAGTCGTTTCACCATAAACGCTAAAACGCCTTAGAAACATGTGATCAAGCATGACCTTGTATGACCTTCTAAAACTCAAACCAAATGGTCATACCCTCATTATATGAATATATAAACATAATCCCTAAGCTATATTTAGTCAAAAACACAAAACGCTCGGGAGTGCTCACGCACGCCCCTGAAAGCACGAAAAGCATGGAGGAGTGCTGAGGTGGCACGAACTCCTATAAAATTAATTCTTAGAGTTCCTAACATCATTATTAACCATACTAAAGAGAACCCACGAGCTGGTTTCTCAAAATTCAACAAAAACCTCAAGAGAATTTCTTAACGCTCCTTTTTGCCCGGCAGTGTCCCGATAGCCCGAAAATTATGACATGGGCTGATATAACCCAATATAACTCAATGTAACATATTAATATATCTTTATTTACTATAATAAATGTTTATAAACACTTGGAACTCATGAAGACAACTTATTTCCCCAAAATTCCATAGAGCACAAAAACGCACCTTCGGGTGTCACTAAACGCGTTTTACGCAATTACCTTGTAGTTTTTGACATGCCACTAATTATGAATGTTAAATAGGGATAAATTGACCCTATAAATCAACTAAAGGCAGTGTCAAACAAGGGGCTTTATAGGGGCCGATTTTCTATCTAAAAACTGGTTTAAAATTGGCATTTAAAACTTGTAAAAGGCATAGAACATGGTGACTCACCTTCCCATGTGCTATAATACTTAATGGAAAAAGAATTTAGGTCTCATTTGACCTCCATGATTTCGAAATTCTTCAAGGAAACAAGGCCATGTTAGCTAGACAAGAATAAGAATGATTAAAGCAAAAAGTAGATCTAGATTCTACTTTTTATTTCTTAAATTCAAGTGACCATCCCTTGCTTGTCCATGGCTCTTAATTGCCGATTGAGAGGCCCCAATATACCCTAGAAATCGGCCACCTACAATGGAGGAAGAAGACAAGCTTTAACATTGAAAAATCAAAGAATAAAAACCTTACCTAACTTACCTTGTCATTTAGCTTCCATTATTTTCTCCACCTTGCCTTGTCTTGTCACATGGCCGAAAATGAGCATAGAACATGGGCATTTATTGATCCAATAACCCATGGAATAAACAAATTGAAAGGTTAGTCAAATTAACATTAGAATAAACAAAACAAAAATCCTTTCCAAACTTGCCTAAGTTTCATGGTTGCAACTTCATTTCCCACACTCCTTGCAACCGGTTGGGTAAGCTCCTCTCTTCTCCTTTCATCTTCTTCATTTGAAGCTCTTAAGTCCATTAATGGAGATTTAACTTCTATCTTCATCTTTAAGGTAATTTCCTAGCATTTCTTGTCAAGCCTTGAAGTAAAACTCTTCCTAGCACAACCATAGCAATTCGGCATCAACATATACTCCAAGGAGGTTATCTAAATCAACATTAATCCAAGGAGCATCTCAAAGTTACCTTAAGGTATTTTTCATGCTTGAAAATCCTTAAAGCACATTTTTTATGTGTAACCAAATTCTACTTCTTCTAAGGTTCTTTTCTTCTTCATTTTCATGAAGGAAAGTTTGTTCTTCATCCATCTTAAGTGAGCCAAAATCCTAAGGAGAAAAGCTTAAGGTAAATCCTTGGAAAACTACTTACAAATCTACTTAAGATCTTTGTTAAAGATCTAATTCCTAAAATCCTTCACTTCTTGCATAAGAACTGAAGTGGAGCATCAAATTCCTTTGGAGAAAGCTTGGAGATTCAAGAAGAGTTCAAGCACTTAACCATTCCTTATTAAGAAGTAAGTTTACTAAGCTAATCTTTATGTTTTAAGCTTGGTTAAGCTTCTAAAAATTATACAAAAATTATGTACATCTCCTAGGGTATCTAAAACTGAAACTATATGGTATAATATGCCAAAAATATAATCTATAACATATATGGAAATTTTTTACCTTACGACACATTTTAAGCTCACAAAAATTACCTAGGGTACACTTTGTTTCATACCGAATGGTCAAGGACAATTATGTTCTATTTAGAGCTAGGAATCAATATAAGACATTACAATAATTTTTACATGAGTTATATGACTCATATGAATTTATGTATAATTATTTTGACATATAAATCTACTTTTATACATTATATGGTAACTTATTAATTATGGCCGAATGGTCTAGGTGAAGAATAGGTTTTAATGAGCTACTTATGTATATAAACTTATATTGTAAAGTTTGGAGAATTAAAAATATTCTATTAGTGCTTAAATGGCTAATTAATTAAATTATGTGGCTAAAATGTAATTTTTACAAAGATTGGTGTATATATTATGAAACCGAGAGTTAAGGGTGTCTTTGGGATAAATATGATATAATATAAGGTTAGGAATTATGTTTATGAATTTTAGATAACTTAAACAAGTGTTAAAATAACAATTTATAAAGTTTTGGGCTATTATGTAATTTATAAAAGTTATTATGAAAGTTGGGAACTTAACATGGGGCGAATCCATAATTAAGAGATTTATAAAGTTCACTTCCGAAATTTTAGGAATGTAATATTTAAACTATAGTTTATAAGTTAGTAAGTAACTATTATAAAGTTTTGGGGTGAAATTGTAAATAAAGGAAAGTTATGTATCAAAGCCGAATTGTTTGGGGTTAGATTTGTAATTTAAGAAATTATAAATATATATTCGGCAATTATGGAGAATTAAAATTAAAACTATAGTTTATAAGACATTACGTAAAGATTATAAGATTTTGTGGTTAAATTGTAATTATAGAAAATATATATATATATAGGCCGAAAATTTGAGGGGCTAAGTTGTAATTTTCGAATGTTATAATATTCAAAAGCTATATACCAAAATATTAGTGGTGGCTTTGTAATATAATTAAATAAGGAATTGAAACTATATAATATAATAAGATTAGAATTTTAATGTAAAGTTTATGAATTAATGTGGTTGTTTTGTAAATAACCGAAATATAAGGGTAAGAATTTAGATTTAAATAAATATAGGTCCTGTATGGATATTTGGAGGAATTAGAAAAAGAATTTTGGTTTAAGGGATTATGGAATTAAAACCATGGCTTATATAGTTATAAGGAATTTAAAGGTAACCAATAAATATTATTTATGGTTAAAAGGGGAATAATAAAAAAACTATAAGAATATTATGTCCATGTATGGCATATAAATATAGTTGAGAAATTATAAAGTTATTATGTCATCTAGACAATTAAAAACATGTAACATAAATAGTACATGGATAAATATATACACAAATATATATTTAAGGATTTATAATTAAATCAAAAAGGGAATAACAAAATAAGTTATACATTAAATCTTAAGGTAATTAAAAGGAATTACCACACCTTGTAAGTTGTTAATTAAGACTATATGATTTGGGAAAAATATAAGAACACCTTAATTGTTAGTAAGGTTAAGGAGTTAAAGAAACTATCTAAGTATGAAGAAATAAACCTCACATGAAATAACAACTAAGGAATTGTTGAACAATCCAATAAAATTATAATACAAGGGTAACATAAATTAACCCTCTCAGTTAATCCTGTTCTAGGACTATACTTGACCAGACGTTGACCAGGGTATAATCAACTGCAATCTACGGTGAATGGTATGGGATCTTGCAACCTGTTTGCTACCGGATTACACCGGCTTGTGTGCTATCTGTTGTTTGAATTAACGACCAAGATAATTACTGTAAAATGTGGTATTACTCTTGTGCACTGTTGTGTTACTATTTTGTGCTTGATGCTACTAACTATAACATGTATGTCTCACGCATACAACACTACATTACCAGTGAATTAAATGCCTGCGCTTTATCATACCGAGAACTTGTACTCAAGTTTCTCTCTAACTTCACTTTATAACAAACGTCATTATCCTAAATGTGATCATTGACAATACACATTGTGTTCTTGATTAACGTCCTTGTGTGACATCTAACAAATTCTATACTACAACAAGCGAGGAGCCTAGTTGTTCTGGACATGCATGCTACAGGAGTTGTACCTGTCTTAGGTCGTCTCCTAATCAAATATACGTCGCGACGAAGTTTTGGGTGCACTCTTTGTCCACTCACCGGGACCGTACCGGAACATTTTAAGTTGGGAGGAAGACTTCATTTCTCTCGAGGGTACGATACCCACCATTTTAAGTACAGGAGTTAACTACGTTATCATCTGAGGGAATTATTACCCACCTTTCTTTTAACGAGGTCACTATACCTTCACTATATTGACATACTCTTATACATCTGTCAGTCCCACTGTGTGGACCCGACTACTATTAAATGATTACAGTTCATCTAACTTGACCTTCTGAAGTCTTATTCTATGTGACATCATTGTCCTTGTATGGATACTTGTGATTATCATGTAATGCTTGTTTACAGCTTTATAAAAATGAACTGCATGTATTCGACAAAGTAGTTGGTGTGGCCCAGTAGCCGATAGGCTGCACGTTTTCCATACCAGCATTGTTTGCTGAGCCCCTTTGGGGGCACCCCCATTTTTCAGGTACCTGAAGTTGTAGAGATTACCACACCGAGTGTAGGTGGGGTAGATCAAGCTATGGGAGTTTATCACTAGTTATTTGTTTTACTTAATTATTGTACCTTTGAGTTTGATTCCTAGTATCTCGGGTTGTATTCGTATTCAGACCGTGACTTTTGGAGATTTGTATTTGGAGTTAGCCTTGTTGGTCACAAGGGTGGCTAACGGCATTGTAATACCGCCCGGTTATTGTAATTTATTCCGCTGCAGTTTAAGTTTATTTGGGAGCGATCGTTGTTCAGGTTATTAGATTTCGGGTTGGGGTGTTACAAAAAGTGGTATCAGAGCGTAGTTACGCTCTGGATGCAAGAATACACCGAGATTAGGATTTCTAAAGCTTTAGGTTACGGGTTGAGAGATAGTATAGGAAAGAGTTTAAGTTAGTTTTTACTTAGACTACTATCCAAGACCAAGATTGTGACCACAGTATCTAATATCCATCAACATCTTGCAGATGTCAGGAAGAGGAGGACGCCGCGGACAGACAGCTGAGGAGTCACCTGTCAGGCTGGCTGATATTGCCACTTTGATACCTCAAGCATTTGCTCAAGCGGGAGTTGCGCAGCAGCATCAGCAGCAGCAACCTCCACCACCACCACCACCCAGAGAGAGGGATTGGGTGAAGAGTTTGGCAGATCTCAGGCGAACTGTATTCAAAGGACAGACTGACCCTGTACACTTGGAAACTTATATCATGGAGATGGAAACAACATTTGAGACACTCGCCGTCCCAGCTAGGGAAAAAGTGAGGCTCGCTGCCTTTTACTTGAAAGATGCAGCAAGGGATTGGTGGAATATGGTGAAGGCCGACCACCTGGACGATCCAGCTTTCACTTGGGGAGCCTACACTGCACTACTTAGGGGCAAGTACTACCCGGCCCACACCAGGATGGTGAAAACTATGGAGTTTGACGCACTGGAACAGACTGGTAAGATGACCGTGGATGAATACTATGCAAAGTTTACTTCACTACTCCGACTACTACCCGGATTAGGATACTCGGACCAGATTTTGGTCGACCGGTTCTATGGGGGGCTGAGTCCTCGGCTCCAGTTTGGGATGGGACCAGTCATTCCCACCAGCTTGCAGGTAAAACAGGGAGAAATATAAACCAGTTGGAATTTGATTACCTACCATATTCCCTCATGGGAGATTTGGAAACTAATACCTTGAGATTTCAGGAATGTTACCATGCTGCCTCCGTTGTGGAGATCACGTGCAAAAGAAGGGATTCTTTGAGCTCCCAAAAGAGAAAGGACGGACCTGGCAGTGAAGATTCCAAGCAGGGTGTAACGCCCCTACTTATCATAAATGCAGCGGAAATAAAATACTAAGGCGATTACAGATCATCGGGTTCCAAACACCCGACCCAAACCTCACCAATTACAACTTATGACATTACAAATGCTATGGTCTGAACTCGAGAAAACATAACATAAAAGATTAATAACAAAATACAATAGCTCTCCAAAGTTCCTAATTCCCATCCCATACACTCATACTCTTCGTGGCTACCTGTATAGCAATTCGTACCTGCAAGATGAAACCAAGCAGCCCACCCCAGGAGGGGTGAGTCAGTTCCCTGGAATGGAACTGGTACAACTCTCCAAAACAACAGTTTTAAAAAAAAAACATAACTCTTAAAATAACAATAACTTGAAGTCAAATTCACAAAACAAATCAGAAGAACAAGACACATAAAAATCACCAAGTCAAAGGTAACAAGATGAGGAGTAAAAATAAATAACAGAAAGGTAACGTTAGTCAATCAAAATCACACCATGTGTTAGTGAACAACCATTGTTTAAGTTAGATCCAATTCCCGTTAGGAGTAGAAAGACCCAAGTAGTCACAAGGACTAGGAATGAAAGAAGATATCCAAGAACCATAACTCAAGAGTGGAATAAAACCAATTGGAAGAGATGGCCCTGCTGCCAACTGCGTCCCTTTTGGGATAGGGGATATACAGCCCCTCGCTGTTAACTACGTCCGATAGGACAGGGGATATACAGCCCCTCGCTGTTTACAACGTCCGATTGGACAGGGGATATACAGCCCCTCGCTGTTTACCGATGAAGATGTGCGCACATCACAACCAAGACTCAGCTCATGGAGGAAACAATATCCAGGGTCAAAAGAAGCATTTACCAAGATTGACATTTCCCATATTTCCACTAGATCATTAACTACACCAGAGCGATACCAAAACACTCAGTCCTACAGAGTGCAGAGGCGTAAACCCCAGGCAGATAATATCTAATGAAACAACCAGATAGAAGGAACCAATAACCATACAAGGTGTACATTCAAGGCTCAATTAGTCACATCAAGCTGAGTTAGTCACACAACCAATTTCCTTTCAAGATTCATTCAAGCTCATTTAGCGTTTCTCAAAACATTCCATAAAATTCGTCATCAAAAATATCTGAGTACAAAACATTCCATAGAGTCCAAGACACAACAAGCTGAGTACGAGAAATCGTACCTGGTAATCGCTGTAGCAGTTCTAGTCGACTAGTGCAAATAATCAACAATACTCTGAGGAATATTAAAGGTAGTCTAACATCAATAACTTGTAACCTAAGTTAAACTTAAATAAATTCCTCACTCTTATTTCTAAGTCTCGATTGTCCTTTAAGCCCTCGCTTAAATGTTATGTATAACCTTTGACTTATATTAGAATGTTGTATAACCCAAGGTTGTAAGACTAGGGAATGTATGTTATTAACACTTGTTAATTGTTACACTCTTATCCACTTTATTCATACTTAACCCTAATTCTCAATTCAAGACTCTTGAGACCCTTATATCATAAGTGCATATTATATTATTCATCTAATCTTAGAAGCTCAATAATAATTCTTAAGCTTAATACTTTTATTCTTAATTTATAATAAATATCGGGTTATGACCTATGATAGGTTTATCTTAGAATATTATACTCTTATTTCACAATGTAACGATTATGTATTTTATCAGTATTACCAAATAATCCATTATGATTAAGTTTTCCCCTCAACTTAATTAAGATCTACATCCTGTATATTGGAATCATGGTGTTGTAGATGCATTTTATGATAACCTAATTGAGTTACTAAACTCATTTATCTTATGTTTATTTTAGGATGACTTTTATTACAACCATCTAATAATCTTATCATAAGATGTTAAGCTGAAATACCCCAAACCTTGATATGTGGTTTCAATATCAAACTATGTTATATAAAGGCTAAAAGTGCCTTAGAAACATCAGTGGACAATTTAAATCATAGTAAAATGCAATAAAGCACTAAGACACAGTTTGAGCAAAAACAAGCTCTAAGCTATGAGTGAACTTGGTTAGGACCCAAAGAGCCTACCAAGACTAAATAATATTCAATTGTGATTTAATAAGGCTAATTAAGTCCTTAAGAAACTTTGGTAGACAGTTAAACCAAATAAAACACAAGAAAATACTTTAAAGGCAATATGAGCAAAAATGTGCTCTAAGCTTGGGATAAATTTGTAAAAGACCTAAAGGTCATATCTATACCTTATAAATATGTTAATGAACATATTAAATCAATTACCAAGAAAACCAAGCTTGAAAACAAGTTAAAAACACAAAATGTGCTTTAAGGAGTCTTAAAGCACGTTTTTGAAAAATTGTCTTGTAAATGAGTTTTGAATGGCTAAATGTCCATCATTACTCTTTAATTAACATGTGTACTATATAGTATCACATTTAGAAGTCTATATCAATGGGAAATCAAAAATTTCACAACAATGTGCCTTGTTTTCATGAATAGTAACTTTTATAAGCTAGTTTGTAATATGTAATGTTATAAGTAATTAAATTGGTCAACAAAGACTAAAATACCCCCTTGCTACTATTTGGGGCCGGTTTTCTCATAAGGGAATGAGTCATCCCTTTGTTAAATTGATAAGATAGAAATTGATAAAGTAAAACACTATTTACTTTACTTAAATATCTAAACTAACAAAACTTATCTTCATTCTCCCTTCCTTCTTCATTTCCCACGGTTCCAAGGCTTCTTCAACCTCTCTTCTTTCTTCCATTTACGGTTTGGAATAGTGCTCACCAAAGCTCCACCTTCCATTGGCAATAATTCCTAGCTCACTTAACCAAATCAAAAACAAACACCACCATTCTCTTCCTCTCATCAAGCTCTTCATTCCTACCTTCTCAAAACTTCAAGACCACCATTTCGGTGCCATGGAGTTCCACCATTGAAGGAGCTTGAGCTTGTCTTTCCACATGTTATTGATCTCCTTTGCTTCTAGGTAAGGAATCTCAAGGAAAAATTAAGTTTCCTCCATGTTTTGTGTGTGACCGAAAATACTCATTGATGGAGCTCTTTGTGTGACTTTGTTCTAGCTTCATTCCAATCTCTTATGGACTAGGTGGAGTCCCCTCTTCATAGATATTCAAACTCCCTTCAAAGACCAAGGTAAAACAACTACATTAATGTTTTTGAAATAATGTAAACCTAGGGTTTACAATGAGATGAAGCATAAAGCTTATATACTCGTTTCAATATTGGTATATTGTCTAGTGGTTGACAAGGAAAGAAGTACCTTACCGGTTTTATAAGGAAACAAGAAAGAAGTTTGGGTGGAAGAGAGGTAAATATGCTATCTCAAAGTGGTTTAATGCCTTAGTAGAAATGAGCTTATAATGCTTGCTAAAACTACCTAAAGAGCAAATGGTGAATGACTTAGTAAGGTGTTCTCAAGGAGACTAGTAAAGGAACATATGTCTTGGTGTGTGTAATTGCAGGTCAAAGGCTTATATATTGTGGAAATTCAGTGTTTATGGTTTGAGCAACTTAAGGGCCTAAGAGCCATGTTATTTAAGGGCCTAAGTGATTGCGATGTAGTGCTAAATGTGTGAAGTTTGTGTATAAAAATGTGTTTGATGGATTTTAGGTGTTCTTGAGTGAAGTAAGGTAAAAACCTAAGTGTTTGGATGTGAGTATATACAAGAGGAGCTATGGCAAAATTTGGGAAATGTGTAAGAAGTTCTAAGTGTTTTAAGTAAGTTTTGGTGAACTAGGAGGTGTTAAAGGTGAACAAATGTTTTACTTGGGAAGAAAACATGTATAAGGTGATTTAGAGAGATACAAGAATTTAGGTGTTATCTTGGAAGTTCTAGGAATTCGATGAGTGTTTTAGGATGTATTTAAGTCTTGGAGAAGTTTGTTTAAGGTTTAGGAATGTTGATGTACAAGGAAGAAGTGATGTTTAGGTAAGATGTGAAAAAGGAGATTTAGTTAGTAAGAAAAGAAGTTTGAGTGATGATGTTAAGGTGTAGAGGAAACACCTTGGTGTAGTGGTCATTATTGCTGAACTACCACTTAGAAATCTTAAGGAGAAGACATTCCAAGTGCTAGGAATTTTGTAAGGAATTTGTGAATGATAAAATGGTTTTGGTGAGTGATTTAAAGAGTTTAGCATGTGGCTAAGGTTGTTTGAAGTACCAATGATGTTAGAACACATTAGGAGGCTTGAGGAAAAGTTTGGAGAAAGTTTGACAAGTTTTGGACAACTTCTGATGTTGTCCGACCCAGTGGTCCGACCCAGGGTGGGTCGGACCGCCTCTGTTAAGTCACCCGTTGGAGTTTCTGGAATGGTCCGACCCAGATGGTTGGGTCGGACATGGGTCGGACATGTGTGCTCTAAGTCTCTGGAATGGTCCGACCCAGATGGTTGGGTCGGACAAGGGTCGGACATGTGTATTTAAAAGACGGGAAAAGTTTCTGGAACGGTCCAACCCAGTTGTGGGTCGGACGGTGGGTCGGACGGCCCAAAGTATGTAAAAAAAATTTGTTTAAGGTTATGAGATGATATGTAATGATGGGGATTGTTAGGTAATGATGTTATAAGGTTGTTTAAGACATATTAGGTGGGTTATAATGACAATCAAGTAAGTGAAAAGTTGTATTAAAATGTAAAGGTAAATAAGTTAAAATGTGAAGTTATTCAACTAAGTTAACGGGGAAAGTTATAAGCATTAGACTTTAAACAATCATGTTACCCCGATGTTAATAAAAATACGTAATGTTATCAGTTGTTCGAGAATTGCTCGAGAAACGTAAGTGGACGTGGTAAAGTGGACTCCGGTGACAGGTATGGTTTTTCTTGCAACCTGTGTCCTACCGGATTACACCGGCTTGTATGCCAATGTTTTTTCTGTATGTTGCCACGTTAAGATTAAACATGTAATGAGTTTACAGTAATTCATTTATGTGGCGTGTACAACTCCGATACCATTTAACCTCGGAAGTGTTAACCTTAGTTAACTGAGTCTAGGATCACGTGAGAGTTCGGTATTCGGAGTAAACCCCGAACCATGGGACGTACTAACCACGGCTATGCGTGTGTTAATTGTGTGATATGTGTATGTGAATGTAGGGATCTCGCTTGTGTTTTAACCCAGTTGTAATACTGTATGTGTGTAGGTGTGATAGACTCCATAGTGGGGCTCTACTAATACTAAAGTAAGTATGTACTAACAGTAGTGAGGAATCCGGTTTGGCCGGTCGCACGTTGTTTGGGAGAGGGTATCCTTCTTAGCCTTACCCTTCTCTTTGTTATGGTTGTTTCCCTCACGGGTTATGATCTCCCATTAGCTTATTCCAAACTTAGCTATTCTGACTTATGATCGGTTTAGGGGGAACATGTGTTTGTCTGATGTGTTCGGCCTCCAAACCCGAACCATCTTAACTTAAGTTACTCGTCCGACTATTAGGACGGTAATGAGTGTTGTTGTTATTGTATAACGAGCTTACCATGAGGGTGACATCATTCTCTAGGCTCACCAGTGATTTAACTATGTTTGGGTCGGTTCCTAAGAGGACCGTTCCCGTTATGTTATGTGATGTTATTGTAAGCAATTCCTATTGCGATGTTATCATATGCACGTCGATACGTGAAAGTGTTGTTAATTTAGTATGTAAGGAATGATATATATTGTGAGATATGAAGTGTGTGGATCATGGATATGAATCCCAGTTTAAGAAAAGAGGCGTTTAAGGATAACCCGATTTAAGGGTAAGTGTCGTCTATTAAGGAAGTAGCTCCATTAGAGGAGGAACACTCTAGGGATAATGAATACCATGAGTGACTTATTAAGTAAGGATATATTATCCGTTGGTTGAGCCCGTTGAGGCGAAATGATTATGTGTTGTGTTTACAGTTGCATGTATGATTTAAAATAATCAACCGCATGCTAAGACGACAATTAGTTGTGCGTGGCCCGGTAGCATGTGGTTGCGGGATTACCATACCAGCAAAGTGCTGAGCCCCTTGGGGGCCACCCTTTCTCTTCTTTTCCTATTTCAGGTACAAAGAGCTGGAAGCCGTTCGAGAGTAGGACGGGGTAGACATTGTACATGGGTAAACATTTAAGTGTATATATACAGTAGGTGTAGTAAGACCGAAATTGTTGTCGGCACCAGTCTATTAATACTCGGTATAGTTGGAAGGTGTACGTTGTTGTTGTTGTTAATGGAAAGGGATAGTAATGTGTAGTCGCTCGGGAATTTAGCCCATCAGACCGGTACAATGTATGTGTATTAGCCTTGTTAGCCACGTGGGTGGCTAACGGCGTGTAACACCAACGAGTTAAGTAATGTGATGAGGTTGTTTTTCCGCTGCAGTTTATTGTAAGTGTGTTAATGTTGGATGGGTGTTACAAAAAGTGGTATCAGAGCGAAGTATCGCTCTGATGACTGAACTACCGAGCTTAGGAAGTACCGAGTTAGGATTTAAGTAATTGGGGGTTAAGGGTTGAGTGATAGCGTGAGAGATACGCTAGATAGGAATTTCCAGTGTGTTCAGGAAACCTACAATATCCTACCCACCCTCCACAATCCCTGTTTTATAACTTGGGCAAGAACGCCAGAGAGATGGAAGTCCACTCTTACTCGGGAATACCCGATCTGGCTGTTATTAAAGACGTTTAGGGTACGGAGAACCTGTCATACGGTAGATCCCGAAAACTGGGAATCCCGGAGACGGTCTCCATCTGAACAATGTTAACCGCATTTAATAGCGATGAATGAAGGATTTTGTGTATAAGAGAATAGAATTTCCGGCAACGTGGGTCGACATGCCGAGCAGTCGAGAATAACCAGTTTGCAACGCACCAACTGTGCAACAGGCAAGAAGTGGATTAATGGAACCCGAGACAAGTGTCTACGGAACCACAGTTGATAAATAAAACACCAACGGTATACCAACCGACAAGGGAACTACAACGTAGTGCCCAAATACGTGGAACGGGCTACAAAGAGGATACAATACTAAGCAAGAAAAAGGGGTCTCCTAGAATGGGAAACACCCTAGTTAATGATTATCACGTGAAGACAGTGCGAAATCACCTAGAAGGGTATTTACCAAGGCAGTAAGATCAGTGAGGGCCAACAAGGCCACTGATGACAGTATGGGTAAAAACAATACCACAACCGGTATGTGTTAAACCGATAGCCAGTTAGCATGGTGCACTTGCCATAGCAAGTGCTGCTATAACAGGGCTGTTCGGGAAATTTATAACCACTACAAAGTACATAGTAAAGTACTAGAAAGTTAAATGTGATCGTCATAACAGTGGAAGGGCCTGTTAGCCTAACCCCTGTAATTGTAAGTACACCAGTCAGCAAGGAGCTAAACATGGTTAAGGTAAGAAGATGTTGTGAAACCATGAAAATTTTCTTTTAAACTCAGATTTGCTCAAACCCTTTTTCCTTCAAAACCAGATTTTCTTTCAAACCAACACTTCTTTTTAACCTTCTTTTAAACCAAACCAGTAAAAACCCAAGGGCAGTTGATAAAGATACAACAGTGGATAAAATTTCCCTCGATTAAATTCGGGAAACAAGGAACGAATATTGTCACGGGACAATATAAGGGAGTTGACAACAGAATACTTCACCTAGGCGTGTGACGGACACTACGAGTGTACCAACTGAATTGTGGGACGACCGCACTCCGATAGGAGCTTGTGGGCCTGACAGACCTACTTATGGGTTAGTTGGGTAGGTAGCAATGTATCATTTATGGTACCCCACATATGTATACGAGTGGAGTCCGAACACGGGAAGTAGTCGACTCCGTCTACGTCAGCAGTATAAATCAAACAAGAGCTAGAGATTAAGATGGTTAAGTTAAGGAACTCAGTTAAGTTAACGAGACTAAAAGGATTAGTGAATTCCTCTCAAGGAAATGTTTAAGAGTTAGGAAGTGCGAAGGGCACAAACTGTTATGTAAAGACATCACATATGTCTTAAGGATCCTTAGGGATAAAACATGTTAGCTGGAACGGTGACCTAGCCTGTACATGGCAAGTAGATGACTAATGTGGACACATTAATGTGCAATGAACGGGATGAAACTCCCAGAACGAGTACCTACACTACCAGGAAATGTTGATCTTCACAGAAGAAGATAATAACCAGTTAAGAATGCAGAAGGGCGTGGCTAACTGAATGTACCAATAAGTGTGAACTAGACGTAATGGCATAACTTAGTAACACCCAGGAGCAATCCTTAAAGGGTGTTCGCATCAATAATTGTTGCACAAAATGACGTGACGGAAACACGAGAGTTGAAACTAACACCCAGTTTAGACATAAGTTGTCAGGAGACGGACTGACAATCCTAAGGGGCATCCCATGAAAGGAAACGGAATGCAACGACCTTGTCATGGAGCTCAATATAATATCCAAACCATGTAATGTTGTACAGAGAAGTACATATGTGTGGACAGCCTACAATGAGCGCAGCTCAAGGCAGTAAGGCTTATAAGCCACAAATAAAATGTGTTATGAAAATTAGATTGATTGTAGAAGTTTATGTTATATAAGTAAAAAGAGTGGTAAACGAACCACTGCATTAAGAGTGGGGATACCTCTCGATATTGTGAGACCGCAGGAGCGGTAGTTATGTGAATCAAGTTCAAGAAATATGTTAAGGATGGACGATGTTATTATTGAAAGAGAGCAGTTAGCTTAGTAGTATGTGTGTATAAAGTGAAACACCGAGCTGAATAATGCCGGCTTGTGACTCGGATGATCAATGCTCAAGGAGCATACAGTAGTGAGTGATGAATCATAATACGAATGATGTAAGTATACGTGTGGAAGTCAATGTGACAGTAAACACCATATAAGTTAGTGTTATACAACAAGCACGGTGCGCAGTAAGCGACCGTTGTATAAGTGTTGTTAAATAATGATGTGGCAGATAAGACCAGTTATGAGTTAAACTCAGTAGAGATGCAAGATAAGCGATGTTAAACAGACTGGGCAATAAGCCAGTGGTAGGTACTATGTGATAAGGAACTCAGTGTGAATTCCTACTGCAATCACATAAGGGATTTACTGTCAAGAGTTTACGCCTCTGCACTCTGTATGACTGAGTGTTTTGGTATTGCACTTGCGCAGTAATGAACGAGTGGGATAGCTAGGAATTGGAAACATGTTAATTGTGAAGCAATAATGCTATAATGGCCGATGCATAGGAAATGCAAGACCGCACCAATAAAGGAGTACTTGTACAAAACCAAATGTGGAGACATGATTAACAGTAAGTGACTACAGTAGCACTAACTGCCGAATATCGGTATGGAGTATACCCCAAATTGTATAGCTGAGAGAGCACTACACACTAGGTAGTAGCTCAATCTAACTGACAGTAAGTCGGAAGGGAACAAGTCAATCATTGTGAGATACACAGCTGTATACACAGTAAATTGTTATGGAAGTGGATAGAAAGTTTATAACTCACCGAATTCGCTAACGGTAAGAGATACCACGCGTCAGTCGAGAACCATTGTTACCAAGATGAAGTGACAATTGAGGATGTACAGTACAGTAAGAATAACAAAAAGGGGCAATTAAGCTCTACAGTTACTAGAGTTTCGCCAGCAGAACTAGTGAGCCAGTGATTCAAGTGTTGAATGTACATGGTGAACATGAGTGAATGGCTAATTATTAACGCCTAGAAGCCTAACAGGCCAGAATCGAAACCAACTAAGAGTTTAAGCAAACTCCAATGAGAATTCTTAGTTTAGGAACTAAACCGCCAATATGGTTAAGATCCTCTAATCAGAATCCATTGTGTAATAGACCGCGTGGAAGTTAAAACACTTCACGACGGCAGAACATTTAAGCCAATGTTTAGTGATTGATTACGTGGGCGTAATCCCTTTTAAGGGGGGGTAGTAGAGCGCAAAACCACTTAGTGTATATTACCGTACAAGAGTACGTGGTGTATGTGACTTATATTGTGCATAGCATGTATATTACCGTACAAGAGTATGTGGTGTATGTGACTTATATTGTGCATAGCACAAAATTATTTGTTTTGATGTTTGGTGCGTGTGTTACGTAAACATACGCATTCATTCATGGTTTATTTGTGGTAATTGCGCAAAGAAGATGCGAATACCATTGTGATAAGTGTGTTGATTTATTAATAGTGGTGTGTGATAGTACAAGTGTGGGGAGTAGAGAAACTCCCGGGGAACAAAACCCCGACAGTGTATAAATGTGAAATGGTGTGTTGTATTTTGATAAAATATATATGTATATATATACTATATAGTGATTCATGTAAGAATACGAAACTGACATAGAACCTAGTGAGAATAAGATTCCCTAGGCAACAGGATTAAAGTGAATGGAGGTAACTGATAGACGGAGTTCATCCTTTGGAGATGTTATGATCATGATTAGAATGATTTAGAGATAGAAAATTGGAATGAGTGATTTATTTTGATGCTTGAAATGAAGTGGGAAGTGGTAACTTGATTGCATGTGATCAAGGGAAGCGAACACAAATTTGAGTGGAAGGATAGTTCTACACTGATGCTGATCACATCAGGGTTGGATGATTCTTGAAGCTCCCTATAAGTGGTCACAATAACCACGCTAACAAAAGAAGCAGAGAGCTTGTTTTGGACTTGGAGTTGTGTGTGTTTTCAAAAGGATTTTCAATTGGTATTTATAAACGTTGATAGATACTTTCATAATAACGTCTTCTTACTTAACCCCACAAAAAAAAAATTTAACTTAAGATTTTTTGATCTCCCAAGGACACGGGACGGAAGGTGTCCATCGCGACCGGGTTCTGTGGGATCACAGTGTATATCAAAGATATTTTTATTGTTATACATGCTATGACAGTTGTTTGGTATGTTAATAAATTTTTTTGACCCCGAGTTCTAAAGTGTATGCTATTAAGACCTATGAGTCTAAATGTGTGGTGTTACATAGACCTATGTGTCTAAAGACTGGTTATGTTATCGGGACCTATGTGTCCAAATGTTTTTATGTTACCCAAGACCAGTGAGTCAAAGGGTTGTTATGTATGTGTAAGTGTTGTTAAGATACCCGGACCATAGAGTCCGAGGTTATCATGTGGATATGTTATGTTATGTGTGGATGTGAATGTGTTGCCTGGCCATTAAGTCCGAGGTTGTGATGTAAAGTGTGTTTGGTATGGAAGTTTATTTCCAAGTGATTCCTTGTCTAATCTAATGATGTGTGGAAAGTGTGAACTTCGAGTACGAAGTCTTTTAAGGGGGTATTGAAATACCCCAACCTTGCATATGTGGTTTAAAATATCAAACTATGTTATATAAAGGCTAAAAGTGCCTTAGAAACATCAGTGGACAATTTAAATCATAGTAAATGCAATAAAGCACTAAGACACAGTTTTGAGCAAAACATGCTCTAAGCTATGAGTGAACTTGGTTAGGACCCAAAGAGCCTACCAAGACTAAATAATTTCAATTGTTATTTAATAAGGCTAATTAGTCCTTAAGAAACTTTGGTAGACCTTAAACCAATAAAAACACAAGAAATACTTTAAAGGCAATATGAGTAAAAATGTGCTCTAGCTTTGGGATAAATTTGTATAAGACTAAAGGTCATATCTATACCTTATAAATATGTTAATGAACATATTAAATCAATTACAAGAAAACCAAGCTTGAAAACAAGTTAAAACACAAAATGTGCTTTAAGAGTCTTAAAGCACGTTTTTTGAAATTGTCTTGTAAATGAGTTTTGAATGGCTAAATGTTCATCATTACTCTTTTAATTAACATGTGTACTATATAGTATCACATTTAGAAGTCTATATCAATGGGAAATCAAAAATTTCACAACAATGTGCCTTGTTTTCATGAATAGTACTTTTATAGCTAGTTTAATATGTAATGTTTAAGTAATTAAATTGGTCAACAAAGACTAAAATACCCCTTGCTACTATTGGGGCCGGTTTTTCTCATAAGGGAATGAGTCATCCCTTTGTTAAATTGATAAGATAGAAATTGATAAAGTAAAACACTATTTACTTTACTTAAATATTCTAAACTAACAAAACTGATCTCATTCTCCGTTCCTTCTTCATTTCCCACGTGCCAAGGCTTCTTCAACCTCTCTTCTTCTTCCATTTACGGTTTGGAATAGTGCTCACCAAAGCTCCACCTTCCATTGGCATATTCCTAGCTCACTTAACCAAATCAAAAACAAACCCACCATCTCTTCCTCTCATCAAGCTCTTCATTCCTACCTTCTCAAACTTCGACCACCATTCGGTGCCATGGAGTTCCACCATTGAAGGAGCTTGAGCTTGTCTTTTCCACATGTTATGATCTCCGTTGCTTCTAGGTAAGAATCTCAAGGAAAAATTAAGTTTCCTCATGTTTTGTGTGTGACCGAAAAACTCATTAATGGAGCTCTTTTTGTGACTTTGTTCTAGCTCATTCCAATCTCTTATGGACTAGGGAGTCCCCTCTTCATAGATATTCAAACTCCCTTCAAAGACCAAGGTAAAACAACTACATTAATGTTTTTTGAATAATGTAACCTAGGGTTTACAATGAGATGAAGCATAAAGCTTATATACTCGTTTTCAATATTGGTATATTGTCTAGTGGTTGACCAAGGAAAGAGTCACCTTACCGGTTTTATAAGGAAACAAGAAAGAAGTTTGGGTGGAAGAGAGGTAATATTGCTATCTCAAAGTGTTTTAATGCCTTAGTAAAATGAGCTTATAGCTTGCTAAACTACCTAAAGAGCAAATGGGAATGACTTAGTAAGGTGTTTCTTCAAGAACTAGTAAAATGAACTATGTCTTGGGTGTGTAATTGGCGGTCAAAGGCTATATATTTTGGAAATTCAGGTTTATGGTTTGAGCAACTTAAGGGCCTACAGAGCCCATGTTATTTAGGGCCTAAGTGATTGCGATGTAGTGCTAATGTGTGAAGTTTGTGTATAAAATGTGTTTGATGGATTTTAGGTGGTTCTTGAGTGAAGTAAGGTAAAAACCTAAGTGTTTGGATGTGAGTATACAAGAGGAAGCTATGGCAAAATTTGGGAAATGTGTAAGAAGTTCTAAGTGTTTTAAGTAAGTTTTGGTGAACTAGGAGGTGTTAAAGGTGAACAAATTTTTACTTGGGAAGAAAACATGTATAAGGTGAGTTCGAGAGATAAGAATTTAGGTGTTATCTTGGAAGTTCTAGGAATTCGATTGAGTGTTTTAGGATGTATTTAAGTCTTGGAGAAGTTTGTTTAGGTTTAGGAATGTTGATGTACAAGGGAAGAATTGATGTTTAGGGAGTTTAAAAAGGAATTTAGTTAGTAAGAAGGTTTTGAGTGATGTGTTAGGGTAGAGGAAACACCTGGGTTGTAGTGGTCATTATTGGTGAACTACCACTTAGAAATCTTAAGGAGAGACATTCCAAGTGCTAGGAATTTTTGTAAGGATTTGTGAATGATAAAATGGTTTTGGTAGTGATTTAAAGTTTAGCATGTGGCTAAGGGTGGTGTTTGAAGTGGCCAAACTGATTTAGAACACATTAGGAGGCTTGAGGAAAAGTTTGGAGAAAGTTTGACAAGTTTGGACAACTTCTGATGTTGTCCGACCAGTGGTCCGACCCAGGGTGGGTCGGACCGCCTCTGTTACGTCACCCGTTGGAGTTTCTGGAATGGTCCGACCCAGATGGTTGGGTCGGACATGGGTCGGACATGTGTGCTCTAAGTCTCTGGAATGGTCCGACCCAGATGGTTGGGTCGGACATGGGTCGGACATGTGTATTTAAAAGACGGGAAAAGTTTCTGGAACGGTCCGACCCAGTTGTGGGTCGGACGGTGGGTCGGACGGCCCAAAGTATGTAAAAAAAAATTTGTTTAAGGTTATGAGATGATATGTAATGATGGGGATTGTTAGGTAATGATGTTATAAGGTTGTTTAAGACATATTAGGTGGGTTATAATGACAATCAAGTAAGTGAAAAGTTGTATTAAAATGTAAAGGTAAAATAAGTTAAAATGTGAAGTTATTCAACTAAGTTAACGGGGAAAGTTATAAGCATTAGACTTTAAACAATCATGTTACCCCGATGTTAATAAAAATACATGTAATGTTATCAGTTGTTCGAGAATTGCTCGAGGAAACATAAGTGGACGTGGTAAAGTGGACTCCGGTGACAGGTATGGTTTTCTTGCAACCTGTGTCCTACCGGATTACACCGGCTTGTATGCCAATGTGTTTTTCTGTATGTTGCCACGTTGTAAGATTAAACATGTAATGAGTTTACAGTAATTCATTTATGTGGCGTGTACAACTCCGATACCATTTAACCTCGGAAGTGTTAACCTTAGTTAACTGAGTCTAGGATCACGTGAGAGTTCGGTATTCGGAGTAAACGACCCGAATCATGGGACGTACTAACCACGGCTATGCGTGTGTTAATTGTGTGATATGTGTATGTGAATGTAGGGATCTCCCTTGTGTGTTTAACCCAGTTGTAATACTGTATGTGTGTAGGTGTGATAGACTCCATAGTGGGGTTCTAACTAATATCTAAAGTAAGTATGTACTAACAGTAGTGAGGAATCCGGTTTGGCCGGTCGCACGTTGTTTGGGAGAGGGTATCCTTCTTAGCCTTACCCTTCTCTTTGTTATGGTTGTTTCCCTCACGGGTTATGATCTCCCATTAGCTTATTCCAAAGCTTAGCTATTCTGACTTATGATCGGTTTAGGGGGAACATGTGTTTGTGTGATGTGTTCGGGCCTCCAACCCGAACCATCTTACTTAAGTTACTCGTCCGACTATTAGGACGGTAATGAGTGTTGTTGTTATTGTATAACGAGCTTACCATGAGGGTGACATCATTCTCTAGGCTCACCAGTGATTTAACTATGTTTGGGTCGGTTCCTAAGAGGACCGTTCCCGTTATGTTATGTGATGTTATTGTAAGCAATTCCTATTGCGATGTTATCATATGCACGTCGATACGTTGAAGGTGTTAAGTTTAGTATGTAAGGAATGATATATATTGTGAGATATGAAGTGTGTGGATCATGGATATGAATCCCAGTTTGAGAAAAGAGGCGTTTAAGGATAACCCGATTTAAGGGTAAGTGTCGTCTATTAAGGAAGTAGCTCCATTAGAGGAGGAACACTCTAGGGATAATGAATACCATGAGTGACTTATTAAGTAAGGATATATTATCCGTTGGTTGAGCCCGTTGAGGCGAAATGATTATGTGTTGTGTGTTTACAGTTGCATGTATGATTTAAAAATAATCAACCGCATGCTAAGACGACAATTAGTTGTGCGTGGCCCGGGAGCATGTGGGCTGCGGGATTACCATACCAGCAAAGGTGCTGAGCCCCTTGGGGGCCACCCTTTCTCTTCTTTTCCTATTTCAGGTACAGAGAGCTGGAAGCCGTTCGAGAGTAGGACGGGGTAGACATTGTACATGGGTAAACATTTAAGTGTATATATACAGTAGGTGTAGTAAGACCGAAATTGTTGTCGGCACCAGTCTATTAATACTCAGTATAGTTGGAAGGTGTACGTTGTTGTTGTTGTTAATGGAAAGGGATAGTAATGTGTAGTCGCTCGGGAATTTAGCCCATCAGACTGGTACAATGTATGTGTATTAGCCTTGTTAGCCACGTGGGTGGCTAACGGCGTGTAACACCAACGAGTTAAGTAATGTGATGAGGTTGTTTTTCCGCTGCAGTTATTGTAAGTGTGTTAATGTTGGATGGGGTGTTACATAAGCTGCTTCTCATCTTGAATAACTATATTATAGTTAACTTAGATTTATCGAGCTCTTACATTTAGTATTCCCAAGGTATATTATTTACTTTATCGTTAACTATATAATAAGGCACTTTAAGATAACCTTTATTTATCCTTGCTTACATTTAATTTCCCAAATGTTTTATTTTTACACACATTCCCGCTATAGACTATGTATAACCCTTTTATACTAAATTTTTAATAAACTTACGTCTTAAAATACATTTTTCATATTGTTTACAAAACCTAAGGTTTTCAAAGGAATAACTTAATAAATTAATCTCCTTTATTATGTTTAGGATGAACATTATATCTTAACATAAGGTAGAATTTATCTAAGAATTAAACTCTCATTCACAAGTGAAATTGTCAATTACTTAATAAGATAATATGTTCTGAAAAATCCCATACCTTATACTCAAATGACACATTAATATTTTTAGCGTCGTAAAGTAGATCAATATAATCTCTTATGTAACTTAGTTTTATCTAATAAAAGGTTCAAAGGTTTTGTGTATCAAATTCCTATTTATAAACCCTTCTATAAATTCTAACTACTAAATACCTCACTTAATTGTAGACTTACATCCTAAGTATTGGTAATTAATGTTATAAATGTATTTCATATGGCTTATCTAATGCCAAGAAACTTAAGGATTATTATTTAGATAAATTTCCAAATCATAGTTTAATGTAGTTTTATATCATAATCCTTTTAATGATTTTAACTTAAAACATTAAGTTATATTTCAATACCTTAGATGTTAAGAAATGATTAAATCTAGACTTACTAATCCACCTCACATTCATATGTAAAAGTATTTTATTTACTTTATTATTGTTTATATATTAAGAACATTTAGATGTAAAAGTATTACATTTATTTATCATTAATTCTAGAATAAGATCTATTTGTGTAACATTTTATGTAATCTAATCACAATTTTTCCTAAGTTTTAACTTATTAATTACTTAACCCAATTATAGACTTACATTATGGTCGTTGACTAATACTATACATGTATTTTAATACGGTTTATATAAATCTTAGAAATCCAAAGATAACTCCTTAAGATTAATAATCTTAATTTAATACCGCCTCATATAGTATTTTTTATTAGTATTATGTAGAGGTTTAGTTTATCTCATTAATTCCTTCATATTATATTTTCTATAAGGCATTTTATTTCTTTTATTTATGTAGTTTTTTTTATGTGTATATATATTAGGATTTATTCAAGACATTCCTTGTGTAGCTTTATTGCACTTAATTATTTATACTAACTTTTACACATAGCTACATCCAATATATGGTTTATAAAATAAAGTATTTCCCTTAGTTTTCGTTAAACATATTAGCTTCCATATTATATATAATAAATAAAATGTAGTTTAGTTAAATTCCTTGATTTAATATAAGTTTCTATTTATTTCTCTCATATAAATATATATATAAATATATGTAACAATTTTTACTTCACTTAAAGTTAGTACCCAAAATATTTATAAACATACTGTATTAAATGTTAATCAGTCTTATTATATTTTCCCCAACCTATAAAGTTCATTAATCAACTATACTTTAATTTTTGATTACATTAAAAACCATATATTATAAGTTATTCTTATGAAAAACTCATAAACACAATTTTTAAACCCATTTACAATTGTCCAAAAATTCCCAAATTAAGTATATAGTAACTATAACATTTTAGACATATTATAAAATTTTTATTTCATAAAAATATCTTTTTAAATTATCCAAATAATTCCATAATACTCGTAACTTGCAAAAATCATAACTTATGTTTAAAAACTCAAAACCCATATTAATTTACATCAAAATAAACTAGATTAAATAAGGAATCTATGGTTAAAATTTCAAGTCAAAATACATTCGGGAAGGCCATTAAATAAATCAAGCAAGTTAGGGCTTATTTCTGAAAATAATATAAAAACTTATACTTATATTTTGAAACGTTTTAATCGTGGCCGTCCGTTTCTTTTAACTGAGATCGGACGGCTCCTGAATGTCGAGTTCATCAGAGAACTCAACTCGATTCCGAGTACTAATCTACCGTTTTCTCTCAATCCACAGAACCAAATCGAGTGGTTCTTGTTCCATTGAATTCGAAATTCCAAGACGCATCTATTGACACCGATTTCCCCAAATATCATGAAGTATTACGAAAGATTCAATCTGGGTTCGAGGAGGTTAGGGTTCATGTTATACCCGATTCGTGTTTTACAAAATTCTCTCATTGTAATGCATAATAGACTAAATTGGCATGTGGGTTTGATCGATGATGAAATTTCGAATAGAAACCATGGAGAAATTTGATCGGAAACTCACCGGAATTGCATTAACGGGGCGAAACCAAATCGGGAAAACTGGAAATCGTTATTTCATGTGCGGTTCAGGTATGCCACTTCTCGAATCAACTCGCACCAACTAAGAGAGATTTGATTCATGTAACCTATCACAATCCAAACTAGACATGTAACTCTAGATGTTAGTGGAAGAATCATTGATTTTGATGAACTAGGGAGAAAGTTACAGATCTCACAAGATTCGTGTTTACCTAGTTGGTTTCGGGATGAACTGGGCAAAATTACCGCCGTGATCGAGTAGGCATCTTTAGACAGATTTATCTCCCAAACTAGTGCGAATCAGCCTTGACCATCAACATGAAAGTTATAGAGGGATTTTAGATCTTCAAAACAAGCTAAAGAACACGAAATTTGGATAAGAAATGAAGAAGTTATGGCGTGATGAAGTTTACCCGATTTCAGGAAAAACTGCAGTTCTGGGTTACGAACTCGCGAGGAGGTAACTTTGGATCAACTTTCCGATCATTGTAGAAGGAGTTAGATGGTGTGTGAGTAATGGTTGGAAAGAGGAAAGATAGGAGAATCGAATGAAACAAACGGCATACCAAATGGTGGAGTAGAGAAAAAGATATAGGTGTCTAAAGATCGACCCATGGCATGCCATAACTGAAGGAAATCTGAAAAGACTAAGTTAAATCGGGGCTGACTGGGCGCGGCTGAGTCAGCCAGTCTTGGACACGTCAGCAACCTCCTAAATTTTGGCTCTAAACTTCAATCTATCATAACTTTGGCTAGGATGGTCCGTTTTTAACGTTCTTTTTATCGATCTTCATGGTTTTTCATGACCTATTTATTGGTATAGGTTTCATGGCCTGGTTTGACCATTCTCAAAAAGTCAACTCTAGCAAGGCTTAATAAGCTTTAAGGTTTCTAGAATTTTATATTGACTTTTATGTTTCAAAACAATGTTCCAACACTTCCTAAAATCTTTATAATATATTTGGAGTGTTTAGAAATTTTCCCAAGATTTATTGACTTATAAATCTTATTATTAAATTCATAATACTATATAATAATGTATAATAATTAAGGTTAAATAGGAGAAAACCCCTAAATAAATTTCACAATTCCATATAATAATTTAATATTCATAATTCCATACCATATTTTAATATTAATAGTATTATTTATGGTTTAATAAAAGAAATCCCCTAAATTAATTTAAATTAATTTAGGGGTATTTCACAGGGAAACTCCAACAGAAGGAACAAACCCTTTCAAAAAGGCCAGGGGTCCTATCAAGGGAAGGGGAACCAGACTACTGGGAACCCCCAGTCAGGAACCTACGGAGCAGCAAACTCACAGAAAACCTATCCATCTAAGGGTAGGCACTCTAACCAAGCAGTTAAATTTGAAACTTTTGTGACTTCTTCAGTACCATTGGAAAATATAATTGACCTCGATTGTATCAGGTTCTGGACATGGCTCAAATACGGGCCAAAAGTTTGTCCGCCACTTCAACTGTAGACAATGTGGAAAGGATCACCCCGGCGTGGACTGCCAAGGAGAGAAAGTCCAGTGCCGCCACTGTCAGATATATGGACATCGTGCCTTCGAGTGCATCCGAAACCCGGAGAGCAAAAACTACCGCCCGGGAGCAAAGGCAAACACCGGCTATAAGAGTGGAGCCAGCGATACTCGCCCTCCACCAACAAACCAAGCTCAGGGAGCTAAGGGCAAAGGCCCAGCATCGGGACCCGCCCTGCATGTTATGGACCGTTCAGACGAAGCTGGTACCTCTACCAACCCAGGTATTTCTAAACCCATACGAACATGTCATTGAGCAGTGAATGTTGTGAATGAGTGCTTGCATGCCTTATGTGCCTAATCGAGTAGGAAAGAACTAATAAAACTCACTAGTAGAATTTTAAACAACGTAGGAAGCTATAAGATATGCTTTCCTATCCCCTCACCGCCCTCCCTGGAAGAAAACATTATCAAAGCACAAGAACCAGCAAACGAACAATGTAAGGTTATCCAACCAGGTTTAATACTACTCAAAGGATACCTAACGCCAGAAACACAAATTGCAATCATCAGAAGATGTCAAGAACTGGGAGCAAGACCAGGAGGGTTCTACACTCCCGAATTCCAAGAGGATAAAAAATGAAGCTGAAAATGATGTGCTTAGGAAAGGATTGGGATCCTTACTCAAAAACTTACCAGGATACAAGAAATGGAGATGGAGTGCAAGTACCAAAAATCCCAGAAGAATTTTTACAAATTGTGGAACAAGCAGTTAATACAGCCCAACAGTTGGAAGAAGATCCAGTTCCCAATCTAAGGGCTGATCTATGTATCATCAACTTCTATGAAGAACGAGGCCGTTTAGGATTACACCAGGAAAAGGATGAAACACAAGGGTCCCTCGAGCAGGGGATACCAGTATTGTCTTTGTCAATTGGAGATGACGCAGAGTTCCTTTATGGCGAGCAGAAGCGTGTGGACCTTGCAAAGAAAATCATATTGAATTCAGGAGATGTTTTAATAATGGGTGGAAAGTCAAGGTTGCTATACCATGGAATTAAGAGGATTAAAATGAACTCAGCACCTTCGACAGTGATAAACGCCACCCACATGAAACCAGGAAGATTAAGCTTGACTTTTAGAAAATACTAGTGTTGTAATTGTTTTTGAACATCTGAAAGAAGATCACCTCATCAATGAAGCATTATTGTTATGAAAAGTGAATGTCTTCCGACCTCCATGATATGTCAAAGTACTTACCCAGATTCTGTTGTTAGGTTATGCTAAGGAGACAGAAGGTGCCTTAAGTATACTTACTGAGGAGGAGGCCAGCAAGGGCGGCGCGATCCTCACTGGTACCTTTCCTGTCAATGGAGTGGCTGCATTAGTACTGTTCGACTCCGGAGCCTCACATACTTTCGTTTCGCCTTCACTTGCGGGGAAGTTGGGGCTAGACGCTATAGAGTTACCAGATTTTAAGGTGGCACTCCCGTCTAAGGAGAAGGTCAGTTGCACTCGTCTTTATAGAGGAGCCACTATCCGTATTAAGGAGGAGGAATTTCCCATTGACCTAATTGAGTTCAGAGGTCTAGGATTCGACGTTATAGCCGGGATGGATTGGTTGGGGCGGCACAGAGGCCGCATCCTTTGTGCAGAGCGCAGACTGTTGCTTAAGAGCCCATCAGGAGTGACAATGTCTTACCGACAGAGCCCTAGAGCACCATCAATAAAAGTGATATCGGCTATGTCCATGTACAAACAAGTCAGGAAGCAGAAAGAAGTATATTTATGCAATGTTCAGGATGTAGAGCACGACCCAGATTTTGATCCAGACATGCCAGTAGTGTCAGAATTTCCGGATATTTTTCCAAAGGAACTTCCAGGCATACCGCCATCCAGAGAGGTAGAGTTCTCCATCGAATTACTACTAGGTACCGGTTCCATAGCTAAGGCACCGTACCGTATGGCACCAGCAGAGATTGTAACACCCCAACTACTAACAACACACTTAACAACACGTTGCAGCGGAAATCACAACTCACAACATAACTTAACTCTTTGGTGTTACACGCCGTTAGCCACCCACGTGGCTAACAAGGCTAACAACATACATTGTACCGGTCTGATGGACTAAACTCCGAGCAACTACACATTAATCCGTTCCATGTCCAACATTCATTATACACTTACTTTACAACTGTACCGAGTAATTACCAACTAACGCCGATACATTTTCGGTCTTAGTACACCTATAATACATCCACAATTCTCATGACTACCACATACAAACACTACCCCGTCCTACTCTCAAACGGCTTCCAGTTCCTTGTACCTGAAAAGTATGGGAGCCCCCAAAGGGGGTCAGCACCTTTGCTGGTATGGTAATCCCGCAGCCCGCATGCTACCGGGCCACGCACAACTATTTGTCGTCTTAGCATGCGGTTGGTTTATTTCAAACATACACAAACTATACACATACTTCATGCTTAGAAGCACACATCCATTAAAAGAACACAAACACAGGGTTAGCACACACAACTAACAACACATTTCACTTAATAACATACACAAACTTAATTCCATTCTTCTTAGAGAACATAAACTTTGCTTAGGGAGTGCCGGGGTGATATAAGCCCGAGCACAACATACATACATTTTCTTTACTTAGATGTGGCGGCCTCATATAGGACCGATCACACCTCACACAATTTCCCCCTAGCTCCAATAGTGATGAGGTAGGTAAGCCTTGGTTAAGCTTGTGGGTGGTTGTAATTCAAGGAGGAAAAACAACCGTAACATAATAAAGAGGGGGTCGAAGCGAACTTAGGCATCAACACCCTACCAACATTAAACATGATTTCCCCCTAACCCGATTGGAAGTTGGGTAGGTAAGCTTTGGCTAAGCTAGTGGGAGGTCGAAATCCAATGAAGGAAAACAACCCTAACATAACAGGATGGGAGTTAATTCACATATACATCAACTCCCAAACAAAACGCGCGCGACCGGAACGACCGGATTCCTCACCATACATAACCCATACATATTAGTTAAAGGTTCCTTTATGGAACTTACCACATACATACATTACATAGTGTTACTAACTCTGTTAGACATATAAGGGAAGTAACATCCCTTTTTAACAAACATGGATAACTGTATCCGATAACAACAACACACAAAACAAAGTCACATACTTCATACATAGTCACAACATACACAAACGCACGGATAGCCGTAGTTAGAACGTTCCCGTGGGTTGGGACGTTTATTCCGAATACCGATCTCTTATGTGACCCTAAAGTGGGTTAGTTATAGTTTAACACATAATTAAGGTTAAACGGTACCGAAATTAATTACGCCACAATAATGAATTACTTTAAACTCATTTCATGCTTTATCTTGCAAGGTGGCAAACACACAGAAAAACACATTGGCATACAAGCCGGTGTAATCCGGTAGGACACAGGTTGTAAGAAAAACATACCTGTCACCAAGGTCCACTCTATTGCGTTCTCTTAGGTTCCATGAATAATCTTTGAACAACTGGTAACATTACATTTGTTTCCATTAAATCGGGGCAATACAATTGTTAAACGACTAGTGTGCCCATAGTTAACCCCGTTATCCCGTTATACTTAATTTTACTCTTGTGATCTTAAGTTCACAACTCTCACATCAAACCTAACACTTGTTTACACATTTTAAGGCCTTTACATGTCACCAAACAAGGCCTAAACATCATCCAAACCATTACCATCCAATCCCCCATCATTAGAAGGCTCAAGCACACTTATAGAGCAAAATGGAGCTCAAAAGATTATCGGTCATTTTGAAATCAAAATATACATAAACATATGCCAAAACATGTCAAAACAGATGGTACTCGAAAAGAGGAATCCAACGCCGCAAACGGCACTCAAAATGGAGTTCAAACGAAAATGTTATGCAAAAACAAAGGTTGGTCCGAACATGCGTCCGACCTTGCATGTTCGGACATAAGTCGAGAGTTCTGAAAATTTTCCGTCGTATGATGTCCGAACTTCAATGTTCGGACACATGTTAGGACATACCGAAAACTGCAAAATCCATTACGGAAAACAACTAGAACCAAGCCACAAATCCCCCACAAAACATACATAACTTATAGTAGCAAAATAGCCCATCGAAAACACATTTCCACGGGGTTTTAACGCATCATACACACATTAAAATCAACCAAAAACATCACCAAATCAAAGAGTCAAAAACACTCATTTTCTACCAAATTTCGCCATAACCCCCCATAAACTCTACACATTCATCCTCATCAATTTCCATCATTTTCATCCCTAATCTAGCCACACCCTTTCAAGGGTCCTAACAGCACTTAACACAATCCTCAAATTCATCAACAACAATACAATCACCATAAACTCCATAACCACAATATCAATCACATACTCAAAACATTTGGCTCTAAAGGCCCTCCATTCAACATTAATTCACAAACCTCTTCTAACATCAATTGAACACATTCCAAAATATATCTCAATCCACAATTTGGGTTCATTAATTTGTTTACCCATCCCAAACACTTAAACAATTATAACCAAGGTTCAAGGTGGATTCCTTACCTTAATTTCACAAGTCTCTTTAATTCTCCTCTTGCTCCATATCTTCTCTAATATCGGTTAAGAGGGCATGGAGTTTCCAAACTCCATCCCAACATCCAAGAACACAAAACATACATACAATTAATTACCTAAACCCTTAGAAAACTCAATTCAATCAAAGGGCTTAGAACACAAGTTAGGGTTTACCTTTTTGAAGCTTTTAAGAGGGATTCTCACCCTTGAATCAAGAGGGAAACTACTCCACCATTGAAGGGTCAATTTGGAGCTCAAAACCAAGAAGAAAAACAAGGTAAGAGAGAGAGACAAAAATCGGTTACCACTACAAGATGGAGAAAAATGAGGGTTTCTGGAGATTTTACCTTAGGAGAGAGAGGAGACTCCAAGCTTCAAGAATATGCCATTTTCTCTTCAAATGGGAAAAACCCATGGAGATGAAACTCATCCTTTTGAAATTCCGAAAAGAGGGAAAGGTAGAGGAGGATGAGGAGAGTTCAAATATGTGATTTGTTTTGCATTTGGAGCTTGGAGTTGGCTAGAGCATGAGGAGGAAGATGAGAAGCCATGGAAGGAGTGGGGAGAGCTGCACAATCGGCTGCAACCAGGAGGGAGAAGAAAAGAATCGTGGAGAAGGAAGAAAGGGAGGAAAGAGAAGAGAGGAAAAGAAATAAAGGAGGAAAGAGAGTGTGGTGGGGTATAAGTTACTTTATGCTTTTTGACTTATTTAATTAGCTAACTAGTCAAGTGTAAGGGGCTGTCTACATTAATAAAAACCGGCCCACTAATATATACACACTGGAACATTTTTCGTCTTTTACAGAAACGCCCATTAATTTACCCGGTTTTAGCACTATTCACTAACCGGGTCCGTTTTCCGGAATTTTCTCGTTTATTTAATTTTAATGGTTATTATACTCCCATTAATGTTTATTCGCAGTTATATGATCAACTATAATTTTTACGGGGTCATTTAACTGTTTAAAATCACGTTTTCAGATTTTCTCGAAAAACGCGCTTTAAGACTCCGTTAGCGTTTTAACGCATTGTTTGGATCCGTTTTCTTCCGGAATCTTTCCCACATGTTCTTAATGTGTAATTAGGGTATAAAAATATATTTATAACCCTAATGAAGGTTATATACCTCCTAAAATAATTAAATACGCGTTCTCACGTTTTGTGACTTTTACGCATTTTTTCTTCTTTTTGGTTTTCATTTCTTCACCAATGATCTTAAGGACTTAATTAGCCTTAGAAATTATAATTACATAATTAATTAGCACATTAAGGTTTGGGGTATTTCAATCTACCCCCCTTAAAAGAACTTCGTCCTCGAAGTTCACACTTCCCTAGCGTCATTTGAATTAGAACACAGGGATTACTTGCAACATAAACTTCCATAACAAACATATTTACATCACAACCTCGGACTTAACGGTCCGGGTAACACATCCATACATACATACATGACTTAACATACTTACATAGTATCCTCGGACTTAATGGTCCGGGTACCTTAACAACATTTGCACATACATAACAACCCTTAGACTCTTGGTCTGGGTAACATAACAACATTTAGACTCGTAGGTCTTGATAACATAACAACCTTCAGACACATAGGTCTGGGTAATATAACACCTTCTGAACTTAACCACATTAGGACTCAAGGTCCAAAATAATAATTATTACACATACCACACAACATGTCTTAGCATGTATATCAACCAGAAATTCTTTTTCCATCTCTTCATGAGTTCGAGACCCATGTAGAGTACATATACACTGTGATCCCGCAGAACCGGTCGCGATGGACACTCTGGTCCCCGTTCCTTGGGAGATCAAAACAATTGCATACATCTTTAAATATACTTCTCATGTCACCGGTCCGAAGACAAAGGCTCATACGTCCTCAGCTCGTGAGCAAGTAATACGAAAATACTCTATATGAGGTTCAGTATAATGAAATCCTTTATTGGAAGGATACAAGTTGAAAATCCTCTACGAGGTCACATAAAGGTAGTCCTTCCTTTGAAAATACCACTTAAGAATCTTAAAGTATTTATTGAAGTTTTGAAAATACCAATTTAAAATTTGAAACCACCAATTTAAAATTCTTTTGAAAACGCAATACAACTCCAAGTTCAATTATCATTAACTGCATCTTATTCTTGATGTGGTTATTTATGACCACTTATAGGGAGTTTCAAGCATCATCCAACCCTGATGTGATCAGCATCAGTGTTGAACTATCTCTCCACCCCAATTTGTGTTCGGCTTCCCTTGATCTCATGATAATCAAGTTCCACCTCCCACTTCAATTTCAACAACAGCTAATTCAAACATGTACCATTTTCTATCTTTAATCCTTCTAGTTGTAATCATTACATCTCCAAGGGATAGAACTCTGTCTATCAATCATCTTCCAGATTTATTTTAAATCAAGTTACCTAGGAAATTTAATTCTCACTAGGTTCTATGTTGGTGTCACACCTCTTCATAAATCACAATACTGTATATATATGCTTTTATAAAAATACAATACACGGTTTTACATTTAGTATTGTATGAACATACATAGTCGGGGTTTAGTTCCCCGGGAGTTTCTTACTCCCTTATACTTATACTTTCACACACATCCGTTAACACAACAAACACACTTATCACAATGGTATTCGCATCTTCTGTGCGCAATTACCACAATTAACCATGAATGAATGCGTATGTTTATGTAACACGCGCACCAATCATCAAAACAAATCATTTTGTGCTATGCACATCATAGTTCACGTACACTTGTACGGTAAAAGACACTAAGTGGTTCTGCGCTCTACCCCCCTTAAAAGGGATTACGCCCACGTAATCAATCAGTTAATCACTTGTTTAGAACATTCTACCGTCGTGAAGTGTTTTATCTCCACGCGGTTTATTACACATGTGTTCTGGTTTGAGGGTCTTAGCCATATTGGCGGTTTAGTCCCTAACCAAGACTTCTCATTAGAGTTTATTTTAACTCTTAACTGGTTTCGATCCTGGCCTGTGAGGCTTTTAGGCATCATTAGTTTGCCATTCACTCATGTTCACTATTCGCATTCATCGTTTGAATCACTGGTTCACCAGTTTCTGCTGCGAACTCTTGATAATTTAGAGCTTAGTTTGCCCCATACATTATTCTTACTGTACCGTATATCTTCGATTATCACCTTCATCTTGGTAATAACTATTTCTCAACCGACGCGTGGTATTTCTTACCATGAGCGAACTCGGTGAGTTACAGACTTTCTATCCACTTCCATGATAATTTACTGTGTGTACTGCTATGTATTTCACAATGTTTAACTTGACTACTTCCGACTTACTGTCGGTTGAGTTTGAGCTACTATGTATTGTGTAGTACTCTGTTGGTTATTCCCAACACTTGAGGTATATTCCATACCGATGTTTAATAATCGTGTTACTGTAGTCACTCATGTCAACCAAGTACCTTCTGATTGGTACGACCGTGCTTGTCTTATGCATCGGTTTTATCACATCATAAGTCTTGTTCTTCAATCACATTTAACATTTTCAGACTTCCTAGCTATCTCACTCGATCATTACTGCGCAAGCGCAATACCAAAACACTCAGTCATACAGAGTGCAGAGGCGTAAACTCTTGACAGTAAATCTCTTATGCGATTACAATAGGGATTCACACTAAGTCCTTTATCATTTAGTACTAACTACTGGATTATTGTCCAGTCTGTTTGTTATCACTTACCTTGCATCTCCACTGGGTTTAACCCATAACTGGTCTTATTGGCCACATTATTATTTAACAATACTTATCCCACGGTCGCTTACTGTGCACCGTGCTCTTACTCATTGTATAACCTTAACTTACACTGCATCCGCTATTATATTAGCTTACGCCATACACTGTGTCTCGCCACTTATTTGGCTGATAGCTGAATACGCTATTTTTCGAATCTTTATGCTCCTTGAGCGTTGTTTAGTACACATTTAGCATCCCACACCTACGGTGGTTGCTATTTGACTTATTACTCTTCTGGTCTCCACAACTGGTGCAACTCTTTTTGTAGTAACAACATGGTCAACTCTTAACACATTCCCTGAACTCTGTTCACATAACTACCACTGTTGCGGTCTCACATATCAAGAGGTATCCCCCACTCTTAAAGCAGTGGTTCGTTATCTGCTTTATTTACTTATATAACATAGACTTCCGTAATTAACAACATTTTACTTAACATATTCCATTTATGGCTTCTAGGCCTTATTGCCTCGAGCTCTACTCACTGTAGGCTGTCCACACACATTTACTTTTCGAACAATATTTGCATTGAGCCCCATGACAAGGTCGTCGTTCCTTCCATGGTATGCTCCTTCAAGGATGTCAGACTTCGTCCTGACGACTTATGTTTAAACTGGGTGTTAGTTTCAACCCTTGCGTTTCTGTCACGTTAGTCGTTCAACCATGTTGATCCAAATACCCTTTTAAGGATAACTCCTGGGTGTCGCTGGTTTGCCATACATCTGGCTTGCACTTACTGGTATGTTTAATTACTACTTCGCCCTGCATTCTTGTTGGGTTGAATATTCTCCTTAGTGAGATTCTTATCCCTAGTGATCATCTCGGGAGTCTCATCCCGATCCTTGCACATTAACGTATCCATAGTAGGCATTGCCTCACCATATGTAGGCTGGGTACTTACTCTAGTTATTATATTCATCCTTCAGGATTCTTAAGACATATTCTATGCCTTTACTTACTAACCCGTGCATTTCGCACTTGTTCACCCTTAAACATTTCCTTAAAATAAACTTACTGATTCCTTCAGTCTTGTTGACTTTACTGGATTCCTTTACTTCCACCATTCTTGGTAACTCATTCTCTTGCTTGACTTTTACTTCGGACCGTAGTATGGAGTCGACTACTTCCCGTGTTCCAGACTCCACTCGTATACATACGTGGGGTACCCTACTGATACATTGCTACTTACCCGATTAACCTATAAGAAGGTTTGTCAGGCCCACAAGCTCCTATCGGAGTGCGGTCGTCCCACATTACAGTTGGTATACTCGTAGTGTCCGTCACACGCCTAGGTGAAGTATTCTGTTGTCAACTCCTCTTATATTATCCTATGATAATATGCATTCCATGCTTCCCGAACTTAATCAAGGGAAATGTATCCACTGTTGTATTATTATGAACTCAATCCATTCCTCGGGTTGTTACCCTTGGGTTTACCGGTTTCCATCCGGTTGTTTAAAAGTAACTGGGTAAAACTTACCTACCATGTGGCACTGAGGCCCGCGTAGGTCTTCTGGTTTGGTTTTAAGAAAAGAAGAATTGAAAGAACATGGGTTTGAAAGAAAATCTGGTTTTGAAAAGAGTTTGACAGAAAATGATTTTAGGTTTAAAGAAAAATTTCCGTGGTTTTACAACGTTTCTTGCCTTATCCAAGTCTAGCTTCCTGCTGACTGGTGTGTTTCCAAGCACTGAGGTCAGGCTAATAAGCCCTTCCACGGTTATGATAACCCCACTTAACTTCATGGTACTTTACTAAGTACCGGTAATTGTTTAAAATTTCCCGTACAGCCTTGTTATAGCAGCACTTGCCATAGCAAGTGCGCCATGCAATCTGGTTATCGGTTCAATACACATTGATTGCGGTACTGCTTTCGCCCGCTCTAACATCAGTGGCCTTGCTGGCCCTTACTCGACCTTACAGTCTTAACAGCAATTCCTTGGGTACTTCTCAGTGTCTTCACATGAACCATTAACTAGGGTGTTTCCCATTCTGGGAGACCCCTTTTTACTTAGTATTGTATCCTCGTACTACGTTGTAGTTCCTTAATGGTTGGTATACCGCTGGTGTGTTAGTTAACATTGTAGTCCCGTAGACACTCGTCTCGGGTTCTACTACTTCACTTCAACACTGTTGCACGGTTATTGCTTGCAAGCTGGTTGTCCTCGACTGCTTCGCATGTCGACCCAGGGTGCGGGAATTCCATTCCCTTATGCATAAGATTCCTCACTTTTCGCTAACAAGAGCGGTTAATATTGTTAAAATGGAGACCGTCTTCGGGATTCACGCCTTTCGGGATCTACCGTGTGACTGGTTCTCCGTACTTTAAGGACACTTAACAACAGCCATATCGGGTATTCCCGAGTAAGAGAGGACTCTCATCTCTCTGGCGTCCTTTCCGAGTTATAAAATAGGGTTTGTGGAGGGCGGGATGGATATCGTAGGTATCCAGTACACTGGTGTTCCCTAACTAGCGTACTTCTCACGCTATCACTCAACCCTTAACCCAAGGTACTAAATCTTAACTCGGTACTTCCTAAGCTCGGTATTTCAGTCATCAGAGCGATACTTCGCTCTGATACCACTTTTTGTAACACCCCAACTACTAACAACACACTTAACAACACTTGCAGCGGAAATCACAACTCACAACATAACTTAACTCTTTGGTGTTACGCCGTTAGCCACCCACGTGGCTAACAAGGCTAACATACATACATTGTACCGGTCTGATGGACTAAACTCCCGAGCAACTACACATTAATCCCGTTCCATGTCCAACATTCATATACACTTACATTACAACTGTACCGAGTAATTACCAACTAACGCCGATACATTTTCGGTCTTACTACACCTATAATACATCCACAATTCTCATGACTACCACATACAAAACTACCCGTCCTACTCTCGAACGGCTTCCAGTTCCTTGTACCTGAAAAGTATGGGAGCCCCCAAAGGGGGTCAGCACCTTTGCTGGTATGGTAATCCGCAGCCCGCATGCTACCGGGCCACGCACAACTATTGTCGTCTTAGCATGCGGTTATTTCAAACATGCACAAACTATACACATACTTCATGCTTAAGCAAACATCCATTAATAGAACAAACACAAGGTTAGCACACTCAACATAACAACACACTTCACTTATAACATACACAAACTTAATTCATTCTTCTTAGAGAACATAAACTTACTTAGGGAGTGCCGGGGTGATATAAGCCCGAGCACAACATACATACATTTCTTTACTGATGTGGCGGCCTCATATAGGACCGATCACACAACACAATTTCCCCCTAGCTCCAATAGTGATGAGGTAGGTAAGCCTTGGTTAAGCTTGTGGGTGGTTGTAATTCAAGGAGGAAAACAACCGTAACATAAAAAGAGGGAGTCGAAGCGAACTTAGGCATCAACACCCTACCAACATTAACATAATTTCCCTCCTAGCCCGATGTGGAGGTCGGGTAGGTAAGCTTTGGCTAAGCTAGTGGGAGGTCGAAATCCAATGAAGGAAAACAACCCTAACATAACAGGATGGGAGTTAATTCATATATATACATAACTCCAAACAAACGCGCGCGACCGGAACACCGGATTCTCCATACATAACATACTTATTAGTTAAGGTTCCTTATGGAACTTATCACATACATACATCACATAGTGTTACTAACTCGGTTAGACATATAAGGGAAGTAACATCCCTTTAACAACACGGATAACAGTATCCATAACAACAACACAAAACAAGTCACATACTCACATAGTCACAACATACACAAACGCACGGATAGCCGTAGTTAGAACGTTCCCATGGGTTGGGACGTTTATTCCGAATACCGATCTCTTATGTGACCTAAGGTCGGTTAACTTTATTTAACACATAACTAAGGTTAAGCGGTATCGGAATTAATTACGCCACAATAATGAATTACTTAAACTCATTTCATGCTTTATCTTGCAAGGTGGCAAACACACAGAAAAACACATTGGCATACAAGCCGGTGTAATCCGGTAGGACACAGGTTGCAAGAAAACCATACCTGTCACCGAAGGTCCACTCTATTGCGTCTCTTAGGTTCCTTGAATAATCTTTGAACAACTGGTAACATTACGTTTCCATTAAATCGGGGCAATACAATGTTAAACGACTAGTGTGCCCATAGTTAACCCCGTTATCCCGTTATACTTAATTTTACTCTTGTGATCTTAAGTTCACAACTCTCACATCAAACCTAACACTTGTTTACACATTTAAGGCCTTTACATGTCACCAAAACAAGGCCTAACATCATCCAAAACCATTACCATCCAATCCCCCATCATTAGAAGGCTCAAGCACACTTATAGAGCAAAATGGAGTTCAAAAGATTATGGTCATTTTCAAATCAAAATATACCTAAACATATGCCAAAACATGTCAAAACAGATAGTACTCTTGAAAAGAGGAATCCAACGCCGCAAACGGCACTCAAAACGGAGTTCAAACGAAAAAGTTATGCAAAAACAAAGGTTGGTCCGAACATGCGTCCGACCTTGCATGTTCGGACATAAGTCGAGAGTTCTGAAAATTTTCCGTCGTATGATGTCCGAACTTCAATGTTCGGACACATGTTAGGACATACCGAAAACTGCAAAATCCATTACGGAAAACAACTAGAACCAAGCCACAAATCCCCCACAAAACATACATAACTTATAGTAGCAAAATAGCCATCGAAAACACATTTCCACGGGGTTTTAACGCATCATACACATTAAAATCAACCAAAAACATCACCAAATCAAAGAGTCAAAAACACTCATTTTCTACCAAAATTTCGTATAACCTCCCCATAAACTCTACACATTCATCCTCATCAATTTCCATCATTTTCATCCCTAATCTAGCCACACCCTTTCAAGGGTCCTAACAGCACTTAACAATCCTCAAATTCATCAACAACAATACAATCACCATAAACTCCATAACCACAATATCAATCACATACTCAAAACATTTGGCTCTAAAGGCCCTCCATTCAACATTAATTCACAAACCTCTTCTAACATCAATTGAACACATTCCAACATATATCTCAATCCACAATTTGGGTTCATTAATTTGTTTACCCATCCCAAACACTTAAACAATTATAACAAGGTTCAAGGTGGATTCCTTACCTTAATTTCATAAATCTCTTTAATTCTCCTCTTGCTCCATATCTTCTCTAATATCGGTTAAGAGGGCATGGAGTTTCCAAACTCCATCCCAACATCCAAGAACACAAAACATACATACAATTAATTACCTAAACCCTTAGAAAACTCAATTCAATCAAAGGGCTTAGAACACAAGTTAGGGTTTACCTTTTTGAAGCTTTTAAGAGGGATTCTCACCCTTGAATCAAGAGGGAAACTACTCCACCATTGAAGGGTCAATTTGGAGCTCAAAACCAAGAAGAAAAACAAGGTAAGAGAGAGAGACAAAAATCGGTTACCACTACAAGATGGAGAAAAATGAGGTTTTTCTTGGAGATTTTTACCTTAGGAGAGAGAGGAGACTCCAAGCTTCAAGAATATGCCATTTTCTCTTCAAATGGGAAAAACCCATGGAGATGAAACTCATCCTTTTGAAATTCCGAAAAGAGGGAAAGGTAGAGGAGGATGAGGAGAGTTCAAATATGTGATTTGTTTTGCATTTGGAGCTTGGAGTTGGCTAGAGCATGAGGAGGAAGATGAGAAGCCATGGAAGGAGTGGGGAGAGCTGCACAATCGGCTGCAAACAGGAGGGAGAAGAAAAGAATCGTGGAGAAGGAAGAGAGGGAGGAAAGAGAAGAGAGGAAAAGAAATAAAGGAGGAAAGAGAGTGTGGTGGGGTATAAGTTACTTTATGCTTTTTGACTTATTTAGCTAACTAGTCAAGTGTAAGGGGCTGTCTACATTAATAAAAACCGGCCCACTAATATATACACACTGGAACATTTTCGTCTTTTACAGAAACGCCCATTAATTTACCCGGTTTTAGCACTATTCACTAACCGGGTCCGTTTTCCGGAATTTTTGTTTATTTAATTTTAATGGTTATTATACTCCCATTAATGTTTATTCGCAGTTATATGATCAACTATAATTTTTACGGGGTCATTTAACTGTTTAAAATCACGTTTTCAGATTTTCTCGAAAAACGCGCTTTAAGACTCCGTTAGCGTTTTAACGCATTGTTTGGATCCGTTTTCTTACGGAATCTTTCCCACATGTTCTTAATGTGTAATTAGGGTATAAAAATATATTTATAACCCTAATGAAGGTTATATACCTCCTAAAATAATTAAATACGCGTTCTCACGTTTTGTGACTTTTTACGCATTTTCTTCTTCTTTTTGGTTTTCATTTCTTCACCAATGATCTTAAGGACTTAATTAGCCTTAGAAATTATAATTACATAATTAATTAGCACATTAAGGTTTGGGGTATTTAAGAGATGGCTGAGTTGAAGGAACAGTTGAAGGATTTATTAGACAAGGGATACATACAACCTACCGTATCGCCTTGGGGAGCACCGGTTCTTTTTGTGAAGAAGAAGGATGGAAGCCTTCGGTTATGTATCGATTACAGGGAGCTTAATGCAGTGTCAGTGAAAAGCAAATATCCACTACCACGAGTTGATGATTTGTTTGATCAGTTAAGAGGAGCAAAAGTGTTTTCAAAGATCGATTTGAGATCAGGATACCATCAGATACCTATTATGGAGCAAGACAGAGAAAAGACAGCATTCAGAACACGATATGGCCACTATGAGTTTACAGTTATGCCTTTTGGCTTGCCAAATGCACCAGCAATCTTCATGGATTTAATGAACAGATTATTCAGAGAACAGCTGGACAAGACTGTGGTTGTATTCATCGATGATATCCTAATTTATTCAAAGTCTAAGGAAGAGCATGAGAGTCACCTCCGACATGTACTTGAGATCTTAAGGGAGAACCAGCTTTATGCTAAGTTCTCCAAGTGTGAGTTTTGGCTAGACCGAGTTTCCTTTCTAGGACATGTTATCTCAGACGCTGGGATCGCAGTGGATCCAGCAAAAATAGAAGCAGTTCGCACCTGGCCCAGACCAAAGACAGTGACTGATATCAGGAGTTTCCTTGGGTTAGCAGGCTACTACAGAAGGTTCGTCAGAGACTTCTCCAAAATAGCAAAACCTATGACGAGTTTAATGAAGAAGGACGCGCCATTCACATGGACTACAGAATGTGAAACCTCATTCCAGTATGTGAAGGATGCCTTGACATCAGCACCAGTTTTGACTATACCTGAAGGCACAGAGGGTTATGAAGTTTAATGTGATGCATCAGGCAGGGGATTAGGGTGTGTACTCATGCAGAATGGGAAGGTAGTCGCCTACGCTTCCCGACAGCTGAAGAAACATGAGGAGAACTATCCCACACATGACTTGGAACTTGGAGCAATTGTATTTGCATTGAAGATCTGGCGCCACTACCTGTATGGTGTCCAAATGACAGTATATTTGGATCACAAAAGTTTGAAATATGTATTCACCCAGAAGGAGTTAAACATGAGACAAAGAAGGTGGGTTGAATTTCTCAAGGATTACGACGTCGATTTACAGTACAAAGAAGGAAAAGCTAATGTGGTAGCAGACGCATTGAGTCGACGAGCACATTCTTTAAATGCCATTGTGGCTAGCTCGAGTCTTATAGACGACATACGTACGCCCAGTAGAATGATCAGCGAATGATGGAGATCAGTCAGAAGTTGTCTGACGGTACATTTGAAGGAGGGAAGTATGAGTTTCAGCTACACGATGATGGACTAATCAGATTAAAGGGCAGATTATGTATTCCCAGAGACAGCACAGATATAAAAGACCATATTCTTCGAGAGTCCCACACTTCTTCCACATCTGTCCATCCAGGAGCTTCTAAGATGTAAAAAGATCTAAAGAGGTATTTCTGGTGGAGTGGTATGAAGGGCGGCGTGACAGAATATGTGATTCGATGTCTCACTTGTCAGAAAGTGAAATTCGAACATAGACGACCAGGAGGTATGGTACAGTCTATGCCAGTTCCAGAATGGAAGTTTTATGATATCGCTATGGACTTTGTGGTGGGACTACCACCTATGAGAGGAGGACTAAACATGATTTGGGTTGTTGTTGATTGACTGACCAAAGTGGTGAGATTTATACCGGTGAAAGACACTTGGAAGGTACCAAAGTTGGCATAACTATTTGAAAAAGAGATTATCAGACATCATGGAGTACCAAAGACTACTGTTTCAGATCGAGATACAAGATTTCTCTCACGTTATTGGCGAGCTACTCGCGAAGCGCTTGGAACTGAACTGAAGCTTAGCACAACATTTCATCCTCAGACAGATGGTCAATCAGAGAGGATTATTCAGACCTTAGAGGACATGCTTCGAGCATGTGCCTTGGATTTCCAGGGTAGCTGGATAGATAGGTTACATCTAATCGAGTTTGCATGCAACAATAGTTATCACGCCTCTACACAGATGTCACCTTTTCAAGCATTATATGGCAGACCATGCCGCACACCATTGTGCTGGGTCGAGTCTAGCGAGACCGTCATCATTGGGCCTGAGTACTTAGAGCAAGTGCAGGCAGAGGTACAACATATCAAAAATAATATGAAAGCAGCACAAGACAGACAGAAATCGTATGCTGATGAGAGACGACGAGACCTTGAGTTCGTAGTTGGCGACCAGGTATTTCTACGAGTATCACCCATGAAGGGTGTATTCAGATTTGGACAGAAGGGCAAGCTAAGCCCGAAATTTGTAGGACCCTACGCTATCACAGAGCGGGTGGGCCTTGTGGCATATCGACTTGACTTGCCAGTAGAGTTGGGCAAAGTACACAATGTTTTTCACGTGTCTCAGCTTAAGAAATACATGCCTCATCCTTCTCATGTTCTACAACCAGAGACACTATCACTAGAACCGACAATGCGGTACGTGGAAACACCGCAACGAATCTTAGATAGAAAGACACGAGATACTCGAAACAAGACTGTGAGCCTCGTAAAGGTTCTTTGGTCGAACCATGATGTTGAAGAGGTCACATGGGAACTAGAAGCTGATATGCGAGCGAAGTTTCCCTCATTATTTACCGACTAGACACTTTAGTCTAGGGTACGTGGGTGTACCCCTTCTTTTGGGGGGGTAGAGCCTTTTTCATTTGTGAGTTTAGTGTGCATTTTGTGGCACTGTTGTGCTTTTCTGTGACACTTTGTCTTGTATGTGTTCTTGTGTAACACTGTATTTGAATGCACCTTGTATTTTTACTTACTGATGTGTACTATGTTACACTACGAATGGAAAGATTATGTGCACTACGTTGCACTATTTGAAGTGATATGAAATAATGTGTACTACGTTACACTAACTTATGGATATATGAGTTTATGTGCACTACATTGTAAGTATAAGATATGACCTTCCAAAGTATTCATGTTGTGTGTGATGTACACTATGAACTTAGGAACATAGAGACTTGGGACTTGATCCCTGAAAACTAAAATGAGTTGTGGATACTTAACGGAACTTGCTTCCCCCACAACCTTATTAATTTAGATACGAGACTTCGGGGCGAAGTCCTTTTTAAGGGGGGTAGATTGAAATACCCCAAACCGAATTAATGTTATAAAACCATTATTTAATGGAAAATAATCCAAATATAAATCATTTCACGTACGCATGCAAACCCATGCATGAGAACGTTACGTAAAAATAGTCGTTTCACCATAAACACTAAAACGCCTTAGAAACATGTGATCTAGTATGACCTTGTATGACCTTCTAAAACTCAAACCAAATGGTCATACCCTCATTATATGAATATATAAACATAATCCCTAAGGTATATTTAGTCCAAAACGCAAAACGCTTGGGAGTGCTCACGCACGCCCCTTAAAGCACGAAAAGCACGGAGGAGTGTCGAGGTGGCACGAACTCCTATAAAATTAATTCTTATAGTTCCTAACATCATTATTAACCATACTAAAGAGAACCCACGAGCTGGTTTCTCAAAATTCAACAAAAACCTCAAGAGAATTTTTTAACGCTCCTTTTTGCCCGGGAGTGTCCCGATAGCCCGAAAATTATGACATGGGTTGATATAACCCCATATAACTCAATGTAACATCTTAATATATCTTTATTTACTATAATAAATCTTTATAAACACTTGGAACTCATGAAGACAACTTATTTCCCAAAATTTCCTTAGAGCACAAAAACACACATTCGGGTGTCACTAAAACGCGTTTTACGCAATTACCTTGTAGTTTTTGACATGCCACGAATTATGAATCTTAAATAGGGAGAAATTGACCCTCTAAATCAACTAAAGGCTGTGTCAAACAAGGGGCTCTATAGGGGCCTATTTTCTACCTAAAAACTAGTATAAATTTAGCATTTAAAACTTGTAAAGGCATAGAACATGGTGACTCACCTTCCCATGTGCTATAATACTTAATGGAAAAAGAATGTAGGTCTCATTTGACCTCCATGCTGTCGAAATTATGCAAGGAAACAAGGCCATGTTAGCTAGACAAGAATAAGAATGATTAAAGAAAAAAGTAGATCTAGATTCTACTTTTTGATTTCTTAAATTCAAGTGACCATCCCTTGCTTGTCCATGGCTCTTAATTGCCGATTGAGAGGCCCCAATATACCCTATAAATCGGCCACCTACAATGGAGGAACATGGCCGAAAATGAGCATAGAACATGGGCATTTATTGAGCCAATAACCCATGGAATAAACAAATGGAAAGGTTAGTCAAATTAACATTAGAATAAACAAAACAAAAATCCTTTCCAAACTTGCCTAAGTCTCACGGTTGCAACTTCATTTCCCACACTCCTTGCAACCGGTTGGGTAAGCTCCTCTCTTCTCCTTTCATCTTCTTCCTTTGAAGCTCTTAAGTCCATTAATGGAGATTTAACTTCTATCTTCATCTTTAAGGTAATTTCCTAGCATTTCTTGTCAAGCCTTGAAGTAAAACTCTTCCTAGCACAACCATAGCAATTCGGCATCAACATATACTCCAAGGAGGTTGTCTAAATCAACATTAATCCAAGGAGCATCTCAAAGTTACCTTAAGGTATTTTTCATGCTTGAAAATCCTTAAAGCACATTTTTATGTGTAACCAAATTCTACTTCTTCTAAGGTTCTTTTCTTCTTCATTTTCATGAAGGAAAGTTTGTTCTTCATCCATCTTAAGTGAGCCGAAATCCTAAGGAGAAAAGCTTAAGGTAAATCCTTGGAAAACTACTTACAAATATACTTAAGATCTTTGTTAAAGATCTAATTCCTAAACTCCTTCACTTCTTGCATAAGAACCGAAGTGGAGCTTCAAATTCCTTTGGAGAAAGCTTGGAGATTCAAGAAGAGTTCAAGCACTTAACCATTCCTTATTAAGAAGTAAGTTTACTAAGCTAATCTTTATGTTTTAAGCTTGGTTAAGCTTCTAAAAATTATACAAAAATTATGTACATCTCCTAGGGTATCTAAAACCGAAACTATATGGTATAATATGCCAAAAATATAATCTATAACATATATGGAAAATATTTACCTTAAGACACATTTTAAGGTCACAAAAATTACCTAGGGTACACTTTGTTTCATACCGAATAGTCAAGGAAAATTATGTTCTATTTTGAGCTAGGAATCAATATAAGACATTACAATAATTTTTACATGAGTTATATGACTCATATGAATTTATGTATAATTATTTTGACATATAAATATACTTTTATACATTATATGGTAACTTATTAATTATGGCCGAATGGTCTAGGTGAAGAATAGGTTTTAATGAGCTACTTATGTATATAAACTTATATTGTAATTTAGAGAGTTAAAAATATTCTATTAGTGCTTAAATGGCTAATTAATTAAGTTATGTGGCTAAAATGTAATTTTTACAAAGTTTGGTGTATATATTATGAAAACCGAGATTTAAGGGTGTCTTTGGGATAAATATGATATAATATAAGGTTAGGAATTAAGTTTATGAATTTTAGATAACTTAAACAAGTGTTAAAATAACAATTTATAAAGTTTTGGGATATTATGTAATTTATAAAAGTTATTATGAAAGTTTGGAACTTAACATGGGGCGAATCCATAATTAAGAGATTTATAAAGTTCACTTCCGAAATTTTAGGAATTTAATATTTAAACTATACTTTATAAGTTATTAAGTAACTATTATAAAGTTTTGGGGTGAAATTGTAAATAAAGGAAAGTTTTGTATCAAAGCGAATTGTTTGGGGTTAGATTTGTAATTTAAGTAATTATAAATATACATTCGACAATTATGGAGAATTAATATTAAAATTATAGTTTATAAGACATTATGTAAAATTATAAGATTTTGTGGTTAAATTGTAATTACAGAAAATATATATATATATAGGCCGAAAATTTGAGGGGCAAAGTTGTAATTTTCGAATGTTATAATATTCAAAAGCTATATACCAAAATATTAGTGGTGGCTTTGTAATATAATTAAATAAGGAATTGAAACTATATAATATAATAAGATTAGAATTTAAATGTAAAGTTTATGAATTAATGTGGTTGTTTTGTAAATAACCGCAATATAAGGGTAAGAATTTAGATTTAAATAAATATAGGTCCTGTATGGATATTTGGAGGAATTAGAAAAAGAATTTTGGTTTAAGGGATTATGGAATTAAAACCATGGCTTATATAGTTATAAGGAATTTAAAGGTAACCATTAAATATTATTTATGGTTAAAAAGGGAATAATAAAAAAAACTATAAGAATATTATGTCCATGTATGGCATATAAATATAGTTGAGAAATTATAAAGTTATTATGTCATCTAGACAATTAAAAACATGTAACATAAATAGTACATGGATAAATATATACACACATATATACTATATATATATATATATATCTATATATATAATATATTATAATATATATATATATTTAAGGATTTATAATTAAATCAAAAAGGGAATAACAAAATAAGTTATACATTAAATCTTAAGGTAATTAAAAGGAATTACCACACCTTGTAAGTTGTTAATTAAGACTATATGATTTGGGAAAAATATAAGAACACCTTAATTGTTAGTAAGGTAACAACTAAGGAATTGTTGAACAATCCAATAAAATTATAATACAAGGGTAACATAAATTAACCCTCTCAGTTAATCCTGTTCTAGGACTATACTTGACCAGACGTTGACCAGGGTATAATCAACTGCAATCTACGGTGAACGGTATGGGATTCTTGCAACCAGTTTGCTACCGGATTACACCGGCTTTTGTGCTATCTGTTGTTTGAAATAACGACCAAGATAATTACTGTAAAATGTGGTATTACTCTTGTGCACTGTTGTGTTACTATTTTGTGCTTGATGCTACTAACTATAACATGTATGTCTCACGCATACAACACTACATTACCAGTGGATTAAATGTCTGCGCTTTATCATACCGAGAACTTGTACTCAAGTTTCTCTCTAACTTCACTTTATAACAAACGTCATTATCCTAAACGTGATAATTGACAATACACATTGTGTTCTTGATTAACGTCCTTGTGTGACATCTAACAAATTCTATACTACAACAAGCGAGGAGCCTAGTTGTTCTGGCCATGCATGCTACAGGAGCTGTACCTGTCTTAGGTCGTCTCCTAGTCAAATATACGTCGCGACGGAAGTTTTGGGTGCACGTTTTCCATACCAGCATTGTTTGTTGAGCCCCTTTGGGGGCACCCCCATTTTTCAGGTACCTGTAGTTGCAGAGATTACCACACCGAGTGTAGGTGGGGTAGATCAAGCTATGGGAGTTTATCACTAGTTATTTGTTTTACTTAATTATTGTACCTTTGAGTTTGATTCCTAGTATCTCGGGTTGTATTTGTATTCAGACCGTGACTTTTGGAGATTTGTATTTGGAGTTAGCCTGGTTGGTCACAAGGGTGGCTAACGGCATTGTAATACCGCCCGGTTATTGTAATTTATTCCGCTGCAGTTTAAGTTTATTTGGGAGCGATCGTCGTTCAGGTTATTAGATTTCGGGTTGGGGTGTTACACCGCCCCTCTTCTCCCACCACCGCAGCCCACCTTCTACCACCGCAACAGTCACCGGCGCACCAGGAATCCACCGCCGCCGCCGTCGCAACGCCGCAGACCCACCCCGCCCCGCCACTACCGACGAAAACCACCGCGACTAGAACAACCTAACAAAATCAGGTTTTTCAATTTACTTGGGAAATTTTGGTTCAAATCAAACCGAATCTGTTAAAATAGTTAGTGGTTGAGTATATTCGGTTGATACTTGCAAGTTAGGATAGGTGATCTGCGAAAATTGTGGAAGAACTGTGCAAAATCTGTGTGTTTGGGCGATTCTGTTCGCCGCGAATGTTTTTTAGGGTTCTAGCGCTGTCCGGATTTGCGTCCGCGCCAGCCAATCCGGACACAAGTCCAGACATGTTGAAACTTTGCAAAACTTTTGAAATTTAATTCTAGCTTTGAAATACCCCGTAATTAAAAACAGTGATTAATTAGGCTAATTATATTTTTAAAAGCTTAATTACACTAAAATAAATACTAAGGAACAAATCCCGAAGAAAACGGACCCTTAAAATGGGTTAAAAGCATAAACGAACCTTAAAGCGCGTTTTTCGAAGGAACCGGGAAAACGCGACTTTAAGCGGGTCAAATAGACTCGTAACAATTTTGGTCAACTAAATAGTCACTAATAAATATTAGTGGAGCCTTAGAACCAATAAAATTAACTAAACGAGAAAATCCCGGAAAACGGGTACCGGTTAGTAAAAACTGTAACAACCGGTAAGTTGTGGGGTAAGAGTACAAATAAACAAACTAAGTGTGTCCACTTTGCAAATAAAAAAAATAAAATGTGAGTGTGTGTGGGTGTGTGGGATCGACAGCCTCCCTCTCTCACTCCCCTTAATTCCTCTCACTCACTCTCTTTATTATTTGTAACTCACAAGAAGACAAAAGGAATAAAGAAAAGAAAAGAAACTCTCTCTCCTCTACCCATCCCCCTCTCTCTCGATTTCTCTCACCTCCCTATTCTCTCTTCTTCCTCCTTGCACGATGACAATTGCGATTTGGACAAACCAAACCAGCCCTCTCCTTCTCTCTCAATTTTGAAGGCTCAAACCTTGTCCAAAAATCATAAAAACCATACCACTAGAATCCCCTTGCAAAGGAGAACACTTTCCTCCTTTCAAAAATCCAAAAGCTCCATTTTCGATTTTATGGGTATTCACCATTTGAAGATTCAAGTCCACCATTAGAAGCACCTTCACCTCCTTATCATCTTGAGGTAAAAAGAAATTCGAAAATCCATCGTTTCTAGCCCTCATTGGCATTTTAAGAATTTTTCGGTTTTGAATGTCTTGTTCTCCTTGTTCCAGCCGATTCTGGCTCTCTTGTTGGGCTAGGAATATTGTTCTTTCACTAGTCAAGAGCTTCATCTACTCATTGGAAGGTAACACTATTTTCTAAACCCTAAAACCTAAATTCTAGGGTTAAGTATAAAATGAATGCTAATGGTATTGTGTATGTATTATGGGCTGTAGCACTTTGTGTGTGTGAAACCCATTGAAACCGAGAACAAAGAGAAAAGGAGAAGGAAAGAAGAAGAGGAAAGGAAAGAAAGAAAACTAACAAGACAAGGTAAATACCCTTACCTTGAGTTAGTTTGTATATTGTGTTGTAACAGTTTTGGAGTATCAAAAACAAGTAATGTGTATGATAATGAGTAATGAGTATGTTGAAGTATAATGAGGAATGGTATTGAAACAGTTTTTGAAGTTTTCAAATGAGTTTTAAAAGCTTGGGAAAACATGGGGTAGTGAATGTGTGTGTGTGCAGGAATTTATGTTGTTGTAGTAGTGTGAATTGTGTATATAGTGTGTTGTATAAACAGGTTGTGAGAATGTGAATTGTGAGCTGAGATAATGTGTGGAGAAAGTAAGAATTATAGGGGAGACCATGTCAAAATTTGTGTAGAAAGGAGAGGACTTAAGATGTTTAAGAAGAGGAAGTATTTGGAGAGTTAAAAGGAGTGTTTTTGTAGTTTGCAACAGATTTTGAGAGAAGTGTGTGAAGGGAATGGAACTAGGATGTGAGTAATGTATTTTTGGTGCTAAGAATGACATTAGTTGGGAGAGTAATGGAATGAGAAGATTGAGTGAAAATCTGTAGCATAAAGAGGAAATTAAAAATCTGTAACATTAGAAGAGTAAGGACTAGTGTTGGTGTTGAGGGAAGAATGAGGAAATGAGTGTAAGATGTGTAAGGATTGAGTAGTAAGTTTAATGGATGAACTAAGGTGATTTAGGGTGTTAAAACAGTACTAAAACATGTTATGATGCATGTAGGAAGAATAGGGAAGCAATGGGTGAAATTGGGAAAAGAAAACAAGGCCTGTAGCAAAGTTCTGCTACTGTCCGACCCACAACTGGATCGGAAGCTGGGTCGGACAGGGCCTGAACAAACGAAAATAAACTTTCTGGAACCGTCCGACCCAGAGCCGTGAGTCGGACGTGGGTCGGACGGGCCTTGAGAAAACACCGGTAATTCTTTCTGGAATGGTCCGACCCAGGGCCGTGAGTCGGGACGTGGGTCGGACGGGCCTTGATAATCGACAGTAAATCTTTCTGGAATGGTCCGACCCAGGGCCGTGAGTCGGACATGGGTCGGACAGGCAAAAATTTTCTTCATCGAAGTTTCTGACTTCGTCCGACCCAGAGGTTGGGTCGGACGTGGGTCGGACATGGCTTGGATGACAAAACTGAAACCTTCTGGAATGGTCCGACCCAGAGGGTATGGGTCGGACGGAATAGTGCTGGGTCGGACGGGAGTAATTTCAGAGGACGAAAACCTACTGGAATGGTCCGACCCAGGGTTGGGTCGGACGGTGGGTCGGACGGCCCAAACACTTACAAAAAAAAATGTTTTAATTATATGATTATAGTATCATATATACATATATATATGCCTATATACCTATATGCATATATATGTAGTAATACACCATTGATGAAGTAATGATGGTAAGGAAGTAAGTAAGTTTGTAAGAAAACAAGTTTATGAGATAGTAAAGAAAAGAATGGTCTTATAACCAAGTATGAATGTAAAGAAGTAGTAAGTATACATTGAAAGTATCAATGAGGGAGTAAATTAGATCAATAATAGATCATTGATCATACTACTTCATGTATGTATAGGAATCAAATAGTTGGTCTCCAAAGGAACCGGTAGTGCGTATTCGACGGTGAACGGTATGATTTCCTCATGCCCTGTATCCTAACTTGGTTACCCGATTTGTGTGCTTATGTGATCACCAATAAGATAAATGCACGAATCGGACTTATATTGCACTTAATTGTGTTTGAACTATATTGTTCTTGTTTTATGCTCTTGAACATTTAGTTTGTATAATTCATGAAATGTATGAATGGAAATGAAGTGTATGTGTAAGTATGAGTACTTGTGTATGTATGTATGTACGGTAGTAAGTATGGACTTCTACTAATTCCTAACAACCTAACTCCTAACATGAGTAATGAGTAAAATGGAATGAGTAGAAGCCCGATATAGTTTCGGCCACGCGTGAGGATAAGGAACCACAAGAGGTTGGGACCGAATCCTGGCTATAATCTTTTCCTTGGACCAAATCCCTTCAATGGGTAGCATCCTGGATTAGTGACCCACCCTAAAGCCCGGTGGTGGGATGTAGTAATCCCTGCCCGGAGGTCATACCGACTTAACGGGAAGTAAAGTATGTAAGAAGTAAGTATTGTATTTGTATTGGTCTTGACCATTGTAAGTCATCGACCCGGAGTAAAAGTATTGAACACCCGATTAACCCGGGTGTGTAATAAGGCTAACAAGACCTTGTATGAATTGGAGAATTGTATCTCCGTGATGCGGTGAGTATGGTAAGTATGAATGAATGACCTGTATTGTATTCCTTGTATGTAATGTATGTACATATGCTTGGTAAAATGAATGTATTGTATTGTATTGTATGAAGCATGTATGTATGTATGAATGAAACGAACCGCATGTACTCGACCAAATAGTTGGCGTACCCTCGCTAGTACGCGGGGTATGCGGTTATCATATGCAGCGTAAGCTGACCCCCTAGGGGGAATGTTTTTACTCCGCAGGTACCCCGAGGCGTGAAGGTAAAGTAAGGTCAGGATGTGATTCTTTTTGGAGTAGTAGTAGGATTGGAACGGTGTACTGAGTTGTACACGGCTAAGGCCTTTTGAGTAGCCGGTGTACCATGTGGTACACCTTTTTGGATATTGAATTCTTGATTGGATAGAAGGGAGTAGTTGTATAAACTCTTCATTTTTGGGAAGTAGTCTTGGAATGTAATGCACATACTTTAGACACTCGGTAATCAAATGTAAGTAAGTATTTGGTATTGTAAAGTAAGTAGTATGTATGTATTCATTCTAATCGTCAGACTGATACGGTAAGTAGTAGTAGCCTTGTTAACCTTGGATGGTTAACGGCATTGTATCACCCGCCGGGAGTAGGTAAGTATTCCGCTGCGAGTAAGGTAATTATGGGAAGGATTAGAGGATAATGGAAGGATTAGCGGTTGGGGTGTTACAAAAAGTGGTATCAGAGCGAAGTATCGCTTTGATGATTAGAATCTTAAGAGTAGTGATTACCGAGTTAGGATTTCAACCGTCTTAAGACGGATATTTAGAAACCTAACTAGGAACTGAAGTGGAGTTCCACCGCACGGAGTAATCAAATGGCTGAGCAAAGAGTATATGCTGCCTGCGGAGACAACAGATGGATCTCTCTCTGACCAAACCCCCTTCCGACTCCAACGAACGGACTCTTACGACAAGGAAGCTATACCACAGACAGACTGCGGAGGAGTAGTCGCCTCCAACGCAAAGCAAAGATCCTCTCCGAAGAGCTAAAAGTCATTCGCCTCCGAAGCGAAGCAAAACCCCCTCCGAAGGGTTGGGAGTAATTATTCAAAAAGAAGGGTGAAGTTACAAAAAGCCTTGTATAACTAAGAATATTCTAGAATAATGTAGGCCTACAGAAACGGTTATACACTGTAGAAGAGCCTATAAATAAGAACCATAAGTTATGTAAAGGTACGCTTTCATCAATACAATACTTGGAGCTCTTTGCAATCTGAGTCTGAGTGCGAGTTCGATACGATCTCATTTGGCGCCGTCTGTGGGAAACGAACGATAACCACGATTCAATCCACAAGAGTCACGGTTCTTGTCTTTTGTTCAAACATGGCACCACGATCAAGCAAAGGGAAGGGGAAGATGGCGCGACCGGGGAGAGCTCATTCTCGAAGGAAGACCTCACTGATCTGATGAGGAGTTTTGCGCAAGAAGTCAATGAGAAGATGGCTGAAAGCAATGAGCGGTTTCAGCAGGAACTGGCGGATAGAGATCTGGAGCACCAGAAGAAGATCGATGAGATGGCGAATGTAATCGAGGATCTAAAAGCGAAAAGCGGATCAAAAAGCGACGAAAGCCGGAAAGAGAAGTCACCACCGAAAGGTGCAGAGGAAGACCTCGTCGACATGTCGCTGTATCCCTTCACCGAAAACATTCGGAAGGCGAAGCTTCCACCGTTCTTTGTCGCTCCAGCAATAGAGAAGTACGACGGAACTGGAGATCCCGCTCAACATATCAAGAAGTTCATCTTTGCGATGAACACTCAGGGGATCAGTTCCCAGGCACTCTGCAATCTGTTTCCGGGAACACTTACCAAAAGAGCTCTAAATTGGATCTCTTCTCGGAAACCTCAATCCATCTCAAGTTTCAAACAACTTACAGAGGAATTCCAACTTTACTTCGCAGCAAGTAAAAAGATCCAAGGGATACGATTGAGTTGATGGATGTTAGGCAAAGAAGGGGAGAGACGGTGAAGGAATACAGCGAACGCTTCCATAAACAGGTGGCTGAAATAGACGATGTGGATGAGAAGATACTGGTGAAAGCTTTCGGAAATGGATTGGCGAATCCAAGGCTGGCAGGGAAAATTGCTACCAAAGCACCGCAAACTCACGGAGAGTTAGCGGAAATGCTGCACGATTTCTTGAAATCGGAGATTGCGGAGAATAAGGCGAAAGAACTGGCTAATAGCTTCAGGCCGCCTAATGAGAAGAGACAGGGAGGAGCGTCGTCTGTCGGCGCGAATTATGGGGAGACATCCGCTCCGAAACCTTGGGGAGCTAGGTACAAGCCCTATGGGAAGGATCTGGTCGCACCTACCCATTCTGGGGGTAGGACGACGTACGGAGCAAAGGTGATTACTATCGCTCCAGGAAGGTACGCAGCTGCGGTAAGGGAAGGCTATCTTCCGCCTCCGAAGAAGCCTACCTCAGGCGAGAGCACATTGGCGTTTTGTGAATTCCACGGGCACTACAGCCACAGAACGACCAATTGTGTAACATTATCAAGAGAACTGAACAAAATCGATGAGCAGAGAAAGAAACAAGAAAAGCAGAAACAGGAAGCTCCCAAACAGCAAAGAATAACAGCGACTATCAAAACCGATCTCGTTACGGGCATAACGGGGGTGGCATGAGGAATGAAGATCACCCTGAGCTAGACCATAGCAAATCTTTCGATTTTGGGGTCATAACTGGTTTATTCTCAGAAAAGGGGCCGTTCACGGCAAAAGAAAAGAAAAGGCACGTACACGAAGTCCATGAGAAGCTACCAGAGAAGAAAGTTCAAGAAGAGAGCCTTTACCACCTATCTACTTCACGGAAGAAGATGAAGAGGGAGTCTACTACCCCCACAATGACCCCCTCGTCATTCGAGCTCAAATCAATGATAGGATGGTGGGAAACATCCTTGTCGACAGCGGAGCGGGAGCAAACGTGATTTCCCTAGCGGCGTTCCGGAAGCTGGAAATCCCGGATGAAAAGGTCAAGCCGTTTACTGCTACTTTCGGAGGATTCATTGGGGGAATCACGGCTCAGGCCAGCGGCAGCGTCGATGTCACAATGACGTTAGGCCAAAAGGAAGATCGGAGAACAGAAAGGATAACCTTATATATCATGCGAGATCTGTCCGGATACAACGTCTATTTGGGGCGACCTGGGATCAATGCTTTCGGAGCTGTCTGTAGCACCTATTACCTCAAGCTCAAATACTTGACAAGGGGCGGAAAGCTGGTGTCCATTCCTGGAAGCCAGAAAACAGCAAGGGTGTGCGAAGTCCGGATTACTGAGGATTTTCCGGAGGAAGACGTAGTCAAAGAGGTCGGCTCCAGTCGAGAGTACGAAGAAGGAGAAGCCAGGACAAGGATGTCTGGAGAAACCTCCGAAAAGGTGGTGGTACCGGCGGAACGGCCAAGAGAGGTACCCCTGAACTCCGATCCTTCTAAATTTTTTAAAATTGGAAATGCTTTTCTCCACGATGAGCAGATTCGCTTAATGAGATTTTTGGAAAAAAGAAGAAAAACATTCGCCTGGAGCCCAAAGGACATGCCCGGAGTGGACGCCAGCGTTATCCAGCATAACTTGAACGTCGATCCGAAGTTTCCCGCCATCCGGCAGAGGAAGAGGATTATAGGAAGGGAAAGGGACGAGGCTGCGCGGACGGAGGTCGAAAGGTTGCTGGAGGCCGGCTTTATTAGGAAAGTCTTTTATCCAAAATGGCTATCAAATGTAGTTTTGGTTAAAAAAGCAAACGGAAAATGGAGGATGTGCGTGGATTTCACGGATTGAATAAAGCTTGTCCGAAAGATTTTTATCCTTTACCTTCCATAGATAAGCTTGTAGCGGCAACGGCGCAGAGTAGTGTGATGAGTTTTTTGGATGCGTTTTCTGGGTATAACCAAATAATGATGAACAAAAATGACCAAGAGAAAACATCTTTTGTCACCTCAACTGGTATTTTTTGTTACAAGGTTATGCCGTTTGGACTAAAAATGCAGGAGCGACCTTCCAGCGAATGATTGACGAGGTATTTCGGGGGCAGTTGTCTCGAAATGTGGAGGCATATGTGGATGATATAGTAGTGAGAAGCGATTCTATAGCTCAGCACATGGAAGACCTTGAGGAAACCTTCAATACCCTGGATAAATACAAAATCAAGTTAAATCCTGAAAAATGTGTCTTCGGAGTCACCCGAGGGAAGTTTTTGGGGTTTATAGTCGGACAGAGAGGAATTGAAGTTGATCCGGAGAAAACCCAAGCAGTCCTCAACCTTCCTCAACCGAGAAACATTAAAGACGTACAAGCCTTGAATGGGAGACTCACTGCCTTAAGCAGATTTTGCTCCAAACTCCAGGAAAAGTCTATTCCATTTTTTAATACCCTCCGCAAAAATAAAAAATTCCAGTGGGATACGGAGTGTATGGATGCCTTTGAGCAAATCAAGAAAATGCTTCAAGAACTTCCCAAACTCGGCGTTCCGACACCAGGCCAGGATCTATTCTTATACCTATCGGTCTCAGAGTGGGCAGTAGCGGCGGTATTAATCATGGAAGAGGAAAAGAAAGAAATCCCAGTCTATTTTACTGGAAAGATCTTAACTGCAGCGGAGACAAGATATTCCAATATTGAGAAGGTTTTGTTCGCCCTTGTGATTGCATCCAGGAAACTGAGACCGTATTTCCAGTCGCACCGAATCACCGTCCGAACAATTGGCCCTTAAAGCAAATCGCCAATAACCCAAACGCCTCCGGAAGAATGATTACTTGGACGGTGGAGCTGACTCAATTTGAAATTCATTATGTTCCCCGGACAGCAATAAGAGCCCAAGCCCTGGTTGATTTTATCACCGAGGCAAGTTTTTTCCGTCAAGAAGAGCGAGAAGTCCCGTATAAGATGTGGGTGGATGGAGCTAGGTGTAAAACTGGTGCGGGGGTTGGAATCGTGATCCAGACTCCTGATGGAAGGAAAATGAATCATTCAATAAGGTTGGAATTCGAAATAACGAACAATGAAGCGGAATATGAGGCATTAGTGCACGGGCTGGAAATAGCCTGTGCCCTGGGGGTGACGGAGCTGGAAGTGCAATCTGATTCCTTGCTTGTAGCAAGGCAAAGTGAGAATATCTTTGAAACAAAGGAGGAAAAACTAAAACTTTACTTGATAAAGGTACAGGATCTAAGGGCAAGATTTACGAAGTGCAATCTCCGACACGTATCCAGAGACCAAAACTCAGAGGCCGATGTACTGGCTAAATTGGCAAGTATAGCGGAGGGAATACCGGAAGAAGTTCAGCTACAACTAAGGAAGCTCCCAAGTATAGAAGAAACGGAGACAATGGTAGTTGAAATGACTAATTTGGGCGAATCATGGATGACTCCCATTGTCCGGTATATCCAAGAGGGGACACTACCAGAGGACGAAAAAGAGGCCAAAACGATAAAAAGAAGGGCAGCGTCGTTCTTTTTCGAAAACGGCCAACTCTATAAGCGATCTTTCGGTAGACCATCATTGAAGTGTTTGACGGAAAGTCAAGGGCTAGAGCTTGTCACCGAAGTCCATAATGGAGTATGCGGCAACCACCAAGGAGGAAGGGCAGTAATGCATAAAATACTAAGGATGGGCTACTTCTGGCCGGCGATCCAGAAGATGTGCGGAGACTATGTCAAAAAATGCATGCAATGCCAGTTACATGGTCCAAGGGTTGGAAACCCACCTGCGGAAATGAAATCTATTACCTCTCCGATCCCCTTTGCGAAGTGGGGATTAGATATTGTCGGACCATTTCCAGAGGCTTCCCCCGGAAGGTATAAGTACTTGTATGTGGCGGTAGATTACTTCACCAAGTGGGTAGAAGCTCTTCCGGTGGTAAACATAACTGCACGAAAAACAGAGGAGTTTGTTTGGAAGAACGTCGTATGTCGGTTTGGTATACCGAGGGTAATCATAACGGACAACGGTGCGCAGTTCAATTGCAAGAGCTTTAGAGATTTCTGCGAAGAGTGGAAGATTGGCCTGAGATTTGCCTCTGTAGCTCATCCACAAGCAAATGGCCAGGTAGAAAATACGAATGGGCAAATCGTGAAAGCTCTAAGAAGAAAGTTGGAAGGAAAAAGAGGAAGGTGGGCGGAGGTTCTACCACAGGTTCTATGGTCTAATAGGACGACTGTCAAGGGACCAACCGGAGAAACCCCTTACAGATTGACATATGGTCTGGAAGCGGTAGTACCTGCGGAAATCATGATACCATCAAAAAGAGTTGAGGGGTACAAGGAAGAAGAAAACGATGAGGGCATCCGAGATGAGTTGGACGTCTTGGATGAAAGGCGGATGATCGCTGACTTAAGAAATCAAAGAGACAATTGAGAATCGAACGACATTTCAATAAAAAGGTAAGGGAACGGTCCTTCTCCGCAGGTGACTTGGTGCTCCGAGAAGTGAAACAACCGGCAAAGCTGCAACCGCAGTGGGAGGGCCCATATGTTGTTCAGGCTAAAACTGACCGAGCATCTTATAGGCTCCGAAATGTGGACGGAGACGATCTGCCACATTCCTGGCATGCGGAGTGTCTCAAGAAATTCTATGTTTAATATCTTCTTTCAACTGCAGGTTAAAGAGTCGCTTGGTAAAAAACGCGCAAAGAGTGGCAATAAAGCATTTTGCTTCATGATCTCAGTTATCTTGTTTTCAAAGCATGTTATCCGCCGATGATAATATATAAAGTTTCCAAACAAAACAAAAAGCATCGCAATCTCTCTCCGTCACAAAACAAGAAACAAAGGGTTTTTTCAAAAAAGAAAGACAAAGAATGTATCCGACGATCTCACCATTGGCCATGGTAGAGTGATTTGTATCCGACGATCTACCATCAACGATGGTAGTGTAATTCATTCGACGATCTCACTGTCAGCGTCCTGGCAGTAGAGTGTTAATCCGACGATCTCACCGGCTCAAAGTCGGTAGAGTGTTAAATCGACGATCTCACCATGTGTACAGTGGTAGAGTGTGAAAGGAAAAGTGTAACTAAAAGGTTACTGAAACAAGAGACCCTCTACAAAAATGAAAGGCAACTTAAAAATTCTACATTAATGAAAGTCTCCAACTTTCGGGAGACCGGTCGCTCCGGTCATACCCGAAAGGTCTGGTTGGTATGATAAAAGGAAAAATATTAATTACAAATATGAATACTCCGCAGCAAATAGTTATAACAAAGCTTTAAAGCAAAAAGGAAAAAGTTTATGTTGCAGGCTCTGAAGGGTCTTCCGCAAGCTTTTCGGACTCATGTGTTCGCTTCTGGAGGGTCGAGGTGCTTCCTTCGGAGTCTTCCTTCTCGCCTACCGGAGAAAGGGCGGCGTCACTCCGAGCCCGCGCGGCAACCGATCCCATAAAGGATGGGGCAAAACATGTATTCCCCGCAGGGCGTGAAAACCTTGCTAATTCCACATGATATCCGGTAGCACGGGCAAGCGCTTCAAACTCCAGGCTTTCATAAAGAGCTTCATCAACAGATTGCTGTCTCTCAGAGAAGAACTCCGACACGATCCGTTGGCTCTCTCCAGCAAACTTGCGACATTGAGAAGAGAGCGCCTCTTTAAGGCCTGAAACAGAGCGGTCCTCCGCTTGAAGTTCCGATCGTGTCTCCTTGAGGGCCCCCTTCAGCTTTGCAACCTGGTTCTCGTAGGAATGAGTAAGGCTCCGGTATCGATCTCTCTCCGACTCCGAAGTAATTAGCGACGCTTTAAGTACAGACACCTTTTTAAGCCAAAAGTCGGAGCTTCGAGCAGCCTCCGACGAAGGACTTGGATTTTCTGCGAAAAAATACAACGGGTTAGCAAAAAAAAAAAAACAAAGAAAACAAGAGGCTTTCGAAGATATAAAAGTTACCGGAAGCCTTTTTCTTCTGAGCTTCCACCTCCGCCTCAAGCTCTTCAATCCGAAGAGCGGCTTCCGCAAGCTTCTGCCTCTCCGATTCAAGACTAGCTTGCGCCTCCGCCAGGTTCTTCCTCTCCGATTCAAGATCGGCTTGGAGACCATTTTGTTTGGCCTCAGCTGCTTCCAGAAGCTGGTTCTTTCTTTCCAGCTCAGATTCAAAAGAAGATCGAAGATCCTCGGTGGACTTCTGGATCTCTTCAGCGACCCTCCGAAGGTCTTCAGCTTCCTCTTCCAGCACTCGCTTCTGATCTTCAAAAGAAGCCTGCAGCTTATTAACAGTATCCTCCTGATCGACGGAGGCAAGTTCTTGAATCTCCTCCCGGAGAGCGGTCTTTTCGGCTTCAAATCGAGCCTCTGCTCGCGCCAAAGCCTCTTGAGTCTTAGCCTTCTCTTCATCCGCAACCTTCTTATATCTCTCCGCACGGGCCCCATGGTAACGGAGAGCTTCGGAGGAGTATTGAGACTGGGTCTCCACGCATTGGGCCATCGCCATGGCCTAAAAGACAAGAGTATCAGAATAAAGCTGAAGGTTTTACAAGGGATATGCAAAGGAAACAAACCTGAGTTAAAGCGCTCCAGAGGCGATCAAAAGCCACGTTCTCCGGAAGAGAATGGCGGACAATGGCGTCAGAACTACCCTCCCCAACCCGAAGTCTTTGCTTTAAGGGAGTCGGATGGGAGCCTGGGGCGAAAATGCCATTTTCATTGTTAGCTGCCTCCGCAGCAGTAGACCAAAAGGTCTTGTACCTCATTCCCCGGACGAAGGGAATGCGAGGAACCGGATTTCCTCGGTGATACCCCAGTCCAATTTCGGAGAAGGACCGTAGACCGACGGATCGGCCCGCGGTGGAGGAGAAGATCTGTCCTCCGCATGCTTGCTCCTGGCTCTGGACGGAGGAGCCCCCAGAGAAGGGCCGTCGGATGAATCCGAGGAAGACTTTTCCTCCGCACCAACCTCGGCAATACCCTTGCCTTTACCGGCGGAGCTTCGCGAGTCTTTTTTGCCTTTGGGGCTCCACCTTCTCTTATTGTAACACCGCGCACGGGTCGGCGCTCCCTTTCGGGCTCAGGATCTGCGGAGGGCGGAGCAGGAGCTGCAAAAAACAAAGTCATAAGTAATCAAACGGAAAACAAGAAATAAGCGAAGGGAAGGACAAAAGAGGCTGTGGAAAGGTATACCGGTGGAAAAAATGGAATCGGTATTTTGAGTTAAAGCTTCGTCTACGCAAAAAAAGCCATGCAGGTCAGGAAAGAGGGACGATATGGGAGTTAAATCCACATCTTTCTTAACTCTGCCCGGACTACAGGAAGGAGTAGATACGGAAGTACCTGTTTCCGAAGGAACAGTAGCAGGGGGGTCGGTTGAACCCGTTTCGGTAACATGCTTTTCCTTTCGTACTAATTTAATTTTACGCTGATCAACTTTTTTGGGCCCCTCGGGGGCTTTCCTCTTAGTGCCAGCAGTCTTGCTACCAGTGGGACTCCTACCAGAAGGAGCAGGTGGGGCTCCTTTTTTCTCTTCGGTAGCTCTATAATCAACAAGCTCCCAGTTGTAGCGGAGGGAAAATTTCCCCCCCATTTGAGCAAAAGCTGTGGTAAAAAAGAAGTAAGAAAACTAGCCGGAAACTAGTAAAGGAAAGAGAAACACAAGGAGAATACGTACGATCGATCTTCGCCCGAGTTTTGTTCAATCTCTCTTCGGAGAGAAAGAAGGTGATAGGGTGGAGCGCCGAAGAGCTCAACTTCTTGAGTATGTCTCCAACCGGAGACGGGTTTGCGGAAGAAGGTAGCGGAGAAGCAAGCTGCCCCTTAGCTACGTCTCCGATGTGGGAGACTCCGATAAAAGTACCCCTCGGAGGGTAGAAAACAAACCAATTGGAGGACCAGCCACTCTCCGGGCTCACGCGTTTAAAAAAGGAGTACCCGGAAACAGCCAAGACAGAGATGTCCTCCTCCGTAGCAGTAGTGTTCACCCTGGTGGTGAAGAAGTTAACAAACTCCCGCGCATCAGGAGTAATATCGTTCTTGCGCAAACAGAGAGGAAGGCGTGCAAGCAACCCAGAGCATTAGGGTTCAGGTGGGCAAGAGTGCACTGCCGCGGGAGAGGAAACCAGGACAAAGGGGTGCGGGGGAAAGCGCAGACCGCGGTGAAGGTGCTCCCGATACACCACGAAACCATCTCCAAAGTAGTTGAAAGGGTGCGCCGTCGGCTCCGGCACACGAATCTTCGACCCCAGTGGGACTTGTATGCCTTTCATGAGCTTCTTTAAGTCTGTCACGGTGAGGCTGGAGCCGGTTCCCTGGCGAGGGTAGTCCCCACAGATATCTTCAGAAGGAACGGCAGGATCTTCGACGACGCACTTTTCCCCGTCGGTGAAAAGTGTCGACCCCGCCGGTGCTGGGACAGAGGAGCTTGGGTTTGACAGAGCCATTACAAGCAAGAGAGGTTGACAGATATGGACGATCGAGTAGAGGGGAAAAGTGCGAAGGGAAAAGGAGCGCAAAAACGAGATCGGGAAGTTAAAGGGCAGGGAAGACGAAGGAGGACGGTTGCTGTGTAGAGAAAACGCAAGAGGATAAAACACGAAGCAAGGAACGAGACAGGGAAGTTCAAAAGTTTGAGAGGATCAAAGCAGAGAAGTTCGAAAGTTTGAAAGAATAAGAAAAAGGGGAGAGGGAAGAGAATGAGTTTAAATAGCGGAAATTGGGCGCGCTCTACCCAAAGTAATCATGGCCTACTCCTGCAAATGTGTCAGGAAAATAGTTACAGAAGACGAGGAGGCGGCGGTTGCAGCGAGGCACGTTGCTAGGCCTCCGCAAAGTCTCAAACGGTAGGAAATCTACAAAAGCAAAAGCACAACTCCGAAGACCCCTTCCCTTTTTTCCGAAAAGAAAAGAGGTCTTGTGGGACTAGGGGGAACGGAGCGGAGCGGGCCACCAAAATTTAAAAACAAAGAAAGAGCAACAACGAAAAGATCTTTCCTTGCAGAACAAGAAAAGATCTTGTGGGACTGATGAAGTGGAGTTCCACCGCACGGAGTAATCAAATGGCTGAGCAAAGAGTATATGCTGCCTACGGAGACAACAGATGGATCTCTCTCGACCAAACCCCCTTCCGACTCCAACGAACGGACTCTTACGACAAGGAAGCTATACCACAGACAGACTGCGGAGGAGTAGTCGCCTCCAACGCAAAGCAAAGATCCTCTCCGAAGAGCTAAAAGTCATTCGCCTCCGAAGCGAAGCAAAACCCCCTCTGAAGGGTTGGGAGTAATTATTCAAAAAGAAGGGTGAAGTTACACAAAAGCCTTGTATAACTAAGAATATTCTAGAATAATGTAGGCCTACAGAAACGGTTATACACTGTAGAAGAGCCTATAAATAAGAACCATAAGTTATGTAACAGGGTACGCTTTCATCAATACAATACTTGGAGCTCTCTTTGCAATCTGAGTCTGAGTGCGAGTTCGATACGATCTCAGGAACTACCGTTAGCAATAACGGATACCCTTAACGTCTGCAAAGACGATACCATTGTTTGAATGAAGACCGTGAGGTCATAGTATCACGACATCTAATGTAATCCACACTTGTTCAGATGTCAGGACGTGGTCCAGGTCGTCCCAGAGGAGGGGGCAACGAAGGACCAAGCGCGCAGACGATAGCCGAAATCGTCGCCGCCACGGTAGCACGGATGCTACCGGATGTAATCACCGCTGTACAAGCAACTCAACAAAACCAACAGCAGCAACAACAGCAGCAGCCCGACCCACCTCAACCCCGTGAGACAAACTGGGTAAAAGCAGTCGCCGACCTTCGACCTCCATGCTTTAGAGGCGAGAGCGACCCCGCCAAACTCGAGGCCTACCTCTCCGAGATGGAGACGGCCTTCGAGACACTTGAGACTCCTGCTGGAGTTCGAGTGAGGATAGCTGCGTACTACCTCAAGGACGCGGCTATAGACTGGTGGAAGCTCGTTAAGGCCGAGCACATAGCTGACCCTGCTTTCGGATGGGAAGCATTCACCTCTCTCCTCCGATCTAAGTACTACCCCGAGCATGTCAAGACCAAGAAAAGGCTTGGGCTCGACGCACTAAAAATGACCGAGAAGATGACGGTTGATGAATATTACCGCACCTTCACCTCTCTTCTCCGACTTCTACCCGACCTTGGGTATACCGGCCAAGTCTTGGTCGACTGCTTCTACGGCGGATTGAGCCATCGACTCCGGTATGGCATGGGCTTCTCACGGTTTACCTCCCTTCAGGTAAACAAGTTGAACCCTTAAAAAGCCATGAGTAATGTGAATTAGTATTCCCGTATGTAAATGTAACCTAATGCCTAAGTAATTCAGGAGTGTTACCACGCTGCATCTCGAGTGGAGATCACCTGCCAGCTAAGAGATGAGGAGCAAGCGCTGAAGCGCAAGGTGAGCGGCAAGGGTAACTCCTCCGATGACCAAAACCAATCCAAACCCTGGAAGAAAAGGAAAGGGAAGCATTCCCATCAGAAGAACACTCCCGGAGACGGCGGTGCCCATGCTGAGAAGGGCAAGGCAGCTGAGCCATTACAGATTGCCTACACCGCGCCAGTGGCAGCGAAGCCACTGAGGTCTCAGCCCTACAGGGGTAAGAAACCGAAACCGAATTAGTACACTTGTGAATTTGTATGTATATAGAGTATTGTAAGTATACCAAACCTTGCTAACTCGAAAGCTATAGGTTCTGGATTTGGCCAAGGAAAGAACCAATCTGATGGCCGCAGCTACATCTGCCGTAACTGCAACAAGGATCATCCCGGCACAGATTGCCAAGGAAGGGAGATCCGCTGCTTCACTTGTCAGAAACCGGGCCACCGTGCCAATGCATGCCCGGAGAATTCTAAGCCCAAGGGCAACTACCAGGGCTACAAGCAGCGTGAGGGCAAGGAGGTTGCATCTGGCGATGCTCATGCCCAGCACACCTCACAGGGACAGGGGTCCCGAGGTCCGCAGAAGGGCGCACCGCAGAGGCAGCCGGCCTTACACATCATAGACCGTGACGGGACCGGGACTAAGTCCGGCCCAGATAACCATTGTAACCTTTAATCCTTGGAGAGCATGACTAAGTATTAAGGTAATTGTATGAATGAAAGCATGAATGCGTAAGTATTTGCAGTATGAAATTGAGCATGAATAAGTAACATGGAAGTATGTATTGACCATGAAATGAATTAGTAAGCCTAGAACTCATTCTAGATGAATTTATCACCTTAGGGAAATTCCATATCTGTTACCCAATACCTTCAAACTCACCTCATGAAGAGACCGACATCGCCAATCACCACTTCAACAACGAACAGTGTCAGGTCATCCGCCCAGGTATGATCTTATTAAAAGGATACCTGACACCCGACGCACAAATTTCAATCATCCGACGATGCAACGAGTTAGGAACGGGTCCAGGAGGATTTTATACACCCGAATTCCCCGGTGGAGCTACAATGAAGCTGAAAATGATGTGCTTGGGAAAGGACTGGAACCCTTATACCAAGACATACCAAACAACGCGAGCAGGAGACGGAGCAACACCTCCAGCAATACCCCTAGAATTCCAAACGCTTGTCACACAAGCTGTAGAAATTGCACAACAGTATGAAGATGAACCAATCCCTGCACTTGAAGCAGATCTATGTATCGTCAACTTCTATGAGAAAGAAGGACGACTTGGCTTACACCAAGACAAGGACGAGACAGCGGAATCTCTTGAACTAGGAGTGCCCGTAGTGTCTTGGTCCATTGGTGATGACGCCGTATTTTTGTATAGCGAGCGGAAGCGTGTGGACCTCGCAGAAGAACTGGTATTGAGATCAGGAGATGTTCTAATCATGGGTGGAAAATCAAGGTTGCTGTATCACGGGATCCAGAAGATCAAGTTGAATACGGCACCACCGGCAATAATCAATGCCACACACATGATACCAGGACGCCTGAACCTTACCTTTAGAAAGTATTAATCTTGTAGTAGCATGTAATCCAGTAGTAACGTGTATTAGAGACACAATATGTATGATGGTTGGTTATTCAATAAAAGCAGTGTTGGTTATTAAATTCCACTTGCGTTCCACCATCTTTACTTATAATCTCATGAATCAATAGGTTGTGGACTCGGTACCGAAGGTAACCTGAGCATCCTCACCGAAGAACAAGCCGGCAAGAGCGGCACCATTCTAACGGGAACATTCCCAGTAAACGGCATCGAAGCCTCAGTATTATTCGACTCCGGCGCCTCTCACACCTTCATATCGCCATCTCTTGCGAAGAAGTTGGGGCTAGATGCGGATGAGCTACCGAACTTCTTGGTTACTCTCCCATCGAAGGAGCGGGTACAGTGTACCAAGTATTACAAATCAGCCACCATTCAAATCAAAGGTGAAGCGTTTCCCATTTCCTTCATTGAATTCAACGGATTGGGATTCGACTTAATAATTGGAATGAACTGGTTGGAGCGGCACAAGGGGAGAATCCTATGCGTCGAGCACCGATTGCTGCTCAAGAGTCCATCTGGGGTCACTGTTTCATACCGCTAGAGACCGAGAGAGCCTTCAACTACAGTCATCTCCGCCATGGCAATGTACCGGGAGCTCAGAAAGGGACATGAAGTGTATTTATGTCACGTGCAAGACCTGGAGAGAGATCCAGAGTTCAGTGACGAGGTAGCAGTAGTCTCAGAATTTCCTGATGTGTTTCCGAAAGAGCTACCTGGTATGCCACCATAGAGAGCAGTAGAATTTGAAATCGACCTTGTACCGGGTACTGGTCCCATTGCTAGGGCACCATACCGTATGGCACCGGCAGAAATGGCAGAACTCAAGGAACAGCTACATGATCTTCTCGACAAAGGGTTTATACGCCTGAGCGTATCACCCTGGGAGCACCGGTCCTCTTCGTGAAGAAGAAGGACGGTAGTCTCCCGCCTCTGCATCGATTACCGCGAATTGAATGCGGTCACTGTAAAGAACAAGTACCCATTGCCACGCATCATGCCTGTTCGATCAGTTGAAGGAGCATTCGTCTTTCTAAGATTGATCTCCGATCCGTTACCACCAAATTGCTATCAAAGAGCAGACATTCAGAAAACAGCATTCCGACAAGATATGGCCACTACGAATTCACGGTGATGCCATTCGGTTTTGTCTAATGCACCAGCTAAATTCATGACCTGATGAATCGGTTATTCAGTATCAGCTGGACACTTCAGTAGTAGTATCATTGACGAATTCTTGGTGTATCGAAGTCACAGAAGAGCATGAAATCACTGAGAAAAGTACTTGAGACACTGCGCGAGAACCAGCTGTATGCGAAGTTCTCCAAATGCGAGTTTTGGCTAGATCAGGTATCATTCCTCGGTCATGTCATCTCGAGCGCGGGCATTTCAGTAGATCCATCCAAAATCGAAGCAGTGCGATCATGGCCTAGACCTAAGACTGTTACCGACATCCGGAGCTTTCTTGGTTTAGCCGGTTATTACCGGAGGTTTGTAAAGGACTTCTCAAAAGTCGCTAAGCCCATGACGTCATTGATGAAGAAAGATGCACCCTTTGTATGGACAAAGGAGTGCGAAGTATCCTTCCAGAAATTAAAAGACTCATTGACCTCAGCGCCAATTCTCACACTTCCAGAGGGCACAGAGGGATTTGAGGGTATGTCATGCAGCATGGCAAGGTAGTAGCCTATGCTTCTCGCCAGCTGAAAAAGCATGAGGAGAATTACCCGACACATGATCTAGAGTTAGGAGCCATTGTCTTCGCCTTGAAGATATGGCGACACTATCTCTATGGGGTAAGCATCACCATCTACTCCGACCACAAAAGTTTACAGGTATTCACCCAGAAAGAATTGAACCTAAGGCAGAGGAGGTGGATGGAGTTCCTCTCGGATTACGACATCAACCTCCAGTATAAAGAAGGGAAGGCAAACGTAGTAGCCGACGCCCTGAGTCGTCGAGCACACTCGCTCCATTCGCTACTCGCTTCTTCTAGCTTGGTTGACGAGGTGCGAGACGCTCAGTTGAGCGACCCTTACTTCACAGAGATCAGACAGAAAATCACAGATGGTACCTTCGAGCGCCGAAAGTACGACTTCAAACTGCATGAAGATGGTCTGATCCGTTTGAATGGCAGATTATGCGTCCCCCGAAGCAATGCTGAGCTAAGGGATCGCATTCTGCGAGAGTCACATTGTTCGACATTGCATGTCCATCCGGGAGCCTCTAAAATGTACAAAGACATGAAGAGGTACTTCTGGTGGTCAGGAATGAAATCAGACGTGACTGAGTATGTTCTGAGGTGTCTCACATGCCAGAAGGTGAAGTTGAGCACCGAAGACCGGGAGGAATGGTGCAATCCATGCCCATTCCGGAGTGGAAATTCCACGACATCTCCATGGATTTTGTTGTTGGACTCCCACCTGCTAGGGGAGGACTCAACATGATCTGGGTAGTAGTCGATCGCCTCACCAAGGTTGCCCGATTCATACCGATGAAGGACACCTGGAAGGTGGCGAAGCTCGCAGAGCTATTCGACAAGGAGATCATCCGACACCACGGAGTCCCAAAAACCATTGTATCTGACCGCGACACCAGATTTCTTTCGAGATACTGGAGAGCGACACGGGAAGCGCTTGGTACTGAGTTGAAGCTTAGCACCGCCTTCCATCCACAGACCGACGGTCAGACAGAAAGGACCATCCAAACACTAGAGGATATGCTAAGGGCATGTGCCTTAGACTTCCAGGGGAGCTGGATTGAGAAGCTTCATCTTATCGAGTTTTCGTATAACAATAGCTACCATGCTTCGATTAAGATGTCGCCATTCCAAGCTTTGTATGGTAGACCTTGCCGTACCCCGTTGTGTTGGGATGAGTCAAGCGAAGCGGTCATCATAGGACCGGAGTATTTGGAACAAGTACAAGCTGAGGTACAACAAATCCGAGCCAATATGAAGGCAGCCCAAGATAGACAGAAATCCTATGCGGATGTGCGACGACGCGACCTTGAGTTCGCCGTGGGCGACCAAGTGTTCTTGCGTGTCTCACCTATGAAGGGTGTCTTTCGATTTGGCCAGAAGGGCAAACTGAGCCCGAAATTTGTAGGCCCGTATGCCATTACCGAGAGGATTGGAGCCGTAGCTTATAGGCTAGCATTGCCTGAAGAATTGGGGCGTGTTCATGATGTCTTTCATGTATCACAACTCAAGAAATACATAGCCGATCCCTCTCATGTATTAGAACCCGAACATCTATCCCTAGAGCCGACGATGAGATATGTCGAGACTCCACTGCGAATCCTTGATACCAAGACAAGAGACACTCGCCATAAATCTGTACGAATGGTGAAGGTCTTGTGGTCTAACCACGATGTCGAGGAAGCGACTTGGGAATTAGAGGACGCCATGAAGGCGAAGTACCCGAATTTATTTGTAGACTAGATGTCTAGTATCCGTATAGCACGGAGGGTACGGGGCGTACCCCTTTTAAGGGGGGTAGAGCCTTTTTGCTTTTGCATTGCTTCGGGTTAGCATTGCATAGTACGTATGTATGTAATTGTATTTTGGTTGGCACATGTAGTGCTAATTGTATTGTATTGGCACAAAGTAGTGCTAGTAGTATTGGTATGTAGTACGATGTGTATGGTATGTATGTAATGAGTAATGCATTGGTGTCGTACGGTATATGACACGAATGACATTGTGAAGTATTGCGAATGTATTGTGGATGTATGAATTGGATGGAGCATTGTGTATGGTATTTGAATGAAGTATTGTGTATGGATTGAGTATTGCGTATGGTATTTGAACTAAGTATGTGGCATGGTATCTGAATTGCGTATGCTGGTAGTGTAAGAATTGTGAACACCTTGTAAGGTGGTAGTAGAATGTATTGTGGCAATTGGCTTGCCAAATGAGTAGAAATGGTAAACTGTAACCTTGAGCAACTTTGAGGGCAAAGTTTCTTAAGGGGGGTAGATTGAAATACCCCGTAATTAAAAACAGTGATTAATTAGGCTAATTATATTTTTAAAGCTTAATTACACTAAATAAATACTAGGGAACAAATCCCGAAGAAAACGGACCTTTAAAATGGGTTAAAAGCATAAACGAACCTTAAAGCGCGTTTTTCGAGGAAACCGGGAAAACGCGACTTTAAGCGGGTCAAATAGACTCGTAACAATTTTGGTCAACTAAATAGTCACTAATAAATATTAGTGAAGCTTTAGAACCAATAAAATTAATTAAACGAGAAAATTCCGGAAAACGGGTACCGGTTAGTAAAAACTGTAACAACCGGTAAGTTGTGGGGTAAGAGTACAAATAAACAAACTTAGTGTGTCCACTTTGCAAATAAAAATAAAATGTGAGTGTGTGTGGGTGTGTGGGATCGAGCCTCCCTCTCCCTCCTTAATTCCTCTCACTCACTCTCTTTTATTTGTACTAACAAAAGACAAAAGGAATAAGAAAAGAAAAAAAACTCTCTCTCCTCTACCATCCCCTCTCTCTCGATTTCTCTCACCTCCCTATTCTCTCTTCTTCCTCCTTGCACGATGACAATGCGATTTGGACAAACCAAACCAGCCCTCTCCTTCTCTCTCAATTTTGAAGGCTCAAACCTTGTCCAAAAATCATAAAAACCATACCACTAGAATCCCCTTGCAAAGGAGAACATTTCCTCCTTTCAAAAATCAAAAGCTCACTTTCGATTTTATGGGTTCACCATTTGAAGATTCAAGTCCACCATTAGAAGCACCTTCACCTCCTTATCATCTTGAGGTAAAAAGAATTCGAAAATCCATCGTTTCTAGCCTCATTGGCATTTTAAGAATTTTCGGTTTTGAATGTCTTGTTCTCCTTGTTCCAGCCGATTTGGCTCTCTTGTGGGCTAGGAATATTGTTCTTTCACTAGTCAAGCTTCATCTACTCATTGGAAGGTAACACTCTTTTCTAAACCCTAAAACTAAATTCTAGGGTTAAGTATAAAATGAATGCTAATGGTATTGTGTATGTATTATGGGCTGTAGCACTTTGTGTGTGTGAACCCATTGAAACCGAGAACAAAGAGAAAAGGAGAAGGAAAGAAGAAGAGGAAAGGAAAGAAAGAAAACTAACAAGACAAGGTAAATACCCTTACCTTGAGTTAGTTTGTATTGTGTTGTAACAGTTTTGGAGTATCAAAAACAAGTAATGTATGACAATGAGTAATGAGTATGTTGAAGTATATGAGAATGGATTGAAACAGTTTTTGAAGTTTTAAATGAGTTTTAAAAGCTTGGGAAAACATGGGGTAGTGAATGTGTGTGTGTGCAGGAATTTATGTTGTTGTAGTAGTGTGAATTGTGAGTATAATGTGTTGTAAACAGGTTGTGAGAATGTGAATTGTGAGCTGAGATAATGTGTGGAGAAAGTAAGAATTATAGGGGAGACCATGTCAAAATTGGTGTAGAAAGGAGAGGACTTAAGATGTTTAAGAAGAGGAAGTATTTGGAGAGTTAAAAGGAGTGTTTTTGTAGTTTGCAACAGATTTTGAGAGAAGTGTGTGAAGGGAATGGAACTAGGATGTGAGTAATGTATTTTGGGTGCTAAGAATGACATTAGTTGGGAGAGTAATGGAATGAGAAGATGAGTGAAAATCTGTAGCATAAAGAGGAAATTAAAAATCTGTACATTAGAAGAGTAAGGACTAGTGTTGAGGGAAGAATGAGGAAATGAGTGTAAGATGTGTAAGGATTGAGTAGTAAGTTTAATGGATGAACTAAGGTGATTTAGAGTGTTAAAACAGTACTAAAACATGTTAGGATGCATGTAGGAAGAATAGGGAAGCAATGGGTGAAATTGGGAAAAGAAAACAAGGCCTGTAGCAAAGTTCTGCTACTGTCCGACCCACAGCTGGATCGGACGCTGGGTCGGACAGGGCCTGAACAAACGAAAATAAACTTTCTGGAACCGTCCGACCCAGAGCCGTGAGTCGGACGTGGGTCGGACGGGCCTTGAGAAAACACCGGTAATTCTTTCTGGAATGGTCCGACCCAGGGCCGTGAGTTGGACGTGGGTCGGACGGGCCTTGATAATCGACAGTAAATCTTTCTGGAATGGTCCGACCCAGGGCCGTGAGTCGGACATGGGTCGGACAGGCAAAAATTTTCTTCATCGAAGTTTCTGACTTCGTCCGACCCAGAGGTTGGGTCGGACGTGGGTCGGACATGGCTTGGATGACAAAACTGAAACCTTTTGGAATGGTCCGACCCAGAGGGTATGGGTCGGACAGAATAGTGATGGGTCGGACGGGAGTAATTTCAGAGGACGAAAACCTACTGGAATGGTCCGACCCAGGGTTGGGTCGGACGGTGGGTCGAACGGCCCAAACACTTACAAAAAAAATGTTTTAATTATATGATTTTAGTATCATATATACATATATATATGCCTATATACCTATATGCATGTATATGTAGTAATACACTATTGATGAAGTAATGATGGTAAGGAAGCAAGTAAGTTTGTAAGAAAACAAGTTTATGAGATAGTAAAGAAAAGAATGGTCTTATAACCAAGTATGAATGTAAAGAAGTAGTAAGTATACATTGAAAGTATCAATGAGGGAGTAAATTAGATCAAAATAGATCATTGATCATACTACTTCATGTATGTATAGGAATCAAATAGTTGGTCTCCAAAGGAACCGGTAGTGCGTATTCGACGGTGAACGGTATGATTTCCTCATGCCCTGTATCCTAACTTGGTTACCCCGATTTGTGTGCTTATGTGATCACCAATAAGATAAATGCACGAATCGGACTTATATTGCACTTAATTGTGTTTGAACTATATTGTTCTTGTTTTATGCTCTTGAACATTTAGTTTGTATAATTCATGAAATGTATGAATGGAAATGAAGTGTATGTGTAAGTATGAGTACTTGTGTATGTATGTATGTACGGTAGTAAGTATGGACTTCTACTAATTCCTAACAACCTAACTCCTAACATGAGTAATGAGTAAAATGGAATGAGTAGAAGCCCGATATAGTTTCGGCCACGCGTGAGGATAAGGAACCACAAGAGGTTGGGACCGAATCCTGGCTATAATCTTTTCCTTGGACCAAATCCCTTGAATGGGTAGCATCCTGGATTAGTGAGCCACCCTAAAGCCCGGTGGTGGGATGTAGTAATCCCTGCCCGGAGGTCATACCGACTTAACTGGAAGTAAAGTATGTAGGAAGTAAGTATTGTATTTGTATTGGTCTTGACCATTGTAAGTCATTGACCCGGAGTAAAAGTATTGAACACCCGATTAACCCGGGTGTGTAATAAGGCTAAAAAGACCTTGTATGAATTGGAGAATTGTATCTCCGTGATGCGGTGAGTATGGTAAGTATGAATGAATGACTTGTATTGTATTCCTTGTATGTAATGTATGTACGTATGCTTGGTAAAATGAATGTATTGTATTGTATTGTATGAAGCATGTATGTATGTATGAATGAAACGAACCGCATGTACTCGACCAAATAGTTGGCGTACCCTCTCTAGTACGCGGGGTATGCGGTTATCATATGCAGCGTAAGCTGACCCCCTAGGGGGAATGTTTTTACTCCGCAGGTACCCGCGAGGCGTGAAGGTAAAGTAAGGTCAGGATGTGATTCTTTTTGGAGTAGTAGTAGGATTGGAACGGTGTACTGAGTTGTACACGGCTAAGGCCTTTTGTGTAGCCGGTGTACCATGTGGTACACCTTTTTGGATATTGAATTCTTGATTGGATAGAAGGGAGTAGTTGTATAAACTCTTCATTTTTGGGAAGTAGTCTTGGAATGTAATGCACATACTTTAGACACTCGGTAATCAAATGTAAGTAAGTATTTGGTATTGTAAAGTAAGTAGTATGTATGTATTCATTCTAATCGTCAGACTGATACGGTAAGTAGTAGTAGCCTTGTTAACCTTGGATGGTTAACGGCATTGTATCATCCGCCGGGAGTAGGTAAGTATTCCGCTGCAAGTAAGGTAATTATGGGAAGGATTAGAGGATAATGGAAGGATTAGCGGTTGGGGTGTTACAAGCTTTGCACCTTAATGTTTGTTGACTGTTAAGCCATAAATTTCCGTGCTCGCACACGATTAAAGAACTTTTGAGAATATGACTTGCTATGAGCTCGCTTTTGTCTGTTTGTGTGTTCTTTTGCATCCTTTATTATTGCACTTTAATTTACTGTTTAACAACTATAAACTAGATGCCTCGTACTAGAGGAGGTGGGGTCACACGCTCCTCGCGAGCCCCGCACCCAGATACTACATCCGATGCACCGCCTCCACCACCACCGCCACCTCCACCACCCTCTTTGAAATACCCCAAACCTAAGTATGCTAAGTAAACATCAAATTATGATGTAGTAAGGCTAAAATATGCCTTAGAAATATTGGTAGGAAATTTAAACCAAGGAACACACAAGAAAGTGTCTTAAGGGAAATTTGGGCAAAAACGTGCTCTAAGCTTGGAGTGACTTTGATTAGCACCCAAATACCATTATAAGACTTTAGTAATATGCTAATGGACATTTTAAATCAATTAGCAAATAAAACCAAGCTCAAAAACAAGCTTAAACACAAAATGTGCTTTAAGACTCCTTAAAGCACCTTTTTGAGAAATTATCTTAGAATTGAGTTTTGAGTGGCTAAATGCCCATGATTACATCTTAATCAACATGTGTACTAATTAGTATCACATTAGGAAGCCTAAATCAATGGGGAATCAAAAATTTCAGAAATATGTGCACTAATTGTGAATAGTGCCAAATAGTGACTAGTTTAAGTTTTAATCAATATAAGTCAATTAGTTGGTCAACCAAGACCATAAATATCTTGGTTATAAAGAGGGGGCCGGTTTTCTAAGGATGAGTCACCATAGACTTCATCAAATAAGGAAGAAAAGAAGAGATAAGTAAAAGGAGTTACTATTTGCTTTTATAAAGCAAATATCTTATATTAGCCTACCTTTCTTCTTCTCTCTCTTCATTTCTCTTATTCCCATGGTTTTTTCTTCTCTTCTGTTGCTCCAAAACCGAGAAAGCTCCATCCATGGGTGCTCCACCTTCAATTGCTCACCAAGTGTTCATCTTTGCTCCAAATCAAAAACCAAGTATAGATTTCTCTTAGTTAGGCCAAGACCTATCATTCTATCTTCTAAAATCCTTCAAAGCTCAAGTTTGGTGCCATGAGAAAACTCCATTGATGGAGGAAAATCAAGTTTGAAGAGACCATTTGGTTCTCCATTCATTCAAGGTAATAAAAATGTAAGGAAAACCATGTTTCCACCATTCCTTCCACATGGCTGAAAATTACTACTCATGGGGCTTTGTTTTTATGCCTTGTTCTAGCTTGTTTTATTCACCAAGGACTAGTGGAGGTCCTATTTCATTCAATGCCCAAGTCTACCTTGAGACTTCAAAGGTAATCATCCACTTTTATACCTTAGAACACATTTTTAACCTAGGTTTTCAGTCCTTGAGGTTAGTGTATTGTTTAGTACTCATGTGAGTCATTGAATATTGGTTAGAGCATTGGCAAAGGAAGTTTAAGTAGTGGCCGATATTCATTCAAGAAGAAGGTCTAAGGAGGAAGTTAAGATAAGCTTGGAAAAACAAGGTAAAATGCTTACCTAATGGTGCTTTAAGGTTTAAGGGGTGGTATTTAGATAAGTACTAATGTAGCTTAAAGCATACATTAAGTAATGGGTTATATAACCTATGAAAAAGAATTTAAACAAGCTTATGAACTTGTGACTAAGGAGCCAATGGGAATGAGTTAGAAATATAAGTTTAAGAGGGATTTTAAGAGCATTAAAACTACTATGAGATTGATGGGTGTATTTGCAGGTTGAAAGCTTATATATGTGGGAAATTTAGTGTTTAAGTTTAAGTCATTTAAGGGCCTAAGAGCCATGTCATTTAAGAGCCTTAGTGCTATGCAATTTAAGATTATTGCACTATATTGAGTTTGTTGTGAATGAGTTGATTTGGGTGAGAAAATAAGATGAGAAAGGACTTGGTGTGTGTGAGATTATTGTGTGAGAAAAACAATGCATTTGGGCATGAGAATATACTAGAGGAGCTATGGCAAAATTTGAGTAGAAAACTAAGTGTTTAGGTGGTGGTGGTGGTGGTGAGTTGATATGACCTAGGATTCACTAGGAGTCATTAGAAGGAACTAGAGTGGAAATAGTTAATTAAGGAGTTCATGAGGCTTAGAATGGCCTAGAGTTGTCTAGGAGGAATTAGAGGCTAGGTGGGTGTATTAAACACACCGAAATCATGTGATGAGGAATATTGCTAAGACTTGAGCAAAGATTTGGATGGAAAGGTGTATAATGCTTTAAGGTGATTTAGGTATGAACTAGAGAATAAAACAATGAGGAGTTTGGATAGCTTGTGTAAGTGTGATGATGCTAGTAGTGGACTAATGAGGTTTAGTTTAGATGTTAATGAGTGGACTTAGGTGATGGAAGAGAAAGGTGTGGGAGAATGTTGTCAAATGTTAAGGAAAATGACTAGGAATGTAAAAGAGCGTATGATCATAAGGGTGGTGAATAAGATGCATAAAAGAGGTAGAAATGTCTAAGGAGGGTGTTACATGGTCAGGGTAAATGAAGAACCATGTCAAGGTGTTAAGGTAATGGAAAGCAATGTATAAGTAAGCTCAAGAGTTTAGGAGTGATGAGTAACAAATGAAAAGAAGAGAAATTGTGCATGGACATGCAAGATGACCTTGGAAGGTTTAACAAAGCAAAGATGGAATGTAATGATGTTAAGGAGGAGTTATATTGATTAGGAAGGAAACACTTTGGATAGTTAGAGTTTTAGACAAAAATTACATGTTGAAAAAATAAGGAAATAAGTAACAAGTGTTAGAAATTCTTGTAAGGATTGAGAAAATGGTTAAGGAGGTTTTAAAGGATGTTCTAAGGTGAGTTTAAGTGCCTATATGGTATTAAGACATAATGGGACACTTGTGGAAGAGATGGGCATTTTTGCAAGAAAGGAGATAAGTGTTTAAGGGTGTAGAAGATGAATATTCTGGCCTGCCCGAACTTCCGTCCGAATTTGGAAGCTCGGACATGCCCTGTTGCGATTAGAATTTTTGAGTCTCGACTAGAGTCCGAACTACCGTCCGGACTTAGATGTTCGGACACTTAAAATTCTTCCTTTGATTTTTCCTCGACCCATGTCCGAACTTAGGGAAGTTCGGACACATGTTCGGACACACGTCTGGTTGCACCCTTTTGAGTCTCGACTTGCGTCCGAACTTGGTAAGCTCGGACACAAGTTCGGACGCGGTGCTGTTTTGACCAAAAACATTGTTTAAGGTTAGGAAATGATATCCAATGGTGGGGATTGAAATGTAATGATGATATAAGGTTGTTTAAGACATGTTTGGTGGGTAACAATGATAATTAAGTGGGTGAATAAGTATAAGTTATGAGGAGAAGTGATTCACTTAAGATTAAGTTTATAAGAACTTAAGTGGTGTTAGATGGGGATCATTAGTGACTAAGTGAGTTAAGTAAGTTAGTTTTATTGGAAAAGTAATTAACAACCTAAGATTGAATGAATGTTTTAGGGTTTGAGAATTTGGACTCCAAAGAAGAGTAAGCAACCGAATGACCAACGGTGAACGGTACAGTTCTTCTTGTGACCTGCTTGCTAACGAGGTGTCCCTCGGCTTGTGTGCTATTTGTTTTTGTGTGCTCACTAAATAAGATAAAGCATGCAACCGGAATATTATGTTTATTGTATTGTTGTGTGATGTTTGAAATCTAACACAACATACCGTGAGAACTTACTAACCAACATTTAGTAAGGAATTGAGTGAGAGTAAGGAACGCTCCCTAATATGAGTTTGATATAAACCGAAAGAGGTTAACCGACAAACATGGTCTTGAGACTACTACTAACTGGAACTTAAGAGAGGAGTGAGGAACCCGGGACTGACTCCGGTCATGCATGCTAAAGAAAGGGGGTCGGTATCTATAGCAGATCCGACTTCCGCTTAAGGACTAGTCCTCGGACTAGTAGCCTTGGGTCGGTTGGCCGGCTCGGCTACATTGGACATCCAGTCCAAGGTAGGTGGCTTTAAGATGGTGTGGGGGGATCAAGCCTACATCACCAACAATTTAAGAATGTTGTTTATTGCCGGTAAGTGTCCTGCTGCTGGCTAGGGTTAACCAAGCCCTACAAAAATAAACAACGAACTAAGGGCTAACCTGTTCCCAATGAGAGAACGGTTGGCATACATAAGGTAAGGTTAAGATAAGTTGCAACCATTCCTCTTTAAAGGATGGTTTGTATTATTAAGACTAAGGTAAGCTACATCCACTCCTTTTTAAAGGTTGGTTGTTTCTAAGATTAAGATCAGACTAAGATTGAGGTGAGATAAGGATGGACTAAGATTAAGAGGAAATATAACTTAAGGAGTTAAATATTTAACTCTCTAATTAAGAGAACGCATTTAAGTCGTTCAATGTGTGTGAACTTTGAATGTTCAAATTTGGTTTGTTGTTTACTGCACTTACTATTATGTTGTGCATCTAATCAACCTCCATGCTATCGACAATTAGTCATCGTAGCCACGTTAGCTTGGGGGCCATGAGAGGATCGTACCAGCATTCGTGCTGACCCCCTTTGGGGGCTGTTTTTTTTACTACACAGGTGAACGTCAGGAGGCGGCCGTCGCGAGAGTAAGATGGGGTACAAGCGTTACAGGTTAAGTGTGGCCTACGAGTTGTGCATGTACACTCGTATGGCAATTTGAGTTTAGTAAGATGTATAGGATGTGAGGGGATTGTAAGATGAATATGTATTTGGATAAGTTTGGTTGTACTAATGTTCGGTATATTCTGTAGTCAGACCGTGGCAAGGTCCTGGAATGTATTTGAATCCGCTGCAGAGTTTGTATAAATGGTGATAAGTTTGTGATAACCACGATTGGATCGAGATGGGGTGTTACACTCTCCCTTACGTGAGGATGGATTTATCTCCGCCACTGCCCGTGCCTAGTATGACCAGGGCGGGAAATTCCTCATGGAGAGGCGCATCACATCAGAGGTGATCAACGCCACAGACATACAGCCTATCTTCAAGGGCTTCGGGATGGCTGCAGTACTGAGGATGGGCGAGGGCTTGTTCTCTCCTGACCTGGTCCGGGAGTTCTACGAGAACGCCCAGGCGCATGACACGCTGAATGTCATCACTTCCTACGTGCGCTGCCACCAGGTTGAGATCACCCCCACCTCTTTCAGCACAGTTTTCCTACTTCCGGATAACGCGGAAGCACATGTGGATATGAGTGAGGACCTGCTGAGGACCACTAGGACTAGATGGGTCCAAGAGATTGGTCAGACGTCGCGACACAGAGGAAAAGAGAGTAAGGGTGTCATCCCCTACACCAGCCTCCCATCGCTCATGCAGAGGTTGGTAGCAGAGATCCTCAGCCATCAGATCCGGCCTCGAGCTGGAAATGATGTTATTGATGAGGACTGTGTGCTGATCGACTACTTCCTAGCACCGCCTCCCGAGCCACGGCGACAGATCTCAGTCCCATACATCATGTTCCGCCAGCTGCACAAGGTGGTCACCTACTTGAGATCGAAGAAGAAGAAGATCACGCCTATCTTTCCCTTTTTCATCGACCACCACCTCGCCTGTGTGCTACATGACGACGTCTTCACCGGGGTCGACGTGCGCGAGGGTGAGAGTCCTATCTCACTTCAGACTTTGAAGAGGTGGGGTTTGATGTGCTTAGCTGATGGGAGTTGGGTACGCGGCAGCACTGGCCTGGGAGCTACAGCATCATCATCGACTTCGGGCTCTGCACCGGCGGCCACTACTACGATGCAGCCACCTGTTCCTCCGGTCATGAGCATTCCTCCACAGCTGCAGACCACGATGGATACCCTCCTACAGCAGCAGCGGGCGATGCAGCAGCAGGTTAGTGCCATCCACCAGAGACAGAAGCAGATGGCAGGGCATATTGACGAGCTGCGCCAGACTCAGGATCGGATTACCCAGCGCATAGAGCGCAGTGACGAGGTTCAGAGTCGGACAGCCCTACTCATCGAGAGGCTCATGGGCGCACCTGGATCATAGACCACCGCCGGGACCCTCACAATGATCATCTATTTATTGTTTTGTTTTCTTTTATTTATTTCTGTTGTTATTTATTTTAGTTTGCACTCTTTTGATTTTTTACCTTTATTTTATTTTATTTTGAAGGGTAAACGGTGTCGTAAACCGTACAGACTAACTTGCAGTGCTTAAATGATAAATTTCTATTCTATTTTCCTCTAATGCTATGTTGTGCAGTCTCTTCTATTTTTTTACTCTCAACACTTATGCACTCGAGGGGACATATAGCACAACAAATAAACCTCAACTGCGCACGAACTTATGATTGGCTGGAACATTGGGAAGTACTCCTTTTTACATTTTGTAATCTCTACTTGCTTACCACTGTTCTACATTATAATGCATGCTTACTTGGGGATTCGATTTCCATGCAATGGGGGCATTGCTCTTCTCAAGTGTGGGGGGGGGGGGGGAATTAAGAGTAGAAAAATCTATCTGAATATGTAAGTTGGGTTTAAATGTCACACTTGTCTTTATTTGTCTACTTGCTTCCGAGAAAAAATCACTTCTTCAAGCAGATTAAGAAATCAAGGTATGTTGACTACCTCAAGAATCCTTCTGCTTTAGGGTGTTTGAACATCTAATTTTATTCAAATTAATCTATTTTTACTAAAATTTGATGGAGTATGATTATGGAAACTGAATTAGTTTAGCTTGGGACTCTTGGAAATGATTTGAAAGTATGGAATGAAAAGGATAAGTCAAGGTATTCTACTGATCAAACAAAACATTTTCACGACAAAAAAGCAGGGCCTCGTCTATCCGGTTATTAAGTCTTAAGGGTGCCTTAAAACCTATCTACTAAGGTCTCGGGATCTGGGATAGTGGGCAACACGTTACATGGATAGAGAGAAAAGTCTGGGTTACGGAACAATTCTACAATTCGTAATAATCGATTGGTGTTATATATATATCTCTTTGCAAAAGAATGATCTTGCAGGCGAATAAATTGATTGCAATATAAAATTTTGATCATGAGTACGTGGTGTTGAAAGTATTCCGAATAAGGCATTACTTCACACCCTTGACATCAAAGGTTAAAAGAAAGGAATGGTGGAAGATCCCAAGTTAATCTACTTCCAGATTTTGTAGTCTGACTTCTCCATGCTTTTTAAAAATCCTTTCTTTTCACTGACTGTGAAACCTACATCCAGAAGCAGAATTATTCTTTTGGTCGTCATCATTTCTTGCTTTCTGTCTGCATCTGTTTAACCCTGAGTTTCAAGCTACAGCTTGGAAGATAGTTTATTCTCTATTTTGCTTGAGGACAAGCAAAAGATAAGTGTGGGGAATTGATGCAGTGATTATTGATATATCTTTTGAGTGTTGAACCCTTGTTTTCCAATTCTTTTACTTAGATTTATGCATTTACCTTCTTTTCATGTTATTTTGGCTTAGGACGTGATTAGGAAGGAGTTAAGAGCTTTTGGAACAAAAAGAGAAAAATTTACACATGTCCGGATATGAGTCCGGATGTGAAGACACGGACACAGAAGCGGACAGCTCCAGATCAAATTTACCTTTAACCCTGTCCGCATACACGGACAGTTCCTTCTGTCCCTTGTCCGCACAACACGGACGCCCATGCGGACGCTTATAGATCTGGTCAGGATAGTCATGGTCCGCAATACGGACTCAACGCGGACAGGAGTTAATCTCGCTAGGACAGCCATGTCCGCACGGACAGAAACACGGACGCTTGTAGATCTCGTCAGGACACCTGTCCATATGCGGACTCAAACGCGGACGTCACACACAATTGAAAAATAAAAATCATCGTGCTGATAATCAGGCTTTCGGCGCATTATCAGCCGATTACGCCCATACTCCGTGTTTATTTAAACCAATGTCCATGCTCAATCAGTCTCCTACCCAACTCACCACTAATCTATGTCTACTGCTTAAGTCTATTTAAACCCTTCCCCAGCCTTCATTTCCATTCACACCAGACATTCGTCTCACCTCTCTTCATCCTCCTCCATCTCTCATTCCATTCATCTGCTCATCCTCATAATAATTCCTCCGTACTCCATCTCCATACCTACACTCAAAATAAATACACTTCACATCGCCCACGTTTTCATCCCAATTCTTCACAAAAAATCACACATAAACTCCGCACACACGCCACACAAAATATCACGTCCGGATTTGTGTCCAGATTTGTGTCCGACCCACCCCATCCGGACGTCTCACAAACTCACCCAAAAATTCCACTTTTCACCCCATTTCATTAATGTCACTCCTTTGTCACCAAATCCACCTCTCAGCCAGCATAGCGCAAGGACAAAGGGCGGAGCGAGCAAGAAGATCTTCGTAACAAATGATTTCTCTCAACTTTCTCTCATTTATGATTTTAATCGCTATGTCTAGCTAAGAGGATATACTCTAGGGGAAGGGATGTTATAATTAGTAAAACTCTGCATTATTTTACTGCTTTATTGAGACTATTTGGATTGTTCAGGTTAATGCATTTAAGCGCTTTTAATAAACGTCATGAATTTATTATAAGCCCTCGAATCATGTTATGATCAGATAAGGTGATTAGCATTGATGGTCCTATTAACTTGTTACCTGTGATAATTGCAATCGGATAGATTACATTAGCCACTAGAGCTTTAGTCCGGACCAAACCCTACTAGTAATTTGTGCAATAAAACAATAGAGATATACTTGCTATGACTAGACTAGAACTACATGTCCTGTCTAGATGAGCTATCTGGAATTAGGACTTAATACAGAATAGACAATTGAGAATTACAAGCCAATCCAAAGTCTCCGTTTAAGTAGTAGAATATGCAGAACCTAGCTAGTAAAACAACTCCCTGAACCTAGAGTACCGTTCACACTCCCAAATCTATCACTTTAATTTATCAGCTATTTACTTTCTTGTTATCTATTTAAACCCCAAAACCAAAACAAACCCCTTTTGAATTACCACTGTCTTAGGCTAGGCTTATTACCTCAAGTCCCGTGGATTGACACCTGGTCACTTCTAAATTGCTATACTACTACGACTGGGATTTTTGCAAACCGACGGTCGGTCTATTGATTTGTTGATTTCTAGGATAATTCTTAGCATTTAAACACATCAAATAAATCATTTGCACCCTCCATTGCCCCTTTGGCCTGTAGTTCCTACCATTGGGGTCTTCTGGTAGCACTCGTAGTCGCGGTGCCCCATCTTCTGGCATAACGACACTGCACATCGTTTCCCTTGCAGTCCTTACCGGGGTGGTCTCCGTTGCACCACTTACAGTAATAGTGGCGCTCCGGTCCAGAGCCGTGCTTGCTGCTACAACATTACACTATCAGTACACACTTCATAACACATACACACACATTTAAACTTGGTACACAGGTTCAATAGTTACCCTTGGCGGGTGAGAGCATAGGGGCTTCGCCGCATAGGCATAGTGAGCTGCAGTGGTGGTCTGGGCTTGGGCTTGGCCTTTGCCACCATGTTGCTGGCCCTTCTGGGACTGGGGAGGGGTTTCTTTTCTTTCCTCCCCCGTACCCTTGGGTGACCTGACCCTCGCTCAAGCCTTGCGCTTATGCGCATTCTTCTCGTCCCTCAGACGGACGATGATCTCTACTATTGCAGCGGCATGATAGCACTCCTATATTTGGGGTGTTAGTTATGCCCCGTCAATCAAACTCATAGTCACATTCACACATTATACATATTGATTCACATCACACTGTTGTTCCATTACCTGCAAAGTAGTATATCCAGTCGGCCCCAGTCCGTAGCGTAGGCGGTAGCTGAGTCCGTTGTAAAAACGGTTTACCAGAATCTGGTCTGAATAACCCAGATCTGGTAGCAGGTGGATAAGGCCGATGAAGGCGGTGTAGTACTCGTCTACCGACATCTTATCCCCCTGCCTCAGGCTGTCCAGCTCAAGGCGCTTCGCCTCTTACACATGTAGCGGGCAGTACTTGGCTCGCAGAGAGTCGTGTACTCCCTCCACTGAAAGGTAGGATCAGCAACTCTGCCCTCCCGTACTAGCTTCCACCAACTTTGTGCCGAACCCTTCATGTAGTAAGCGGCAAGATGGACCTTGACTTCAGCAGGCACATTCAAGGTCTGCAGATTAGATTTTCGACCTGGTAAAAATAGTAAATAAAGAGTAAGTCAAAATATCTATCGGGCTGCAAACAATCCCGGTCGCAGTAGTATAGTGAAATTGAAGCAACCGGGTAATCGAACCGTGGGACTTAAGCGAAAATGTCTAATTCCTAAGCGTGTCACAAAAGGGGGGTTTTATTGAATTGTAAACGAAACTGATAAAATGTAGATAAAAAAATAACAGATAAATTAAAATGATGATGATATGATTGAGCGGGACTCCGGGTTCCGGTTATTGCAGTTGGTTAATTATGTTATTTCTCCTGTTTATAGATTGGCAAAAACAGTAACTCTGACGAATTTGTTTACCAGAACATGCTATGACTTGATTTTAGACCAGCAAAACACATGTAAACAAAATAAGTCAAGAGATAATATTTATGCAGATGAAGTATTAACCTGTCCGATGAAAAAAAGTTTTCCACAAATTTACGAATTAATCGAACCTATCTATTTTTCACTGGATCGGGTCAAAATAGATTTAGAAAGATAATGCAATTAAACGATCAGAATTATTGCAGGGAAGCACATTAATTGTAACAATCTATATGTTAATTAAAACCAGTAAAAAATATAAATTCAATAAAGGTAAACGTTTAAAACCAATATCGAATATTATGTAATAACCAAAAACGCAATAAGAAACAAATGAAATGTATCAATTATAAAGAGTTTAGCTCAGTAAACCCCTTTATAATTGAACCAGACCGGTTCATTTCTTTCCTCTGCCCCAAACCGGTTCACGAATTATACACGTCGGTTTGCTCCTGTTAATTCCGTAACTCACCGACCTATTTCTCTGCCCTGCTCACGCCGACGGAGACGAATTCGACTCTACTCCAGACCGATTCTCGATGCCGCTCCAACTCATCCACACGCCGCCTCTTATCCTGTCGATTTCCTTTGCGCCGGCGGTGGAGATGAAGACGTGAGCGTGGGTTCGTATCGGCTCGACGATGATGATGGATGGCGGGGGGGAGATGACAATGGATGATGTAGAGTGGTGCGATGCGAGTTTGGAAATGATGTCGGGTGTGATGGAGGTAGTGGTACGATGCGAATGCGGGTGAGAGTCCGTGGATGAAGATGGAGTGACGGATGTTGGTCGAATAGTCGAAACAGTAGTGAAGGGTGTGAATGGTATACGGGTCTGTGTGATCGATGATGTCGGGTCTCCAGGGATGCGAGTGTGGTGATGATGATGGAAAAGATGATGATGCAACGGTGAGATGGATCCGTCCCTGGTGGTCGATGCGGGCGTCCCCGGTGACTGGCGAGAAAACGATGCCGGTGATGTGGGTGAATGCGGAGGTCGTTCTGTGAAGCGTGAATGGTTTCAGTGGTGTGAGGCGTGAATGGGGATGAAGCGATAGTGAAGCGAGGATTATGCGTGAATGACGATGGTGATGTGGTGAGTGTGAGGCGTGTTGAATGGCGAGAAAACGATGACGGAATGAGGGCGATGGTGAAGTGATGAGAAGCGCTTCGGTGAATTGATGTGTGATGTGACGATGCCGGTGGTGAGATGGTGGTCTGGTGTTGCGATGAATGACGATGGAATGTTGTGAGTTATGGCGTAAGTGAAGAAGATGGGGCGACGCTGGTGTATCGTCGGTGTGAATGGATGATGAATGGCGAGGATGTGGATGAAATGGTGGCGTTGGGTCGATGGAGAAGAAGGTGAGTGAGGCGGTGGTGTATGGTGGATGGAGTGGTGTGGTGTGAAGCGTGGTGAGGTGACGGTCCGTGGAAGAAGCGTACCGATCTTGGTGGTCTGGATGTCGTATATCCTCCTGTGAGTGATGTTGAAGATGCTGAATTAGTGCGATCGATGCCCGCTTCAGTAACGACAAATCCCTCAGCATGGGTTTAATTGTTACTAATCTTATTAATCTCATAATTTAGTCCCCCTAAGCTTTCTTTTTGTGTATGTCGTACGCATGCATAGCCCATCAATCAAGTGTTTGCTCTGTCTGCCTATCTATCTGCAAATATATCGGCTTGGTCCAAAATCTTCATTTGCAATATTCTTCATAAATGGCACACCACTGCATGTAACACATATATATATACATACTATATATATATATATATAGTATATATAATATGTGAGCCATTTTCCTATATAAACAAAATAAAATATATGAGTTGACAATAAAACATAAATCTAAGAAAAACATATGATAAATGTAAAATATGACATGCATTGTTATAAAAATAGGAAGAATTAAAGTCCTAGGAATAGATATATTTTACACTTATCAAACTTCCTCACACTTAGCTTTTGCTTGTCCTCAAGCAAATACAGAATATGGCTACTCTTAAGGGCCGAAGTATTGAAACTCAGGATCAAACAACTACCGATGGAAAACACGCAAAATGACAGTCAAAAGAAAAGTTATGCTACTAGCTGTAGGTTTTCGCAAATAGTGAAAAAAGAATGAAGTTAAAAAGCATGGAGAAGTTAGATTATAGAAACTGAAACATAATAGTTTGGGATCCTCCACCATTTCTTTCCTCTAACCTTTGGATGACAAGGGATGTGAAGTAACACCTTATTCCGTGATACCTTTCAACACCACATACTCATGATCAGAATAAGCAAAGATTGAATTACATATTTAACTTTTCAAAGTTCATTTCCTTAACATTCTGCCATTCACATATTTCATTCATCCCCTCAGACTTTTCTCTTCACCCTTGTAGCGGCTTTGGGACTTCTATCCCAGATCACAAGACCTTAGGTAGATGGGTGATAAGGCACCCCAAGGACTTAATAGCCGAATGAAGAGGCCTGTTTGGTTCAAAAATTTTAATTCAGATCAGCGGAGTACCTTGCCTATCCTTTCATTCCAAACTTTCACATTATTCCAAAGACCCCAAAGCTAGACCATTCAATTTTCATAATCAGCTAATCCACCAAATTTCAGTGAAAACAGATATATTTTGAATAAAACTAAACAAACAAACACCTAGAGCAGAAAGTTTCTTGAGGTGGCCATCAGGCTCGTTTTCAAAACTTCCAAATTATTGTTATTTTTATTTTTTATTTTTTTGACCACTTACAAGAGATAATTCTTTCAAAATTAGAGGACAAACAAAAACAAATATGGCATTCAGTGTAACTGGCATATTTTTCAGGGAAGGTCCTACTTCCTCACACTTAAGAGGAGCAATGTCCTCATTGTTCAAAAATAAAATTAAGAGAAGACCTTTCAAAATATGCCAGACTCATGAAGAATTTCATTCAGGACAATCATGGACTGATATAGAATAAGCATTAAGCATGATAGGCTGAACACAAACATTTAAATAAAGGAAACTGAAACTCCCCTGATATCGTAGATTGAGGAAGATTCCTTCCTCACACTTAAGCTCGTGCATGGGGTAGTAGCCTTCCTCACACTTGCGCTCATGCAAGTGTCCGGCCTTGGAGAGCATCAACAACACAACAAGTTCCACCTGCACACACTCACAACTCCCACAAAAATGCTGAAAGCGTTGCATTAAAGCACAGGCCCCATTTTTCACTTCTAAATAAAAGAAAAACAAAAATAAATCAGAAAACAAAAACAAAGCAAAAACTAAACATAAATTTAACCACTGGGTTGCCTCCCAGTAAGCTGCCCTTCTTTATAGTCTTGGCTAGACTAATGTTTCATTATCCCGGATCAAAAATAAAAGTTGATAGTCATGTCAACGGGGATACGACGTGGCCAGCAATCAGTATTAAACCACCTCGATCAAAACAATTGTTACCTCAACAAATAAAATAGGAAATAAATACTCCACAAAACCTGGTTCTTGAGGAGGTATTGATGGTAACGGGTCTCAAGCAGAAGACCAGGTGCTGAATGTTGTTCTTCCTCGGATTGGAGGATGTAAACATCTTCCTCCTTTAGGTGAGGCTCGAAAAGGTTGTGATACTGGCAAGGTGGTGGAGACTCCTCTTCAAATTTAAGGATGAAGACATCCTTATCTTCGTTGAGCGGTGCAGGGAGAACTCCGAGGCGGGTTGTATCTTCAAACTCTGGTCCGGATCAAAAGGGAATGTGGCCTCCACACTTAGTGAGTGGACTTCGAGTTTCCACCCTACTTCTTTTGTGCACGGGTGGGGAAGGCCTTGATCCTCCAGATGAAGATCAAAGTTGGTTGGCTCTTCCTCCTCAAATTTGAGGATGTAGATATCCTCATTTTCTTGGAGAGGCTCATAGGAGGAGCCTTGATTGAAATCAACTTCAGAGGGAATTGGTTCCTCGAGGGTGATAGTGGTGTTTTGTTTGGATGACTTGGCGGGAGGTGACGACGGTTCCTTCTTCTCTAATTTGAGGTGATAAGTTTCATTATCTTCTGGATAAAGCACGGAGAAGGAGGGAAAATAACAGTAGTTGACTTCAGAGGGGGCAGGCTCCAGAAGTCAAGGTGGAAGTTGTCCTCTGATGGCTTTTCTTCAAGCTCAGGCAGATAGTTGGATGCTGTTTGCTCAGGTTTGAACGGGGGAGGTGATAGTGAGCAACTCAAGTTCTTAGTAAGGTGATCCAATATATGAACCATTTCGCTCTCCAGTTGTTGCGATGCAAGTGGATCTTCCATCATTGCATTTATCTTTACTAATGTAGTGTAGAGCTGTAGTTGGTTTGTGTCGAGGTCTTTTTCCTCCACTTCATGGATCATTTCATTCTCCAGTTGTTGCTCTTGTTGAGCTAATGTAACACCCATCCAACATTTACATACTTACAATAAACTGCAGCGGAATTACAAACCTCATCACATTACTTAACTCGTTGGTGTTACACGCCGTTAGCCACCCACGTGGCTAACAAGGCTAATCCATATACATTGTACCGGTCTGATGGGCTAAATTCCCGAGCAACTATACATTGTTATCCCTTTCCATTAACAACAACAAAAACATACACCTTATCAACTATACCGAGTATTATAAACTGGTGCCGACAACAATATCGGTCTTACTACACCTACTGTATATATATACTAAAACGATTACCCATGTACGACGACTACCCGTCCTACTCTCGAACGGCTTCCAGCACTTCGTACCTGAAATAGGAAGAGAAGAGAAGGGTGGCCCCCAAGGGGCTCAGCACCTTTGCTGGTATGGTAATCCCGCAGCCCACATGCTACCGGGCCACGCACAACTAATTGTCGTCTTAACATGCGGTTGATTATTTTTAAATCTTACATGCGACTGTAAACACACAAACCCCAATCATTTCGCCTCAACGGGCTCAACAAACGGATAATATATCCTTACTTAATAAGTCACTCATGGTATTCATCATCCCTAGAGTGTTCCTCCTCTAATGGAGCTACTTCCTTAATTGATGACACATACCCTTAAATCGGGTTATCCTTAAACGCCTCTTATCACAAACTGGGAATCATATCCATGATCCACACACTCCACATTAAACCACCTACAACATACACTACATACAACACTTAACAACACTTTGCACGTTTCCACGTGCACACATAACACCGCAATAGGTATTGCATCACAACAAAGATATATAACACAACGGGAATGGTCCTCTTAGGCACCGACCCAAACATCACTAATACACTGGTGAGCCTAGAGATTGTTGCCAGTCTCATGATAAGCTCGTTACATAACTCGTTACCGTCTCGTTAAATGAACGGTTAACTTAACACAAGGTGTCTCGGATATAGTGATCCAAGCACACCGAAACAAACATAACAATAGTATGCCCCTGTGGCCCGACGTGAGTCAGTAATAGCCTTGGTTAAGCTAAAGGGAAGGTTGGGAACCAATTGGAAAACAACCATAACATACAGAGAGGATCGAACCTGCTATGACAACGACCCCCATACTCACACGCGTGGCCGGAACAAACCGGACTCCTCACTCCCCCGTTAGCACTTATTAGAAGTTCAACTTTGAACTTTATTAAACAATCACAAACATTGGGTTAAGTCTTGTTAGACATACACAAGGGAAAGAGAGTCATGCATTCACATACAAACATCACACACAAACATCACATAACCAACTCACGCATAGCCGTGGTTAGAACGTTCCTTAGGTCGGAAACGTTGTTACCGGATACCGTTCTCCTACGTTTACCTAATAATGGTTAACTAGCCCTCCAAGCGCATTCGAGGTTACCGGTATCGGCACGAAAACATACAATAACAATAACAACTGTAAACTCGTTTCATGATTTATCTCATAACGTGGCAAACATACAGAAAAACACATTGGCATACAAGCCGGTGTAATCGGTAGGACACAGGTTGCAAGAAAACCATACCTGTCACCGGAGTCCACTATCTCCTGTCCATTTATGTACCTCGAGCAATTCTCGCACAACTGTTAACATCACATGTGTTTTTATTAACATTGGGGTAACATGTTTGTGTATTAGTGTCTAATGCTTAACTTTCCCCGTTAACTTTGTTACATAACTTTACATTTTTAACTTGTTTTACTTGTACACTTTGATACAACTTTCACCCACTTATTTGCCATTTAAACTCACCTAACATGTCCTTAACAACCTTATAACATCATTACCTATCAATCCCCATCATCACATATCATTTCATAACCTTAAACCATGTTTTTGGTGACCGACCCACCGTCCGACCCACAGCTGGGTCGGTCCATTACAGAACCCTTTTACTTCCTTATAATCATGCCCGTCCGACCCACGTCCGACTCACTCGACTGGGTCGGACCATGTGCGAACATTTTCTTCCTTTGAAACTTGACCGACCGACCCATGTCCGACCCACCCTTTTGGGTCGGACCATTACCGAACACATTCCTAACATCTAACAGAGGCTCGACCGACCCAAAACTGGGTCGGACCCCTGGGTCGGTCGCCTTCTAAACTTACCCAACTTTGCCAAATCTTCACCAAACTTCTCCTAAGGCCTCTTAATGTTTCCTATCAACATTTGGTAACCTTATATCCACATACAGCATCCACTAAACTCATTTTCTAACTCCTTAAACCTTTACTTATTTCCTTGTAAAAATTCCTTAACACTTTCAACATTTGTACTAGGATCCTAAATGGTGTTTCTCACCTATTATAACTACTATCCCAAAACACTTTTCTCATCTTAACATCATCTCTTAAGCATCATTTTCTTACTAACTAAATCTCCTTTTTACATTTTGCCAAACATCACTTATTCCTTGAATAAACATTACCTAACCTTAAACAAACTCCTCCAAGACTTACACACATCCACTAAACACACATTGAATTCCTAGAACTTCAAAGACAACACCTAAATCCTTGCATCACTCTAAATCACCTTAGTACATGTTTCTTCTCAAGTAATCTTCATTCACCTATAACACTTCCTAGTTCACCAAAACCACTTAAAAACACTTAGAACTTCTGACACATTTTCCCAAATTTGGCCATAGCTTCTCTTGTATTTACTCACATCCAAACACTTAGGTTTTTACCTTATTTCATTCAAGAACACCTAAAATCCATCAAACACACTTTTATACACAACTTCACACATTAAGCACTACATCACAATATAGTGCATAACTTAAATTGCTTGGCACTTAGGCCCTTAAATAACATGGCTCTTAGGCCCTTAAATTGCATAACCTTAAACACTGAATTTCCCACATAAATAATGCCTTTGACCTGCAAATACATACACCAAAACATATGTTCTTTACTAGTCTCCTTGAGAACACTTTACTAGGTCACTCACCATTGGCTCCTTAGGTATTTTATCAAGCAAATCAAGCTCATTTTCCTAAGGCATTTAAACTACATTGAGATAGTTTGTTTACCTCTTTTTCCTCACAAACTTCTTTCTTGTTTCCTTGTAAAACCGGTGGGGTATTTGGTTGTTTGTCGACTTCTAAACATTATACAAACAACATAATGAGTATTCAAGCTTTAAGCTCCATCTCATTGTAAACCCTAGGTTTACATTATTTCAAAGCATTAATGTAGTTGTTTTACCTTAATCTTTGGAGGGTGTTTGAATATCTATGAAGAGAGGACTCCACCTAGTCCTTGAAAGATTCAAATGGAGCTAGAACAAGGCAACACAAGGAGCTCCATTAATGAATATTTTCGGTCACACACAAAACATGGAGGAAACTTGATTTTCTTAGAGATTCCTTACCTAGGAGCAAAGGAGGTTAATAATATGTGGAAAGACAAGCTCAAGCTCCATCAATGGTGGAACCCCATGGCACCGAAATGGTGATCTTCAAATTTTGAGAAGATAGAAATGAATAGCTTGATGAGGGGAAGAGAATGGTGGTGTTTGTTTTTGATTTGGTTAAGTGAGCTAGGTTTTACATGTGGTCAAAGGTGGACTTCCATGGTGGTGGTGCTGTTTTAACGTGAGAACAGAGAAGAAGAGAGGAAGAAGAGAAAGTGTGGAGCCGTGTGAACAAGGAAGGAAATGAGAGAATGAGATAGAATTTGCTTTTAAGAGATATTTGTAACTTATAAAGCAAATAGTACTTTACTTAAAGTTTTACTTTACTTATTTGATTTCTTTCAACTTGGTGACTCACTACTACAAAAACCGGCCACCATTATGCCTAGGAGGGTATACTAGTCTTTGTTGACCAATTTAATTACTTATAACATTATATGTTACAAACTAGCTTATAAAAGTTACTATTCACAAACTAAGGCACATAGAAGTGAAATTTTTTGATTTCCCACTAATATGGCCACCCAAATGTGATACTATATAGTACACATGTTAATTAGAGAGTAATGATGGACATTTAGCCACTCAAAACATCATTTACAAGACAATTTTTCAAAAACGTGCTTTAAGACTCCTTAAAGCACATTTTGTGTTTTAACTTGTTTTCAAGCTTGGTTTTCTTTAGTAATTGATTTAATATGTTCATTAACATATAAATAAGGTATAGGTATGACCATTAGGTCTTATACACATTCATCCCAAGCTTAGAGCACATTTTTGCTCATATTGACTTTAAGGTATTTTCTTATGTTTTTTTGGTTTAACTGTCCACCAAAGTTTCTTAAGGACTTATTTAGCCTTATTAAATCATAATTAAATGTTATCAAGTCTTGGTAGGCTCTTTGGGTCCTAACCAGTTCACTCATAGCTTAGAGCATGTTTTTGCTCAAACTGTGTCTTAATGCTTTATTGCATTTATTATGGTTTAAATTGTTCACTGATGTTACTAAGGCACTTTTTAGCCTTTACATACCATAATTTGATATTTAAACCACATATCAAGGTTTGGGGTATTTCAATCTACCCCCCTTAAAAGAACTTCGTCCTCGAAGTTCACACTTTTCACATATCATTAGATTAGAACACAGTAATCACTTGGAAATCAACTTCCTTAACCAAACACACTTTACATCACAACCTCGGACTTGATGGTCCGGGCAACACATTCACATCCACACATAACATAACATATCCAAATGATAAACTCGGACTCTATGGTCCGGGTATCTTAACAACACTTACATACATAACAACCCCTTTGACTCACTGGTCTGGGGTAACATAACAAACATTTGGACACATAGGTCCTGGTAACATAACAGTCTTTAGACACATAGGTCTATGTAACACCACGCATTTAGACTCATAGGCCTTGATAGTATACACTTTAGGAAATCCAAGTCAAAACAACATTCATTACACATACCACACAACATGTCAGAGCATGTATAGATCAAAAATATCTTTTACATACACACTGTGATCCCGCAGAACCCGGTCGCGATGGACACCTTCCGTCCCCGTGCCTTTGGGAGATTAAAACAATCACTTAAATTTGAAATTTTTTTTTTCCTTGTGAGGTTAAGCAAGAGAACTTTAATTATGTAAAGTATCTATCGACGTTTATAAATACCAATTAAAATCCTTTTGAAAACACACACAACTCCAAGTCCAACTTAAGCTCTTTGCTTATTTTTCTTAGCGTGGTTATTTGTGGCCACTTATAGGGAGTTTCAAGAGTCATCCAACCCTGATGTGATCAGCATCAGTGTTGAACTATCCTTCCACTCCATTTGTGTTCGGTTTCCCTTGATCACATGCAAATCAAGTTCCACCTCCCACTTCATTTTCAAGCATCAATGTAAGTCACTCATTTCCAATTTTCTATCTTTGAATCATTCGAGTCATGATCACAACATCTCCAAAGGATAGAACTCCGTCTATCAGTTACCTCCATTCACTTTTAATCCTGTTGCCTAGGGAATCTTATTCTCACTAGGTTCTATGTCGGTATCATGCCCTTTCATGCATCACTTATATATATATACACATATATTTTATCCAAAATACAACACACCTGATTTTACATTTATACACTGTCGGGGCTCTTATTCCCCCGGGAGTTTCTACTCCCCACACTTGTACTATCACACACAACTGTTAACAAACACACACACTTATCACAATGGTATTCGCATCTTCTGTGCGCAATTACCACAATTAAACCATGAATGAGTGTGTATGTTTACGTAACACACACACCAATCATCAAAACAATAATATAATTTTGTGCTATGCACAATATAAATCACATACACTACGTACACTTGTACGGTAATATACACTAAGTGGTTTTGCGCTCTACCCCCCTTAAAAGGGATTACGCCCACGTAATCAGTCACTAAACATTGCTTAAATGCTCTGCCGTCGTGAAGTGTTTTAACTTCCACGCGGTCTATTACACAACGGATTCTGATTAGAGGATCTCAACCATATTGGCGGTTTAGTTCCTAAACCAGGAATTCTCATTGGAGTTGTAACTCATAACCGGTTTCGGTCCTGGCCTGCGAGGCTTTAAGGCATTAATAATTAGCCATTCACTCATGTTCACCATGTACATTCAACACTTGAATCACTGGCTCACTAGTTTCTGCTGCGAAACTCAAACTGTAGAGCTTAATTGCTCCATTGTTATTCTTACTGTATTGTACATCCCCAATTATCACCTTTATCTTGGTGACAATGGTTTCTCAACCGACGCGTGGTATCTTTACCGTTAGCGAATTCGGTGAGTTATAAACTTTCTATCCACTTCCATAACCCTTTACTGTGTATAACAGTTATGTTTCACAATGATTGACTTTTCCCCTCCGACTTACTTGTCGGTTGAGTTTGAGCTACTATCTAGTGTGTAGTGCTCTCTCAGCTATTTACAACCTTTGTGGTATATTCCATACCGATATTTGGCAGCTAGTGCTACTGTAGTCACTTACTGTTAATCATATTTCCACGTTTGGTTTTGTACAAGTACTTTTTATTGGTGCGGCCTTGCATTTCCTATGCATCGGCCATTATAACATTATTTGTCCACAATCACATGTTTCCAATTCCTAGCTATCTCATTCGATCATTACTGCGCAAGTGCAATACCAAAACACTCAGTCATACAGAGTGCAGAGGCGTAAACTCTTGACAGTAAATCCCTTATGCGATTCGCCATGGAATTCACACTGAGTTCCTCATCACACAGTACCTACCACTGGCTTATTGCTCAGTTTGTTTAACATCACTTATCTTGCATCTCCACTGAGTTTAACTCATAACTGATCTTATCTGTTACGTTTTCGTTTAACAACATTTATACAACGGTCGCTTGTGCGCACCGTGCTCCTACTCCCTGTATAACATCAGCTTATATCGTATCTACTGTCACCTCAACTTCCACACATAAACTTACATTATTCACATTATGGTGCATCCCTCATTTGGATGAGCATCGATCATTCCAGTCACAAGCCGGCATTATTCAGCTCGGTGTTTCACTTTATACACACATGCTATCAAGCTAACTGCTCTTTTTCAGTAATAACGTCATCCATCCTTAACATATTCTTGAACTTGATTCACATAACTACTGCTCCTGCGGTTTCAGAATATCGAGAGGTGTCCCCACTCTTAATGCAGTGGTTTGTTTACCACTCTATCCACTTATATCACATAAACTTCTGCAATCAATCGAATTTATATAACATATCTTGCCTATGGCTTATGAGCCTTGTTTGCCTTGAGCTGAGCTCATTGTAGGCTGTCCACACACATGTACTTCTCTGTACAATATTACAAGGTCGTTGCATCACGTTTCCTTTCATGGGATGCCCCTTAGGTTTGTCAGTCCGTCTCCTGACAACTTATGTCTAAACTGTGTGTTAGTTTCAACCCTTGTGCTTCTGTCATGCATTTCATTCAACAATTGTTGATGTGAACACCTTTCAAGGATTGCTCCTGGGTGTTGTTAAGTATGCCTTTACATTTGGCTCACACTTATTGGTACATTCCGTTAGCTACGCCTTTCGCGTTCTTTACTGGTTATTATCTTCTTCTGTGAAGATTAACATTTCCTGGTAGTGTAGGTACTTATTCTGGGAATTTATCCGTTCATTGCACATTAATGTGAACTATTCCTTGTAATCCTTAGCTCTCGTTTGATTTATACTGCTGACCGTAGACGGAGTCGACTACTTCCCGTGTTTCGGACTCTACTCGTATACATATATGGGGTATCTTACTGATACATTACTACTTACCCAACTAACCTATAAGTAGGTCTGTCGGGCCCACATGCTCCTATCGGAGTGCGTCGTCCCACAACACAGTTGGTACACTTGTAGTGTCCGTCACACGCCTAGGTGAAGTATTCTGTTGTCAACTCCCTTATATTGTCCCGTGACAATATTCATTCCTTCTTCCCGAACTTAATCGAGGGAAAGTTTATCCATTGTTGTATCCTCGTCAACTGTCCTTGGTGTTACTGGCTTGGTTTAAAAGAAGGTTGGAAAGAAGTGTTGGTTTGAAAGAAAATCTGGTTTGAAAAGAAGAAGGGTTTGAATAAATCTGGGTTTAGAGAAAAATTTTCATGGTTCCACAACATCTTCTTACCTTAACCAAGTCTAGCTTCTTGCTGACTGGTGTACCTACAATTACAAAGGTCAGGCTGTTAAGCCCTTCCATGGTTATAATGTTCACACTTAACTTCGTGGTACTTTACTAAGTACTTTATAGTGGTTATAAATTTCCCGAACAGCCCTGTTATAGCAGCACTTGCTATGGCAAGTGCGCCATGCTAACTGGCAATCGGTTTAACACATACTGGTTATGGTATTGTCTTTACCCATACTGTCAATAGTGGCCTTGTTGGCCCTCACTGATCTTACTGCCTGATAATAACTCTTTTAGGTGACTTCTCACTGTCTTCACATGACAATCATCAACTAGGGTGTTCCCATTCTGGGAGACCCCCCCTTTTTTTTTTATGTCGTATTCTCTCTGTAGCCCGTTCCACGCACTTGTCGTGGTTACTGAGACTTGTCTCTTGTTGGGTACTACGTTGTAGTTCCTTTGTCGATTGGTATACCGTGGTGTATCACTTAACAATTGTGGTCCCGTAGACGCTTGTCTCGGTTTCACTAATCCACTTCTTGCCTGTTGCACGGTGGTGCGTTGCAAGTTGGTTACTCTCGACTGCTTTGCATGTCGACCCAGGTTGCCGGAAATTCTATTCCTCTATACACAAAACCTTCATTCGTCGCTATGGAATGCGGTTAACATTGTTTAGATGGAGACCGTCTCCGGGATTCCCAGTTTTCGGGATCTACTGTGTGACAGGTTCTCCGTACCCTAAGGGTATTTAATAACAGCCAGATCGGGTATCCCCGAGTAAGAGAGGACTTCCATCTCCCTGGCGTTGTTCCCCCAAGTTATATACAGGGATTGTGGAGGTGGGAAGGACATTGTAGGTTTCCAGTAGCCACTGGTAGTTCCTAACTAGCGTATCTCTCACGCTATCACTCAACCCTTAACCCAAAGCACTAAAATCCTAACTCGGTACTTCCTAAGCTCGGTAATTCAGTCATCAGAGCGATACTTCGCTCTGATACCACTTTTTTGTAACACACCCCATCCAACATTTACATACTTACATAAACTGCAGCGGAATTACAAACCTCATCACATTACTTAACTCGTTGGTGTTACACGCCGTTAGCCACCCACGTGGCTAACAAGGCTAATCCATATACATTGTACCGGTCTGATGGGCTAAATTCCCGAGGCAACTATACATTGTTATCCCTTTCCATTAACAACAACAACAACATACACCTTATCAACTATACCGAGTATTATAAACTGGTGCCGACAACAATATCGGTCTTACTACACCTACTGTATATATATACTAAAACGATTACCCATGTACGACGACTACCCGTCCTACTCTCGAACGGCTTCCAGCACTTCGTACCTGAAATAGGAAGAGAAGAGAAAGGGTGGCCCCCAAGGGGCTCAGCACCTTTGCTGGTATGGTAATCCCGCAGCCCACATGCTACCGGGCCACACACAACTAATTGTCGTCTTAACATGCGGTTGATTATTTTAAATCTTACATGCGACTGTAAACACACAACACCCATCATTTCGCCTCAACGGGCTCAACAAACGGATAATATATCCTTACTTAATAAGTCACTCATGGTATTCATCATCCCTAGAGTGTTCCTCCTCTAATGGAGCTACTTCCTTAATTGATGACACATACCCTTAAATCGGGTTATCCTTAAACGCCTCTTATCACAAACTGGGAATCATATCCATGATCCACACACTCCACATTAAACCACCTACAACATACACTACATACAACACTAACAACACTTTGCACGTTTCCACGTGCACACATAACACCGCAATAGGTATTGCATCACAACAAAGATATATAACACAACGGGAATGGTCCTCTTAGGCACCGACCCAAACATCACTAATACACTGGTGAGCCTAGAGATTGTTGCCAGTCTCATGATAAGCTCGTTACATAATCGTTACCGTCTCGTTAAATGAACGGTTAACTTAACACAAGGTGTCTCGGATATAGTGATCCAAGCACACCGAAACAAACATAACAATAGTATGCCCCTGTGGCCCGACGTGAGTCAGTAATAGCCTTGGTTAAGCTAAAGGGAAGGTTGGGAACCAAATTGGAAAACAACCATAACATACAGAGAGGATCGAACCTGCTATGACAACGACCCCCATACTCACACGCTTGGCCGGAACAAACGGACTCCTCACTCCCCCGTTAGCACTTATTAGAAGTTCAACTTTGAACTTTATTAAACAGTCACAAACATTGGGTTAAGTCTTGTTAGACATACACAAGGGAAGAGAGAGTCATGCATTCACATACAACATCACACACAAACATCACATAACCAACTCACGCATAGCCGTGGTTAGAACGTTCCTTAGGTCGGAAACGTGTTACCGGATACCGTTCTCCTACGTTTACCTAATAATGGTTAACTAGCCCTCCAAGCGCATTCGAGGTTACCGGTATCGGCACGAAAACATACAATAACAATAACAACTGTAAACTCGTTTCATGATTTATCTCATAACGTGGCAAAACATACAGAAAAACACATTGGCATACAAGCCGGTGTAATCCGGTAGGACACAGGTTGCAAGAAAACCATACCTGTCACCGGAGTCCACTTATCCTGTCCATTTATGTACCTCGAGCAATTCTCGCACAACTGTTAACATCACATGTGTTTTTATTAACATTGGGGTAACATTTTGTGTATTAGTGTCTAATGCTTAACTTTCCCGTTAACTTTGTTACATAACTTTACATTTTTAACTTGTTTTACTTGTACACTTTGATACAACTTTTCACCCACTTATTGCCATTTAAACTCACCTACATGTCCTTAACACCTTATAACATCATTACCTATCAATCCCCATCATCACATATCATTTCATAACCTTAACCATGTTTTTGGTCCGACCGACCCACCGTCGACCCACAGCTGGGTCGGTCCATTACAGAACCCTTTTACTTCCTTATAATCATGCCCGTCCGACCCACGTCCGACTCACTCGACTGGGTCGGACCATGTGCGAACATTTCTTCCTTTGAAACTTGACCGACCGACCCATGTCCGACCCACCCTTTTGGGTCGGACCATTACCGAACACATTCCTAACATCTAACAGAGGCTCGACCGACCCAAAACTGGGTCGGACCCCTGGGTCGGTCGCCTTCTAAACTTACCCAAACTTTGCCAAATCTTCACCAAACTTCTCCTAAGGCCTCTTAATGTTTCCTATCAACATTTGGTAACCTTATATCCACATACAGCATCCACTAAACTCATTTTCTACTCCTTAAACCTTTACTTATTTCCTTGTAAAAATTCCTTAACACTTTCAACATTTGTACTAGGATCCTAAATGGTGTTTCTCACCTATTATAACTACTATCCCAAAACACTTTCTTCTCATCTTAACATCATCTCTTAAGCATCATTTTCTTACTAACTAAATCTCCTTTTTACATTTTGCCAAACATCACTTTTTCCTTGACTAACAACATTACCTAACCTTAAACAAACTCCTCCAAGACTTACACACATCCACTAAACACACATTGAATTCCTAGAACTTCAAAGACAACACCTAAATCCTTGCATCACTCTAAATCACCTTAGTACATGTTTTCTTCTCAAGTAATCTTCATTCACCTATAACACTTCCTAGTTCACCAAAACCACTTAAAAACTTAGAACTTCTTACACATTTTCCCAAATTTGGCCATAGCTTCTCTTGTATTTACTCACATCCAAACACTTAGGTTTTTACCTTATTTCATTCAAGAACACCTAAAATCCATCAAACACACTTTTATACACAACTTCACACATTAAGCACTACATCACAATATAGTGCATAACTTAAATTGCTTGGCACTTAGGCCCTTAAATAACATGGCTCTTAGGCCCTTAAATTGCATAACCTTAAACACTGAATTTCCCACATAAATAATGCCTTTGACCTGCAAATACATACACCAAAACATATGTTCTTTTACTAGTCTCCTTGAGAACACTTTACTAGGTCACTCACCATTGGCTCCTTAGGTATTTTATCAAGCAAATCAAGCTCATTTTCCTAAGGCATTTAAACTACATTGAGATAGTTTGTTTACCTCTTTTTCCTCACAAACTTCTTTCTTGTTTCCTTGTAAAACCGATGGGGTATTTGGTTGTGTTGTCGACTTCTAAACATTATACAAACAACATAATGAGTATTCAAGCTTTAAGCCATCTCATTGTAAACCCTAGGTTTACATTATTTCAAAGCATTAATGTAGTTGTTTTACCTTAATCTTTGGAGGGTGTTTGAATATCTATGAAGAGAGGACTCCACCTAGTCCTTGAAAGATTCAAATGGAGCTAGAACAAGGCAAACAAAGGAGCTCCATTAATGAATATTTTCGGTCACACACAAAACATGGAGGAAACTTGATTTTCTTAGAGATTCCTTACCTAGGAGCAAAGGAGGTTAATAATATGTGGAAAGACAAGCTCAAGCTCCATCAATGGTGGAACCCATGGCACCGAAATGGTGATCTTCAAATTTTGAGAAGATAGAAATGAAGAGCTTGATGAGGGGAAGAGAATGGTGGTGTTTGTTTTTGATTTGGTTAAGTGAGCTAGGTTTTACATGTGGTCAAAGGTGGACTTCCATGGTGGTGGTGCTGTTTTAACGTGAGAACAGAGAAGAAGAGAGGAAGAAGAGAAGTGTGGAGCCGTGTGAACAAGGAAGGAAATGAGAGAGAGAGAATGAGATTAGAATTTGCTTTTAAGAGATATTTGTAACTTATAAAGCAAATAGTACTTTACTTAAAGTTTTTACTTTACTTATTGATTCTTTTTCAACTTGGTGACTCACTACTACAAAAACCGGCCACCATTATGCCTAGGAGGGTATACTAGTCTTTGTTGACCAATTTAATTACTTATAACATTATATGTTACAAACTAGCTTATAAAAGTTACTATTCACAAACTAAGGCACATAGAAGTGAAATTTTTGATTTCCCACTAATATGGCCACCCAAATGTGATACTATATAGTACACATGTTAATTAGAGAGTAATGATGGACATTTAGCCACTCAAAACTCATTTACAAGACAATTTTCAAAAACGTGCTTTAAGACTCCTTAAAGCACATTTTGTGTTTTAACTTGTTTTCAAGCTTGGTTTTCTTTAGTAATTGATTTAATATGTTCATTAACATATAAATAAGGTATAGGTATGACCATTAGGTCTTATACACATTCATCCCAAGCTTAGAGCACATTTTTGCTCATATTGACTTTAAGGTATTTTCTTATGTTTTATTTGGTTTAACTGTCCACCAAAGTTTCTTAAGGACTTATTTAGCCTTATTAAATCATAATTAAATGTTATCAAGTCTTGGTAGGCTCTTTGGGTCCTAACCAAGTTCACTCATAGCTTAGAGCATGTTTTTGCTCAAACTGTGTCTTAATGCTTTATTGCATTTATTATGGTTTAAATTGTTCACTGATGTTACTAAGGCACTTTTTAGCCTTTACATACCATAATTTGATATTTAAACCACATATCAAGGTTTGGGGTATTTCAGCTAATGTATGGAGCATGATTGTAGAACCATGAGCACTCGCATGGTCTCCTCCAATAGGTTGTTCGAAAACATTGCTTGTGATCGTATTGTGTTGTGCAACACCGACTCGCTCCAGGTAGTCTGGTTGATCCTCTAACCATAGTTGCCTTGTACCACGAGACAGTCCTTAAACTCATGATCTCCCCCACATACTGAGCAATATATGTCTTGTGAGTAGCATGATTCTCGATCGAACTCCTCTTCAATTTGTGTTGGATTCGATTCCGCCACATCTTCAACTTTGGGACAAAAATTGAACTCGTGAGGCCCCCTACAATACGAGCAATATATATTTTGGGAATAAAGGATTCCCATATGAATTGCTCCTCACTTACCATTATTAGTTAGAAATAAAAGCTAAGAACAAAATGAACTAATAAACATAATAATAATATATGACAACCAAATCCATTGCCATTTTTTTTTGCTTTTTTTTAATATAAATTAAAAACAAATAAATAAAAAATAAAAAAAAGAAGAAAAAGCAAATAATAACAAAATAAATTAAACAACTGAAAAATAACTATCAGAAAATAATTAAGTAGTAAATAGAAAATGGAGACTATAAAATAAAATAAAAGGTAAGGGACAAAATAAATAACAGGAATTTAAATGACGGGAATTTAAATGACGATAAAATAAATTACTGATATGAAATGACGAAAGAAGAAAGAATAAATTACTGGAAATAAATAACTAGAATTTAAATGACGGTAAATGAACAAGTGGAATGCAAATGACAATTAATAAAGAAACGGAATTTAAATGATAGAAAATTTAAATGACGGAAAATAAATAACTATAAAATTAAATGACGGAAATTAATTACTGAATTTTAAATGAAAATAATTTAAATGGCTGGAAATTTAAATGACTGGAATTTAAAGACAGAAATTAAATGACCGAATTTAAATAACTGGAATTTAAATGGCTGGAATTTAAATGACTGAAGAGGACCAGATTACTGGAATGTAAAAATGACTGAAAAGGACCAGATTACTAGAATGTAAAAATGACTGAAAAGGACAGATTACTTGAATGTAAAATGACTGAAAAGGACTAGATTACTGGAATTTAAATGGCAGAAATTAAATGACTGGAATTTAAATGGCGGAATTTAAATGACAGAATTAAAATAGCAATAAAATAATTAACTAGAATATTAAATAACTATAATAACACAATAAGCAAATTGTTAGAATAATTAAATAACAGAAAAATAATAATAATATCTAAACAACAAAAGAAAATGACAAAGAAAATGAAAGTAAACAGAATGTTAGAAACAAAGAAGAAATGAAATAAATAAAGGGGAAAATGAATTAATGAAACAGAAAAGGAAATCCAAAATAGCCAAAAGAATGTAGAACAAAAATAAAACTGAAAGAAAGGAACATTAAAATAAAATAAAACACAAATAGTAAAGAAGAAACAAAATATCAAAATACAATTGGATTATCCGGGTATAGGGACTAGACAAAGTTCAAGTCCCCAGCAACGGCGCCATTTTGCATATTAGATTTTCGACCTGGTAAAAATAGTAAATAAAGAGCAAGTCAAAATATCTATCGTCCTGCAAACAATCCCGATCGTAGTAGTATAGTGAAATTGAAGCAACCGGTAATCGAACCGTGAGACTTAAGCGAAAATGTCTAATTCCTAAGCGTGTCACAAAAGGGGGTTTTATTGAATTGTAAACGAAACTGATAAAATGCAGCTAAATAAAATAACAGATAAATTAAAATGATGGATGATATGATTGAGCGGGACTCCGGGTTCCGGTTATTGTAGTTTGGTTAATTATGTTATTTCTCCTGGTTTTAGATTGGCAAAAACAGTAACTCTGACGAATTTGTTTACCAGAACATGATATGACTTGATTTTAGACCAGCAAAACACATGTAAACAAAATAAGTCAAGAGATAATATTTATGCAGATGAAGTATTAACTTGTCCGATGAAGACAAGTTTTCCACAAATTTACGAATTAATCGAACCTATCTATTATTCACTGGATCGGGTCAAAATAGATTTAGAAAAGATAATGCAATTAAACGATCAGAATTATTGCATGGAAGCACATTAATTGTAACAATCTATATGTTAATTAAAACCAGTAAAAATATAAGATCAATAAAGGTAAACATTTAAAACCAATATCGAATATTATGTAATACCAAAAACGCAATAAGAAACAAATGAAATGTAACAATTATAAAGAGTTTAGCTAAGTAAAACCCTTTATAATTGAACCAGACCGGTTCATTCTTTCCTCTGCCCCAAACCGGTTCACGAACTATACACGTCGGTTTGCTCCTGTTAATTCCGTAACTCACCGACCTATTTCTCTGCCCTGCTCACGCCGACGGAGATGAATTCGACTCTACTCCAGACCGATTCTCGACGCCGCTCCAACTCATCCACATGCCGCCTCTCGTCCTGACGATTTCCTTTGCGCCGGCGGTGGAGAGAAGAATGAGCGGAGCGTGGGTCGTATCGGCTCGACGATGATGATGGATGGCGGGAGATGACGATGGATGATGTAGTGTGGTGCGATGCGAGTTTGGAAATGATGTCAGGTGTGATGGAGGTAGTGGTACGATGCGAATGCGGGTGAGAATCCGTGGATGAAGATGGAGTGACGGATGTTGGTCGAATAGTCGACACAGTAGTGAAGGGTGTGAATGGTATACGGGTCTGTGTGATCGATGATGTCGGGTCTCCAGGGATGCGAGTGTGGTGATGATGATGGAAAAGATGATGATGCGACGGTGAAGATGGATCCGTCGTTGGTGGTCGATGCGGGCGTCCCTGGTGACTGGCGAGAAAACGATGCCGGTGATGTGGGTGAATGCGGAGGTCGTTCTGTGAAGCGTGAATGGTTTCAGTGGTGTGAGGCGTGAAATGGGGATGAAGCGATAGTGAAGCGAGGATGATGTGTGAATGACGATGGTGATGTGGTGAGTGTGAGGCGTGTTGAATGGCGAGAAAACGATGACGGAATGAGGGCGATGGTGAAGTGATGAGATAAGCGCATCGGTGAATTGATGCGTGATGACGATGCCGGTGAGATGGTGGTCTGGTGTTGCGATGAATGACGAAGGAATATTGTGAGTTGTGGCGTAAGTGAAAGAAGATGGGGCGACGCTGGTGTATCGTCGGTGTGAATGGTGATGAATTGCGAGGATGTGGATGAAATGGTGGTGGGTTGTTGATGGTAAAGAAGGCGAGTGAGGCGGTGGTGTATGGGTGAGATGGTGTGGTGTGAAGCGTGGTGAGGGTGACGGTCCGTGGAAGAAGCGTACCGATCTTGGTGGTCTGGATGTCGTAATATCCTCCCGTGAGTGATGTTGAAGATGCTGAATTAGTGTGATCGATGCCCGCTTCAGTAACGACAAATCCCTCAGCATGGGTTTAATTGTTATTAATCTTATTAATCTCATAATTTAGTCCCCCTAAGCTTTCTTTTTGCGTATGTCGTACGCATGCATAGCCCATCAATCAAGTGTTTGCTCTGTCTGCCTATCTATCAGCAAATATATCGGCTTGGTCCAAAATCTTCATTTGCAATATTCGTCATAAATGGCACGCCACTACATGAGACATTTTCCTATATAAACAAAATAAAAATATATGAGTTGACAATAAAACATAAATCTAAGAAAAGCATATGATAAATGTAAAATATGACATATGTAACACCCCTCATAACAATGACGTAATAGTCGCTCACGTGAACAGGAAAAAGGCGTCTCACAGCGGAAGTAATTACAGTAATAGAACTCACATGGGTGTTACTTGCCACCACTCGCCCATGCGAGTGATGTAGCAGTACAACATCTTAACAAAATTAAACATAAAAATACAATCCGCAGTGACAACGAGATACCACCTACATTTCTATCTAAGTATCAAAAGCACAACTACTGTGAGCACCTAAACATAATCCAAATCTTATAACCCCTTCCAGTGGAATCATTTAATACATAACGAGGTATGAACGGTAAATCCAAAATCAATAATGTCCTAACTACCCAATCCCGCACTTCGGCTTCAACGTGTTCAGTAACCTGCGCAATAAGTGTAGTATCAGCGATAGACGCTGAGTATGCCGGATCTGGACCCTATTGGTCACTTGTCATTTTTAACCGTCTTGATATTAGATTGATTTCATGCTTTGTCATTTTACAGATATGATAAATACTGTAACAACATGCATGATTATATAATCTTTCATCCAATCCAAACAGTCATATATGGATATGCACATCACTGTCATACATCATACAATACAATGGTATTGAGCACTCAATCATCGTATGTTAACATCATCACATAGTACATCACTCGGCCCTCCGGGCCTTCACATATCATTTGTTTAGGTTAGCACAGTCGGGCGTCAGTTAGGACAATCCGAAACATACTCACTTGGACAGTAGTCCCACGTACACACAATGGTGCTCACTGCCCTGATCATCCGAAGACTCTGGGACTTATTCACTTTGCCTTTGTAAAGGCGTCCATTTAGGTGGCCAAGGGCCTGGTGCCAACGGTAGCACACTCCGCCTGACGATCTATCTAGGCTCGATCAGGATTTAACTAGGGAAAACCCGATACGGGATATCCCAAGAGATCTCACGCGCGACCAGCAGCCAGTGACTGTCTGGATTAAGGTACATCATCACATTCATTCACACTCCACTGTTAGCTTTGTTAGTTAGATAGTCAGTTACAGTTTTTGTTATGGGAGTACATCACTTAATTTATTGGCTGCCCTATGGGTCTTACGCATGCCTAGAATTATTCTAGGTAACATTCACTTTCGAGTCAAAGCTCTAGAGACCGACAATGTCATGTCCCGTTCCTAAGTATTTTACTTAGGTTATAACTACGTACTTGTAATACTTAGCATATTAAGTCTAGCAACAGTGGTCACAGTCACACATCTCGCATATGTAGTTTTGTATAAGTCGATCTATAGTCGACGTAGTATTAGTCCCGTATGACGTTCGTGCATAAATAAATAATGCAATGAACATAACTACACATCATACACATGCATCACATACATACATCACATACATACATACTTCACACAAGTTATTAATCAAACAAATCCGAGCCCGAGGAAGTCCTCAGGACAACTCGGATCAAATCCCTTTACATACCGTACACCGTTGACTAGATTCGTGCAGTGCAGTCCACTAGAGCTTTCGAGCGCGTACGTCGGGAATGCGATCTAGTAATACACGGAACACTAAGCGTCAATCCACATGACAACACAATTCGGTATTTCCGAATAATATTTGAAGTCCCAGTACTATGTCCCCAGACTTAACGTTTGTTGCTAGTTAAAGTATCGTTATTAATATTTATAAACCCTTGCTCGTTGTGTGAGTTAATACTCGGTTTCCTTTGGTGTATGGAACCTCCTATTATACACTTGTTACCTTTCATTCAAGGTTGGTTATCATACTTAAATCGTATGTTAACTATAGTATTTTCATGTCACTGTATACTATAGTTTATGTCTTTATTCTTGACATGTGTTTATATATACACATGCGCTCTGTATGACCATTCTATTAAACTATGGTTTTGCTCACATAATATCGTTTTAGCGTTACACTTATTTCTTGATGTTTAATAGTATGATATTTTATGTGTCATTCAACTTTATAGCATATAGTTTTGGTACCTATGTGTATGTACCGAAAAATAATGAACACGCACATATGTTATACTTGTGCTCCTTTATTTGTATAGTCCTTATTGATCACAATATAACTACATACCTATTATACGTTGCGGGTACTTGATTTTATAACATCAAGACCTTGTAGTAGAATATTGCTCAAGATTTTATGGCACTTGTTATATTTACCGGAAATGTATGTGTCTTGATTCCATTTCCTACCGAATCCTATCCTCACAATATCCCAATTCTACCACTCACTTATATCATACTGCATTCATCATTCACCATAAAATTTAAAACTACATTATGTCTTAATTTCCCACAGCAGCTCAGCTACTCAGAAGCACCCTATAATGAAATCTGAAACAGCAATTACACATCTCCTCTTGGTTCTTATTTCTAGTTAACTCCACTGTTGTTTCCTCTTCTCGAAACGTTTAGCTAACCTAGCTGAAGTTGTTAGCTAATGTTTGAGTTCATTGTTAAACCAGTACCACACTTCTAACCCTCTGGAAGTTAATTATACAGAGGCAATCATTTCAGAAACCGAAAACTGTACATACTTTCATTCCAACTTCTCTTCTAATGCATTGGTTGAGTTTATAATTTTTCCATAAGCATCTACACTCTTAGGTAGGTGTATTATAAGGGTTCTAGGTTCATTCTCAGCTCAAAGAAACACCCTTATTCCATCTGTATTACCATCATACAGAGGCAGTTAATTATAGAGAATCTGAAAACACAATCTGGGTATTTCTTCTTCACTCTTTCTTTTTGTCTGATTATTTTGATTCTATCCTGTCCCAACTGTTTCTAACTTCTCTTCATTTATCAGACAGATTTTAACTCCATTGTGAAGCCATTACGATCTCCCTAACATCCATGTAAAGCAGTTGTACAGAAACACCTACACATGATAACCAGAACAGAAACTTGCACTGGTGTATTTTCATTCTCCTTCCTCTGTCAGTTGTCGAACTGATAATTAATTCATCCCCCAAGGTGTGTATAACTTCACTTAAGTGTCTTAGGTATGACTAGGTTTGTTCCTTATCCATCACATCCCTCATAAGCCCTCTGAAGTAGGCTTACACAGAACTGAGATACCCTACCATACTGGAAGTCATAACTGAAACATCACTCTTCTGTTTTCTTTTCTGTTGTTTGTTCACGGGCTGATTTTCAACTCTCCCTCATCACCAACTCAAGTAGTTTAGGGTGTGGAAGTTTTTAAGTTCCAACAGAGCCAAAATGACATAGTTCACAACAAACAGAAATCTGAAAACTGAAACTAGACAATTTGAAGCTGAAAAGAAATTGTCACATCTTCTTCTATTTATGTTCTTTGTTTACAGACTGACTATCATTTCCCCCAACTTGCTGTAGTTATTTAGTTATGTGTTTTAGTATAGTTTGAACCCCAAAACAACTCAAGGCCACAAGGGCTACGGTTCTGAAAACCTTTACACAACCTGAAAACTGCAACAGAACTGGAACACTACTATTTTTTTCTTCTTTTCCTGTTACTTACTAATCTGTTTCTGCAGTTTTCTTTTACCCAATCGTTTAGCTTCTTGGTTAGGTGTATCAATGTGTTTCTATCTTCACAAAGAACTCACGCAACATTGCTAACCTTACTGATATATCACCAAACTGAAACTGAAATATAGATTGATTTCTTTCTTCCTTCTCTCTTTTCTTATGCAGATCCACTGCCTCTCAACTTCACAAATTACTGTGCCAACTTAGTTGAGCATATTAGCAATAACGTTGACCCATTATCAAGCCACTACATCTTCCCTAATTCCTCTGAAATTTGTTTATACCGAAACTCAACTTCCATGAACATCTATAAAACTGAAACTCACAAATCTGATATTCCTTTTTCCAGCCTCTTCTGTTACTCTCATAACTGTCTTTCAATTTATCTCCAAGTACTTCCTACTTAGTTAAGTGTCCTATCTCCATTTTAAACTCAAAAATTACCCCAATAAACACTCACTTAATCTCTGCTGTAAAGAACACAAAATAACAACCTGAAAACTGAACTGGTGTGCAATTTTTCTGCTAGTGTCTTCTTTGTTCTTTTAGTCTATTTTCTGTTTATTGTACCAGTGTGTTGATCAGATTTCTAATCTTCCTCTAGGTGTCCACCTCTTTACTTAATGCAGTTGGAGTGTTTCGGGTATTTTTTTAACAGCCACTAGAACACTCATAGTCCAACTGTAATTCGTTTAAACAGAACTGTAGCTGAAACATGAATCTCAGAGAACTGAAACTGATACATAAACTAATTACCTTTTTCTATCTTTCTGTTTGCTCATGGTTTTGGGTTTCTAGTTTCCCCCTAGGTTGTCTAACTACTGAGTTAAAAGTCTTAGTAGGGTTTCAACCTCAAACAAAACCAAAATAACCTCGACACACTACTGGAATGTCCTAGTACTGAACCAAGAGAAACTGAAAACTGAAAAGACAAATGCAAAACAGAAGCACAAGGTTAATATCTCTTCTTCTGTTTCTCTGCTTGTTCTTTCATCTAACTTTTGTCTCTTTTCCCGAACCGCTCATCCAACAGTTACAGGTTTATTCAGTGTTTAACTTCAAGACAGACCCAAAGTAATATGGTTAATGTTACAGAAATCCAGATACTAATCTGGGAAGAATCTGAATCACGAAATTGCTGAATTTTCTTTTGTTGTACCGTTTATGCTATTTAATCCATCTCTTTTCTTCCCAACTTGTGTAGTGATTCCTTTATGTACCATATTACAGTTTTAGGCTCCCAACAACCATTACAACTCTCTGATTTTCTGTCACAGAGTTATACAGAGACACAAAGATTTTAGAAACTAACGCTGTAGCATAAGAGCCTGATAACCTGAGGAACTAATGCAGGCTTCTCTTCTGTTAACTTATTCTGTTTTTTTTGTTTTCTTAATGGGTTTGGTTCCCACTAACTAAATGTCATCAAGTTTCAATCGTGGACAGACCCAAAGCAAAACCCCAACGTAACCTGGACTATATTACTTGCAGTCTCTTATGCATAACTTAAAATACTGAAACTGTTGTCATGCGCAGGTCCAAACTCTCTCCTGTTGTTTGTTTCTGTGGTTTAAATTCTTTTCCCTTAGTTTTCCCTAACGTGCTTAAGACTTAGCTGGGTGTGTTAGTAATGTACTAGTTGTGTTTACGTTCATAAACAAATTCACACTACCCCGTGACACCCTGGACAATCAGTATGCAGAAACTCATTGTTACAGGTTTCGAGAGTCTACAGCTGAAACCGGACAGTTTGTCTGGTTTCTAATTAATGCATCAGTTTAGGGAATGGCTTACCTCTCTCTCTCTTAGTTGTTCCCCTTGGTTGTTTCTTGGCACAATGTGAAGCTCCCAACACTTGATTATTCGACAGTAACTGAGGAAAACATACTAGGATTGAGTAATCTGAGAAAAAAGAAGTGACAAGAATCAGAGAAGAATCTGTTACAGAAACTTCACCTTCGAGCTTAGTTTCTGGGAAGTTTTCTTGCAGCTCATGCTCAGGGGATTTTCGAACAAGGCTCATAGGAAGTTGTATAAGGCAGTTACCCCTGAAAAGGGTAGGTTAGCTGAGTGTAGGAACTGTATTGCTCTGGCATCAATAGACATAGAAAATGGACCGTAACAGCGTGGCTTCTTGATCTCACCTTGGTAGAGTCAGGAAGCTGTTTTGCTTGCTCCTGGAGTTTTCACCAGGGATTGCATGAATGAGCTGGGCACTTGCGCGAGACAGACACAGATTAGATGGGTTATAATCAGGAGATGGCTTAAGAAGAGAGCTGTGTTCATTTACCTGGCTAGTTTCACATTCACGCGGAGACAAGGAAGAAACAGACGCTGGAAAGCTGGTTCGAAGTATTCCTTCTGTTAGCCTTGAGGAGGAATAAAGCACTTCACGGTTTCAATCCTCCAGAGAGTGTTATGCGAAGGCTGAGGGGGAAAAATGAGTTAGGAAGCAAAGAAAGATTCTCGGTATGACAACAGAGGGAATAACAGTGGATGAGCAATTGGTAGGATTTCCTCACCTGCGATCAGAACTGAATCGCATGCTTCAGGTGAGCTCTTGCATGGAGAAGCTCAGTTTTGAGTGGAGATGCTGAGATACTGACTCAAGAGACAAAGACTTGGTGGCTTTATCGGTTCATGTTATTTGCTGATGCGTGGGAGTTTCAAAAGGCGACCCTGATGCACAGCCTTTACTACGGTCGAGGTGTGTATGTGGTTGCGAGTTACAAGGAACTATCATGGGCGATTGAGAAAAATATGTAGGTCTGTCGCGTTGAGATTTGAAGCCGTCTTAGTTTGAGATATCTAATTCAGAGGAGAATGTCGAGTGTGAATCTTTCTTTTCTGTAGCTTTAGTAGTGAGACTACTAGTTATGGTTCGTGGGTAGTTTATACCGAATTCGAGCACAGCTCAAGCGGTTAAGGTTTCGGGTTAGGTACGAGAGGTCTCGGTTTCGAATCCCGGCTAGAGCATGTTGCTCTTTTTTTTTGTTTCAGTCCCTTTTAAGCCCATTTATTGTATATAGGTGACTATATTAATATGTAGCGTTACTAGTTGTATGTATACATATATATACGACTTTTTATTTGTCGCGTTTTGGTTATATGTACAACGCTATAATCTCGTAACATTATGTACGTTTACATATATGTCCGTATGCACATAAGTACGGTAATAATAAACTGTTCGTTTGTTCGCGAGTTATTACATGCTTGATTGTTTATACCTTAATATAGTTAATTATATATTTAAATCATGTTTAATTAAGTAGGGGTATTTCAATCTACCCCCCTTAAAGGACTTCGTCCCGAAGTCGCTTTACTTAAATAGGTGTATTGATAACTACCCTTATAATCCCATAATGTATATCTATGTGATATATCATTTTACGCACATCGTATTGCACTTATACAGCATATAGCCATCATTTGTGGCGTTAATTCAAACATATGGATGTAGGCAATCTATCCGCAACACTTCCTATCAGTTCTACCAATCCTGACAACCTCCCCGAGGTGTCCACACCATACCATCATCACACATTCCATATCTTAAGGATTTACTTTGTATCCGGACTGTACCACATGTAATCAATCTACAAGGTACTATAAATATGTATATCACACATATCATAAAGAACAGTACTACATTCATGTATGTAGACACATCATTTCAACAAGTATTTCACAAGATACATACAACAAGTGCACATTTCACACAAACAAATCAACCACGTACGCCCTGCGTACCCACAACACCAACAAAATGGACAAACAACATCACAAACAACATCCAACAATCGACATTGTGTGCCTCGCACACCCACAAACATACCAACAACCAACATCGTATGCCCCGCATACCCATAAACTATTGTATGCCCCGCATACGAAATAACAGAATTCAGTGCAAACATGTGCACAGCCAAGAGGCTCTACCCCCCTTAAAATGGGTTACGCCCCCGTACCCCACAAGTATTCAACAGCCGCTCCACAAGGAGCGCTGGATACTTGTCTCCCATAGAGTTCTCTAACTCTCATGTGGTGTTTTCACCTTTGTAGTAGATTATTCTCATATCAGAGAGGCGGGTATAACTCTAGCCCCTTCGGGCTCTTAATATATAAAGGGTGAGGCACGTATTTGTGCTCTCTCCCAAGTTCGTTCTAATGGGCCCACTCGCTCTGTACGAGGTGCAGACCATGAACATAGGCTCAATTTCCCTCTTTTCATTTCTGTGTATCCCCTTATTTGGATAACTAGCATACATTCGTGTATCTTCTCCCACTGATATTCAGTTTGAGGTATAATATGACATTGGCTCTTGTTAGTACTTGGTGCTCTTTGCACTTGTCTTTGTAATACTAAGACGTACTAGCCTATATGTCCACGTAGATGATGATTGTCATCCGTGTCTCCTGGTGGTTTTGTTCCAGACTGATACACTGTTGTAGTTCTTTGATACACACTCTCGTTGATATCCATTGCATCTTTCTGTATTCCTACTAGATTGACAACTGCACAAGTGCAATACCAAAACACTCAGTCCTACAGAGTGCAGAGGCGTAAACTCTCAGCAGCTAACATCTAGAGAGTCAAACAGATAAGGTGAGTGAATCATCATGTGAGTGGTACATTCCAAGTCCATTATTCCTTCTTAAGGTATCTACAAGCATTTAGCTTGTCTCTCATCATTGCGTAGTCACGCGTTTATGTTTACATCATCTGGTAGATTTCCTCTGGACTGCAAGAACTTGCATGATCCTTATGAGGGTTCTACGTATTATTCATCCATATAGTGGTTTCTTCTCCTGTTATCAGCGTCGTCGTCTTCGAAGGGTCTCCTTGTCTTCACTGTGTGTCGTCTGCTACTTTGTGTTGTAGGTTTCTTCTCCTGTGGGGTTTCTCTAGCCCGTTGGTTAACTGCGGCTCTTCTTGTCCATCTTCGAGGTAATCTGCATCACTGTCCGTAGTACGGAGTTGACTACTTCTCGTGTTCCTAACACTACTTGTCTACATGCATTGAAATACCCCAAACTATAGATATGGTGTTTAAATGATAAACTAAGATATAAGGAGGCTAAATAATGCCTTAGAAACATTAGAAACATTTCTAATCAAAGAAAATATAAGGAAAACCAAAAAGAGCAGTTTTAACAAAAACGTGCTCTAAGCTTGGAGAGACTTGGGAGAGTACCCAAATATTGCTCTAAGACCTTAGTAATATCCTAATGGTCATTTTAAGTCAATACCAAGGAAAACCAAGCTTGAAAACAAGTTAAAACACAAAATGTGCTTTAAGGAGTCTTAAAGCACGTTTTTGAAAAATTGTCTTGTAAATGAGTTTTGAATGGCTAAATGTCCATCATTACTCTTTAATTAATATGTGTACTATATAGTATCACATTTGGAGGTCTATATCAATGGGAAATCAAAAATTTCACAACAATGTGCCTTGTTTTGATGAATAGTGAATTAATTAAGCTAGTTTATAACATAAGTCTATATAAGTGAGACATTTGGTCAACAAAGACTTAATTACCCTCATCTACAAAAGGGGGCCGGTTTCTTAAGTGTGACTCATCACACTTATCTAGCTAAGTAAAGAGAAAGCAAAAACAAGTAAGTTATAAAGTAAAAACACTATTCACCTTTTAAGATAAATATCACATTTTACTTACCTCTCTCCTCACTTCTTCATTCTCCTTGTTCCACACGGTTTCTTGCTCTCTTTCTCTTCTCCATTAATGTGAAGCCCTTCTCCATGCTAGCTCCACCTTCTCTTGCACACATCTTGCTCATTTTAGCTCCAAATCCAAAACAAAATACATATCTTCTTAGTTAGCTCAAGCTCCTCCTTTCTATCTTTTCAAAACTTCAAGAGATTCATTTTGGTGCCAAGTCAAACCACCATTAGAGGAGGAAATTCAAGTTTGGAGACTCCATTGGCATCTCCATTCTCTTAAGGTAAAGAAAGTGTAAGAAAATCTAGGTTTCCACCATTTTCTTCACATGTCTGAAAATATATACTCATGGGACTCCATGTTATGCCTTGTTCTAGCTTGTTTCTACTCTTCAAAGGAGAGAGGAGGTCCTTCTTGCTTCATATCCAAGTTTGTCTGAGAAACCAAGGTAAAACAATCACATTAATACCTTAAAACATATTTTTAACCTAGGGTTTGTTCCTTAGGGTTAATGTGTTATCTAGTACTCATTGGAGTCATTGGATATTGGTTAGAACATTGGCAAGGAGACACACATTGGTGACCGAGATTGAACAAAGAAAAACCTAAGGAGAAAAGCTTTTAAGCTTGTGAGAAAATAAGGTAAATTACTTACCTTAAGGTGTTTTTGTTGTTTAAGGGAATGAGATTTAGGTATATGATGAGTTTAGTAGTGATTTACATTAGAAAAGGGTTATATAAAACCTAGGAGAAACAATGACTATACTTGTGAACTTGTGACTAAGGAGCAAATGAGAAAAAGAGATAGTCTAAGAATATCAAGGTGAAGTACAAGAAGCATTTTATTTCAATGAGAGCCTTGTTGAGTGTATTCGCAGGTTGAAGGCATATATATGTGGAAATTCAGGTTAAGATTATTGTCATTTAAGGGCCTAAGTGCCAAGCATTTAAGTTTAAGCACTATATGATGATGTGGTGAAGTTTTAGTGATAATTGTGTGTTAAGTGTTGTGGTGAAAATTTGGGTGATGTTGGTTGTTTGATGGAGAAAAACCATGTATTAGGTGGTATTATACTAGAGAACCTATGGCAAAATTTAAAGGAGAGCTTAAGTGTTTAAGACACTCTAAGGGAATTTAATGACCAAGGAGGTACTAGGTTGTTCTATAGGTTGTCTTGATGAAAAAGGGGTGAGTTAAGGTGTTTAATGAGTTATAATGACTTAGGCATTACTATGAAGGATTTAGAAGTCAAGAGAATGTATTTGAGTATTTAGGACTTAGGCAAATGTTGGTGCACAACTAAGAAGGAAATAATGTGTTGATGATGGAAGTTTAAACTTGTGAAGGAACTTTTGGAATGCTTAAAAGAGTTTAGATGGTGAGAGATGCTTGGGAGATGATGTTATAGTGGTGAAGGAAACATTTGGCATAGTGGTTACATTAGGTATGAACCACCACCTAGAAACCTAGAGGAAAGCATTACAAGTGTAGCATTATTACAAGGAAAAATGCATAATGACTAAGGTGGATTTTGGTGAGTGATTTAATGTGTTTAGAGGAGGGCTTAAGGTGTATTTGAGGTGCCCAAATGAGGTTATAGCATATTAGAACACTTGTGGAAGAGTTTGGAATTGAAAGAGGCAATTAAGAGGAAGGTCTGTAGAGGACCGACCCAGGGTCCGACCCAGTCTTGGGTCGGTCGGGCCAAGTTAAGCCATCCAGAATGCCTCTGGACTGGACCGACCAGGGGGTTTGGGTCGGTCGGCTTAGCCTTGGGTCGGTCGGGCAAGGTTTAAGTAGGAAAATGGGTTCTGTAAGGGACCGACCTAGAGGGTTTGGGTCGGTCGGTCTAGCTCTGGGTCGGTCGGATGGGTTTCAAGAGACGGAAGAGTTTCTGTAATGGACCGACCAGGGGTAGGGTCGGTCGGTGGGTCGGTCGACCCTTAACACTTAGAAAAAAAAAAGAAATTATGAATTCTAAGAATGGTGATAGGTAATGAGGTATCCTTTGGTAGGGTGGTAATGATTAGGACCCTAAGAACTTAAGGAATTAAGTTAAGATTAAGTATAAGTTTTAATGTTTAAAGTTAAGGTTGTAAGTTAAGTGGCAAAGACTTAAGAGGGTATTAAATGGGAATTTTTAGAGACTAAGTGAGTTAAGAAAGGTACAAATAACTAATGACCTAAAAATGAATGAATGTTTTAGGTTTTGTGAATGGGGACCCCGAAGAAGGTTAAACAAACAACGATCGACGGTGAACGGTACAATCCTTCTTGTGACCTGCTTGCTAACGAGGTGTCCCTCGGCTTGTGTGCTATCTGTTTAATTGCTATGACTAAAACAAGATAAAGCATGCAACCGGATTATATTGTTCTCGTTGTGATTGTGTTATATTTACATAACCCGCGAGATTTGAGATGGTTACTAACCAAGATTAGTACTTACTGAGTTAAGAATAAGAGTTAAGTTTGATGGTTGTTGGTTAATGCCGTTAAGGCTTAGCTAGCACATGGTGATTGAGATGTCTACTAATGGAACTTGAGTGAGGAAACCCGGGACCGATCTCCGGTCATGCATGCTAAGGAAAAAGGGGGACGGTATCTGAATCAGATCCGCCCTCCGCTTAAGGACTTGTCTTCGGACTTGTAGCCTAGGGCCGGTTGCCGGCTCAGCTACGCTGGACTCCCGTCCAGGGTAGGTGGCATTAATATGGTGCAGTGGGATCACCTAAATCCCAGGTCGAATTAAGCTACAACCAATCCCTTCCAGGAAAGGTTTGTATACTGAGATTAAGATTAGATTGAGATCGAGATTAAGGTAAGGTAAGGAACTGAGATTAAGGAAATGAGAATAAGGAGGGGGTTACTAACCCACTTGATAAGGGAACGCTTGAGTCGTTCATTGTTTGTGAACTATATATGTTCATCTGTGGTTATTGTTATTGCACTTCATATTATGCTTGTGTATGTAATCAATTTCCATGCTATCGACAATTAGTCGTCGTAGCCCCGTTAGCTTGGGGGCCATGAGAGGGTGTACCAGCATTCGTGCTGACCCCCTCGGGGGCTATTTTACACTTGCAGGTAAGAGGGCAATGAGGACGCACTACGAGAGTAGGAGCGGTTAGTCTTAGGGTGGGACATATTTTGAGTTCGGGTTGCGCCTGTGCACCCGACTGTTTATATTAAATGATGTAAGTTTGGGATTATGTATGAGATACTAGAACTCGGTTGGTTGTGGTATTATGAATGTTGATGTTTTAAGCTGGATAAGTATTTTTGGATAAGTATTGTAAGTATTAAGTCGGTATATTCTAACGATCAGACGTGGCAAGGTCCAGGTGTTGTATATTTCCGCTGCGACGTGTTTGATTAAGTGTTCAGTTTGCGATAACCACGATAGGCTTTGGATGGGGGGTGTTACAAAAAGTGGTATCAGAGCGTAGTTACGCTCTGATCAAGAAATACCGGACATGAGTAACCACCGAGTTAGGATATAAGTTAAGGAATAAGTGTTGGGTTAAGGTGTGAGAAGTTAGAGTGAGTAGAGTCAGATGACCACTAATAAGTGTGGATTGTCTTTACCGTCTACGGACGTTATAAATTTACTAACCAAAACAATGGTGAGTACGAATCTAATGTAAGTTATGCTTGTTCAGATGGCAGGACGCCCTAGAGGAGGCCGAGGTCGCGGCCGGGGTGAGGATACTTCAGGGATACCTGGAGGGAGACGATCGCAGAGATCGTAGCTGCCGCTTTAGGGCACATGGGCTATCAGCCTGGTGTGGGTGCACCACCTCCACCGCCACAGCCTAGGGAACCAAATTGGGTGAAGAGTCTTGCAGACCTTCGACCCGCTCATTTTAAGGGGGAGACCGATCCGCCAAGCTTGAGGCGTACATCTCCGAGCTGGAGACCGCCTTCGAGACCCTTGATGTCCCTGCTGGGATCAAGGTGCGCTTAGCTGCTTTCTATCTGAAGGGGGCGGCAGGCGATTGGTGGAAGCTGGTGAGGGCCGAGCATGTGGCCAATCCAGAGTTCGGCTGGGAGCAGTACACCGCCTTGCTACGTGCAAAGTACTACCCCGCCATGTCCAGACGAAGAAGCGCTTACAGATAGATCGCTTAAGCAGTCGGACAAGATGACAGTGGACGAGTATTACTCAGAGTTCACTGCCTTGCTCCGTCTTCTACCGGGTCTAGGGTATTCTGACCAGATCTTGGTGGACCGCTTCTATGGCGGGCTTAGCCATCGACTCCGCTACGGCATGGGGCCGACGAGTTACACTACCTTGCAGGTAATAAGAACGATTGAGATTTGAGTAAGTGGTGAATAAGATTTAGATTATGAGAAATAAGTGTGACTAATACTATGAAAAGCAGGAGTGCTATCATGCCGCTGCTAAGGTTGAGATTACCGTCCAGCTGAGGGACGAGGAGAATGCAAAGAGGAAGAGTGCTGGGAAGAGCTCAGAGAGTCAAGGGCAAGGAGGGTACAAGAAACAAAAGTACCAGCCTCAGGCCCAGAAGAATCAGAACCGGAAAGGGAAGGA